>JARQOD010000006.1:34848214-34956314 GCA_033576555.1 Oophaga sylvatica
TCCTTTTTTCATTTTTTTCCTTTTTTGGCCCGGTCCCCTCACTTGTCCCTCCCTCACTTGTCTTACCTATTCCTGTGTCTGTTGTGTGTAGAAATAGTGATTCTTCATTTTTTGTTTTAGTCTTAGCCTGATGAAGAGACCTGAGTGTCGGGAAAGCTTGGAATTTGTTACCATTTTTTTCGTTAGCCATTAAATGGTATCAACCACAGCGGACTCCCCAAGTATAAATATTTTTCTATTCTTGAAATTGAAATTCATCATTTTATTTTCCTATAAACTTCATTTATTCTTGTTTGAAGTACATTACATTTGCAATGGCCACGTACAAGGCAATTAACTCAATTTTTAGGGCCTACCCCCTCCTTGACCCTGGGCTTCAACACCGCCAGTTGCTGCTCAGAAGTTTTAAAGATGCACAGATGAAAACAATCGCTGATGTGTTTGTGGGGTTCAGTAACGCCTGCTGTTCCCTGCTGTGTGTCTGGCAAAAATTACTGCTGCTAACTACAACTTCAACTTCAAAATCTCATACTAGGCCTCGGGCCTACACCTCCTTGCATGGGTTTCCCAACACCGCCAGTTGCTGCTCAGAAGTGTTAGATGACAGATGAAAAAAAATCGCTGATGTGTTTGTGGGGTTCAGTAACGCCTGCTGTTCCCCTGCTGTGTGTCTGGCAAAAATTACTGCTGCTAACTCCCAACTTCAGCTTCAACATCTCATACTAGGCCTCTGCTACACCCCCCTTGACCCTGGGCTTCAACACTGCCAGTTGCTGCTCAGAAGTGTTAGATGCACAGATGAAAACAATCGCTGATGTGTTTGTGGGGTTCAGTAACGCCTGCTGTTCCCCTGCTGTGTGTCTGGCAAATTAATGCTGCTAACTACAACTTCAACTTCAAACATCTCATACTAGGCCTCTGCCTACCCCCTCCTTGACCCTGGGCTTCAACACCGCCAGTTGCTGCTCAAAAGTGTTAGATGCACAGATGAAAAACAATCGCTGATGTGTTTGTGGGGTTCAGTAACGCCTGCTGTTCCCTGCTGTGTGTCTGGCAAAAATTACTGCTGTAATTTACAACTTCAACTTCAAACATCTCATTACTAGGCCTCTGCCTACACCACTCCTTGCCCCTGGGCTTCAACACCCCCAGGTTGCTGTCAGAAGTGTTAGATGCACAGATGAAAAACAATCGCTGATGTGTTTGTGGGGTTCAGTAAGCCTGTTTTCCCTGCTTTTGTCCGGGCCCAAAAATTATGCTATACCAAATTTGGGTTAAAAAAACTGACATGTAAAAGTGTCTAGTGTACACATAGAATGGGTACACCTTTTTTCTAGCTGAAATTTTTAAAACGCCAATTTAAAACCATAAATGTTAGTCTTTGTCACAAATCTGTAACAAAAAATTGTGACATATTTTTAAAAGATATGCCATGTCGAAAAAAAATTTGCAAACAAAAAAGCCTACTTATGCTTAGGATACTGATGGTAAACCCTTGTACCCCATAGCTTGAAAAATCCAATCACATCATGACTCAATGCTGCATTTTTTAAAAGTGCTTAATGGGGGTTGAACTTTGACAATGCTGCAGTGCGAAGGTATACTTCAGTGTTTTTCCCTTTTTAAATTTAAAGCTCAAGTAAATATAAAAATCCAATGTTGTTGGGGACGTGTGTACCCCCTGAAATATTGTGCAAAAAATGCTGTGGGGAATAGTCTCTTAAACTTTACTTATTTTGTGTCATTTAAAAAATACTATTTAATTAGAAAGTAAACCCCATATCAAAAAGGTCTTCTGTAAAACATGATAATCGCTAAAAAAAAATCATGCATTCCCTTGGAAAAGTCTTTGGATAGTCACATAGCAAATTTTTAACTGAAATGGTGCTGAAAAAACGACAACTGTAAATAGGTGAATGATATCTTTTTAACAGATGAATGCGAACCTGACAATGTCGATATAATACTGTACCTTAACAAACAGCTGTGTAAACCCCCTCACACTCGTTTTTTTTGTAGCTTGTTATGTAATGGGGCCCAAATGCGTGATGTTTATCATAGGTGATGTTTAGAGTAAAAACAGTCATGACAAAGCCTTTGTGTTGTCGGTCGCTTGCATGTGAAAGTGGCACCGGATTTTTAGTCTGGTCATAAGCGTAAAACGCCCAAACCCAAAGGGGTCACAGAGGAAGCCAGTCTGTGCGTCCAAAAAAAAAGGCGCAAACCCTAATGCACGTAAAATTTTTTTTTAAAATATATAAAAAAAAGTATGTAGTAGTAACGCCCCCTTTATTAGGTACAGTATTTAAACGCCATTCACCCTCGTGGTATGCAGTTTTTTCTATAATCCTTACTATCCCTTGTCATGTTGCAAGCCCAGTCAGGCATAAAATGTTTTCTTCAATATGCACTTTTTTTAAAATTTTTTTTTTGTTATATAAATGTTGGCCAAAAATTTCGTTTACATGATGGAAATTTTAATATTTTTTAAAAATTTTTGTGATTTTTTCACCAAAAAAAAGTTTTATGAATGCAAAGATTAAAAAAATAATCGATTACAAGTTTGTCAGCCATTCATTGTTACCAAAAAATGGTGTAATCTGTTACTTAGCCTCATTTTGGATTTGATATGTCTTGTATGCTTTTATTTTAAACCGTAAGCATTATTTAACCTATTTTAATTGTGGTTTGCATTGCTTTTAAAACATGTTAATGTATGCGTTTATGTTTGTAAATTATTATTTACTATGTTTTTAGTTAATCATCATTTTTATGGTACTAAAGGTTATATTTCTCTTGTTTGGAGTATAGACATTTTTAATTGACACGTAACAAGGAAAATACTTGATATAGTATTTAAACATCCTCCTTGACCGTGGGCTACAACACCGCCAGTTGTTGCTCGGAAGTGCTGTTAGCACAGTCTACACTTGCTTCTGTGTTACTGGGGTTCAGTAATGTCAGCTGTTCCCCTGCTGTGTGTACGGCAAAAAGTCCTGCTGCCTCCACCATGTTCTCTTCTCGTCCCTGGGCTACAACACCGCCAGTTGTTGCTCGGAAGTGCTGTTAGCACAGTCTACACTTGCTCCTGTGTTACTGGGGTTCAGTAATGTCAGCTGTTCCCCTGCTGTGTGAACGGCAAAAAGTCCTGCTGCCTCCACCATGTTCTCTTCTCATCCCTGGGCTACAACACCGCCAGTTGTTGCTCGGAAGTGCTGTTAGCACAGTCTACACTTGCTCCTGTGTTACTGGGGTACAGTAATGTCAGCTGTTCCCCTGCTGTGTGAACGGCAAAAAGTCCTGCTGCCTCCACCATGTTCTCTTCTCATCCCTGGGCTACAACACCGCCAGTTGTTGCTTGGAAGTGCTGTTAGCACAGTCTACACTTGCTCCTGTGTTACTGGGGTTCAGTAATGTCAGCTGTTCCCCTGCTGTGTGTACGTCAAAAAGTCCTGCTGCCTCCACCATGTTCTCTTCTCATCCCTGGGCTACAACACTGCCAGTTGTTGCTCGGAAGTGCTGTTAGCACAGTCTACACTTGCTCCTGTGTTACTGGGGTTCAGTATGTCAGCTGTTCCCCTGCTGTGTGAACGGCAAAAAGTCCTGCTGCCTCCACCATGTTCTCTTCTCATCCCTGGGCTACAACACCGCCAGTTGTTGCTCGGAAGTGCTGTTAGCACAGTCTACACTTGCTCCTGTGTTACTGGGGTTCAGTAATGTCAGCTGTTCCCCTGCTGTGTGAACGGCAAAAAGTCCTGCTGCCTCCACCATGTTCTCTTCTCATCCCGGGGCTACAACACCACCAGTTGTTGCTCGGAAGTGCTGTTAGCACAGTCTACACTTGCTCCTGTGTTACTGGGGTTCAGTAATGTCAGCTGTTCCCTGCTGTGTGAACGGCAAAAAGTCCTGCTGCCTCCACCATGTTCTCTTCTCATCCCTGGGCTACAACACCGCCAGTTGTTGCTCGGAAGTGCTGTTAGCACAGTCTACACTTGCTCCTGTGTTACTGGGGTTCAGTAATGTCAGCTGTTCCCCTGCTGTGTGAACGGCAAAAAGTCCTGCTGCCCCCACCATGTTCTCTTCTCATCCCTGGGCTACAACACCGCCAGTTGTTGCTCGGAAGTGCTGTTAGCACAGTCTACACTTGCTCCTGTGTTACTGGGGTTCAGTAATGTCAGCTGTTCCCCTGCTGTGTGTACGGCAAAAAGTCCTGCTGCCTCCACCATGTTCTCTTCTCATCCCTGGGCTACAACACCGCCAGTTGTTGCTCGGAAGTGCTGTTAGCACAGTCTACACTTGCTCCTGTGTTACTGGGGTTCAGTAATGTCAGCTGTTCCCCTGCTGTGTGTACGGCAAAAAGTCCTGCTGCCTCCACCATGTTTTCTTCTCATCCCTGGGCTACAACACCGCCAGTTGTTGCTCAGAAGTGCTGTTAGCACAGTCTACACTTGCTCCTGTGTTACTGGGGTTCAGTAATGTCAGCTGTTCCCCTGCTGTGTGAACAGCAAAAAGTCCTGCTGCCTCCACCATATTCTCTTCTCATCCCTGGGCTACAACACCGCCAGTTGTTGCTCGGAAGTGCTGTTAGCACAGTCTACACTTGCTTCTGTGTTACTGGGTTCAGTAATGTCAGCTGTTCCCCTGCTGTGTGAATAGCAAAAAGTCCTGCTGCCTCCACCATGTTCTCTTCTCATCCCTGGGCTACAACACCGCCAGTTGTTGCTCGGAAGTGCTGTTAGCACAGTCTACACTTGCTCCTGTGTTACTAGGGTTCAGTAATGTCAGTTGTTCCCCTGCTGTGTGAACAGCAAAAAGTCCTGCTGCCTCCACCATATTCTCTTCTCATCCCTGGGCTACAACACCGCCAGTTGTTGCTCGGAAGTGCTGTTAGCACAGTCTACACTTGCTCCTGTGTTACTGGGGTTCAGTAATGTCAGCTGTTCCCCTGCTGTGTGAACAGCAAAAAGTCCTGCTGCCTCCACCATGTTCTCTTCTCATCCTGGGCTACAACACCGCCAGTTGTTGCTCGGAAGTGCTGTTAGCACAGTCTACACTTGCTCCTGTGTTACTGGGGTTCAGTAATGTCAGCTGTTCCCCTGCTGTGTGTATGGCAAAAAGTCCTGCTGCCTCCACCATGTTCTCTTCTCATCCCTGGGCTACAACACTGCTAGTTGTTGCTCGGAAGTGCTGTTAGCACAGTCTACACTTGCTCCTGTGTTACTGGGGTTCAGTAATGTCAGCTGTTCCCCTGCTGTGTGAACGGCAAAAAGTCCTGCTGCCTCCACCATGTTCTCTTCTCATCCTGGGCTACAACACCGCCAGTTGTTGCTCGGAAGTGTCATTGGCACGGGTACTCACTCCTGCCAAGACTGGTTACAGCACGCCATCTGTTTCCTGTCAGTGTAAACGTCACTTATCCTCCAATAAGTTGTCCTGTCGTGTTGCGGTCGGGTTAGCCTACTCTATGGTGCTTGGAGTTTAGGTGCTTCCTATGTGTGCTGTGGGATATGCAAATAAAGGCTGTTTACGTTGTGACAATAGGACAATCACCCACTGTAGTACTGTGGGATTCGGTAACTGCGGCCGGCTCGCGGCCTGTCAACTTAAATTTCCATGGGTACCTTCTGCTACCCGTCCGGGTTCCAGTACCGTCAGCTGGTTCTCCGCAGTGCCTTTGGCCTAGGTGCCTCCATCTCGGTATCCGAGTTCCAGCAACGTCTGCTGGTCCTTGGTAGTGCTTTGGAGCACAGGTACCTCCTGCTTAGTAACCGTGTCCCAGTAACGTCAGCTGGTCCTCGGTTGTGCCATTGGCTCTTTTCCTTCTGCTGCCCCTCCGGGTTCCAGCACAGTCAGCTGGTCCTCGTTACTTGCATTGGCTCTTGTACCTTCTGCTACCCGTCCGGGTTCCAGTACCGTCAGCTGGTTCTCCGCAGTGCCTTTGGCCTAGGTGCCTCCATCTCGGTATCCGAGTTCCAGCAACGTCTGCTGGTCCTTGGTAGTGCTTTGGAGCACAGGTACCTCCTGCTTAGTAACCGTGTCCCAGTAACGTCAGCTGGTCCTCGGTTGTGCCATTGGCTCTTTTCCTTCTGCTGCCCCTCCGGGTTCCAGCACAGTCAGCTGGTCCTCGTTACTTGCATTGACTCTTGTACCTTCTGCTACATTTACAAATTGAAGATTTTTTCAATGCTTTTTTGGGTAATCACTCTGGATCTCCAACAATGAAGACGACGACCCTGATGACCACCCCGAAGAAGATGACGACCACAAGGACGACGAGCATCAAGCCAACCAGCCTAAACACCATCACAAAGAAGAAATAAAAGATTACCAAACAGGACTAAGAAGGTTAAGACAAACTACAAGATACAGAACAAGAGACTTAAGAACAATAAGCAGAAGATCAAAAAGCAGAAGAACATGAAGTATAAGACCAAAATGAAGAGCAAAATATATGCTCTAAATTCTAAGCAGAAGAAGACTAAGCAGTGTATGGGGGTGAGTGCGTTCCTCCTCGTGGTGCCCCTGGAAAATGCCTGCTGCTGCAGGCTAAACTGAACACGGACAAATACTGTTGTAATTTAAATCTTTTGTGACAGCAAGAACGGAAGGATGAAAAATTCATACTTTGACAGATTACAAGTACAGGATTCTCTGTCACAAATAAGAATATGATGAAGAAGATGAAGTACAATATGAATAAGAATAATAGTTTAATAAGAAGAATATGAGTAATGTTAACAAAAAGATGAATAGCAAGAAGTTTAAGAAGAAGATAAAGAAGGTGAAGATGAAGAATAATTTGATGAAAAAGATGATGCTGCTGAAGATTATGAAGGAGAAAGTGTGTCAAAAGTTAAAAAGGTGAAGAGCATGGAAGTTGTGAAATATACATATTTGCCAAAATAGAAAAAACGTTAACAACATTGTCAATTTCTTCGTCAATCCGAACATCTTTAAAAAAAAAAATATTTATGCTATTCCATTTGATTGGGTTAAACATCTATGCCTTTAATGTCTCCTCAACCTTCCCCAATACATTGTACATTACTCTGTGTTGTTTTCCTTCATGTACAATTAACCAACAAGGCAAGAATGGGTTTTTTTTAATTCCGATATTTTGTTCCCATAGACTTACATAGGATTTCCGGTATCGGTATCGGGTATCGCCGATATTTTTTGGGTATCGGCGATACAATTCCGATTCCGATACTTTTGGATATCGGAAAGTATCGCTCAACTCTACTCACCACACATCTAGATAAGTTCCTTGTGGGGTCTATTTGCCAAAATGGGGTCACTTGTGGGGGGGTTCCACTGTTTAGGTGCATCAGGGCTCTCCAAATGTGACATGATGCCCCAGACCATTCCATCAAAGTCTGTAATCCAAAACGTCACTACTTCCCTTCCGAGCCCTGACGTGTGCCCATACAGTAGTTTTCGCCCACATATTGGGTATCAGTGTACTCAGGACAAATTGGACAACAACTTTTGGGTTCCAATTTCTTCTGTTACCCTTGTGAAAATAAAATATTGGGGGCGAAAAAATCATTTTTGTAAAAAAAAAAAGGATTTTTTATTTTACGGCTGTACGTTATAAACTTTAGTGAAACACCTGGGGGTTCAAAGTTCTCACCACACATCTAGATAAGTTCCTTGAGGGGTCTAGTTTCCAAAATGGTGTCATTTATGGGGGTTTCCACTGTTTAGGCAGATCAGGAGCTCTCCAAACACGACATGGCGTCCAGCCAATTCTGCGTTGAAAAAGTCAGACGGCCCCCCTTCCCTTCCAAACTCTGCCATGCACCCAAACAGTGGTTTACCCCCACATATGGGGTATCAGCGCACTCAGGACAAATTGCACAATAACTTTTGGAGTCTTGTTACCCTTGGAAAAATAAAAATTGGGGTGAAAAGATCATTTTTGTGGAAAAAATATGATTTTTAAATTTTACGGCTCTACATTATAAACTTGTGTGAAGCACTTGGGGGTTCAAATTGCTCATCAAAAATCTAGATAAGTTCCTTAGGGGGTTTAGTTTCCCAAATGGGGTCATTTGTGGGGGGTTTCCACTGTTTAGGCACATCAGGGGCTCTCCAAATGCAACATGGCATCCAAACTCAATTCCAGCCAATTTTGGTTGGAAAAAGTCAAATGGTGCTCCTTCCATTCCGAGCTCTGCCGTGCGCCCAAACAGTGGTTCCCCCCCACATATGGGGTATCAGCGTACTCAGGACAAATTGTACAACAACTTATGTGGTCCAATTTCTCCTGTTACCCTTGGGAAAATAAAAAAATAGTGACTAAAAGATAATTTTTGTGGGAAAAAAATAGGATTTTTTATTTTCATGCCCGGGCATTATAAACTTGTGTGAAGCACTTGGGGGTTCAAAGTGCTCACCAAAGATCTAGATAAGTTCCTTAGGGGGTCTAGTTTCCAAAATGGGGTCACTTGTGGGGGGTTTCCACTGTTTAGGCTCATCTGGGGCACTGCAAACGGAACATGACCCCCATTAACGTCTGCATTCCAAAATGTTACTACTTCCTTTCCAAGCCCTGCCGTGCGCCCAAACAGTTTCCCCCCCACATATGGGGTATCAGCGTACTCAGGACAAATTGGACAACAACTTTTGGGGTCCAATTTCCTTGGGAAAATTCAAAAATTTGGGACTAAAAAATCATTTTTGTGGAAAATTGATTTTTTTTTTTTCACACCCAGGCTTTATAAACTTTTGTGAAACACTTGAGGGTTCAAAGTGCTCACAACAGATCTAGATAAGTACCTTAGGGGGTCTAGTTTCCAAAATGGTGTCACTTGTGGGGGGTTTCCACTGTTTAGGCGCATCAGGGGCTCTCCAAACGCGACATGGCATCCAATCTAAATTCCAGCCAATTTTAGTTTGAAAAAGTCAAACGTCGCTCCTTCCCTTACGAGCCCTGCCGTGTGACCAAACAGTGGTTTTCCCCCACATATGGGGTATTGGCGTACTCAGGAGAAATTGCATAACAACCTTATCTGTCCATTTTCTCCTTTTACCCTTGTGAAAATAAAAAAAAAGTTTGTAAAAGATAATTTTTGTGGCTAAAAAGTAAAATATTCATTTTTTCCTTCCACGTTGCTTTAGTTACTGTGAAGCACCTGAAGGGTTAATAAACTTCTTGAATGTGGTTTTGAGTACCTTGAGGGGTGTAGTTTTTAGAATGGTGTCACTTTTGGGTATTTTCTGCCATATAGACTCCTCAAAGTGACTTCAAATGTGAGGTGGTCCCTAAAAAAAATGGCTTTGTAAATTTTGTTGTAAAAATGAGAAATCGATGGTCAACTTTTAACCCTTATAACTTCCTAACAAAAAAAATTTTGGTTCCAAATTGTGCTGATGTAAAGTAGACATATGGGAAATGTTATTTCTTAACTATTTTGTGTGATATATTTCTCTGTTTTAAGGGAATAAAAATTCAAAGTTTGAAAATTGCAAAATTTTAAAAATTTTCACCATATTTGCGTTTTTTTTCAAAAATAAACGCAAGTTATATCGAAGAAATTTTACCACTAACATGAAGTACAATATGTCACGAGAAAACAATCTCAGAATCGCAAAGATCCATTGAAGCGTTCCAGAGTTATAACCTCATAAAGAGACAGTGGTCAGAATTGTAAAAATTGGCCCGGTCATTAACGTGCAAACCACCCTTGGGGGTGAAGGGGTTAATGTAAAACTCTGCACCACATCTTGACTGACTGACTGAAAAAGACATCTTGACTGAAAAAAAAAACAGAAATGTAGAAATTTTTGCAAATTTATTAAAAAAGAAAAACTGAAATATCACATGGTCATAAGCAATCAGACCCTTTGCTCAGACACTCATATTTAAGTCACATTCTGTCTATTTCCTTGTGAGTCTCCTTGAGATGGTTCTACTCCTTCATTGAAGTCCAGCTGTGTTTACCTAAACTGGTAGGACCTGATTTGGAAAGGCACACACCTCTCTATATAAGACCTCACAGCTCAGTGCATTTCAGATCAAATGAGAATCATGAGGCCAAAGGAATTGGCCAAGGAGCTCAGAGACAGAATTGTGGCAATGCACAGATCTGGTCAAGGTTACAAAAGAATTTCTGCAGTACTAAAGGTTCCTAAGAGCACAGTGGCCTCTATAATCCTTAAATGGAAGAAGTTTGGGACCACCAGAAGTCTTTCTAGACCTGGCTGGCCAGCCAAACTGAGCAATCGTGGGAGAAGAGCTTTGGTGAGAGAGGTAAAGAAGAACCCCAAGATAACTGTGGTTGAGCTGCACAGATGCAGTAGGGAGATGGGAGAAAGTTCCACAAAGTCAACTATCACAGCAGCCCTCCACCAGTCAAGCCTTTATGGCACAGTGGCTCAACAGAAGCCTCTCCTCAGTGCAAGATATATGAAAGGCCGCATAGAGTTTGCTAAAAAACACAGAAAGGACTCCCAGACTATGAGAAATAAGATTCTCTCTTCTGATGAGATGAAGATAGACCTTTTTGGTGATAATTGTGTCAGGGACAATATATATATATATATATATATATATATATATTTTTATATGCTTGTGTGCTTACCACTATTTTGTTCTTTGTTCTTGAAACAATACGTTTTCCTTGCTATATATTACTCAGATCGAAACTTATTCTAAGAAAGCGCCAGTACCGGCCAACGCCTGTCTCCGAGAAATGCACCGGTGTCTGCCCCCACCTTTGGGGAACTGAGAAAACATGTGATATACAAGAAAAGCAGTTTCGATTCTCTGTGAAAATGAAATTTAAGGATGACGATGGAGGCAGGACTTAGAAGAAGATCTAAGGAACAGTGGAACCAATCCAGATGGCAGAATACCAGACATCGACATATATGGCTATCCCCTTTTCCCTTACCCAGCCCTTTCCTTCCTATGCACTGCCCATATTCTTGTGTACAATGTATTTAACTTTGTGTAAGAGGAAAAAAAACTCAGAACGTTGCTGAGACGGCTGCCTGGCAGTAGCCCTTCGAGCATGCTCTGAGATTGAACCAGAAACTTTGTCTGACTCATTCTTTGAATGGTTAACCCATGCTCATAGATTGAATTCGGAGTGACTGGAGGACGAGTGGAATTGTTGATACGACCCCGACAATTGGCGCCCAACGTGGGGCGTGGCCAGCGGCTCGCTACTTGCCAGACCTGTCTTATAGATTTCCCGGTGGTACCCGCGGTGACTGAATTCGAGGACTGATCACCCTCCGTCGAACACGGTAAGTTGAGGGCATATATTTATATGTCTCACTTGCCTGTGTATCAGTCACTGTAGGTCCTGTCGTGTTTTCTGTCTGGGTCTGGGTGAGTGACCGGTCGAGTGGTGAGACTGGGGGCGACCCCGCGCCACATCCCGAACCAGCAATCGTGAGACCGAGTGATGTCGCATGCCTGCGCGCACTCGTGTGAAACACCACCTCCTCCTCCTCCGGTCACTGAACTCGAGTCTAGATAGTTGTCTCCCGTGACTGTCAGTAAATGTTTAGACTGTAAAGAAGTTTGGGGGAGGGGAAGTCAGGCGCACATGTGAATTGAATCAGTAAATGACAAATTGAGGAGTACTCTTTGTCTAATACAGGGGAGTCCCACAAGGGGACGGCCAGCTGTGATAAGTAGAGTGTTGCGGTGAGTCGAGCTGTAAAGTCATCATCTGTGGTTAGGGAAGGGATAGATTGAGGGATCTCTCTGTCTTACCAGTGTATTGAGGAGTGCTCTACACTGACGGGTGGTGACCTGCTGGCGGCACCGGTGGTCTGAGTCGCGACAGATCATTACATTCTGTTGAGTCATGTTGCGTCTATTCAAGTCCGAAAAACCCCACAAGTTAGAGGATGGAGTGATGGGAGTAAGTGAGATAGTGGAGTCACGGGAAGGCAAGAAGGCTGTCAAAAATGTGAGGAGTTTGTATAAGATGATGGGTCTGCCCAGTACGGACAGACTCCAGCCTTCAGTGTGGAAAGAATATGTAACACAGAAGAAGGAAAATTGGCAGATGAAGCTAGATACAATAGACTGATAGATGAGACATACAAGTGTTATGTTGGTAGGACCGGACCTGATAATGCAGAAGTCAATGACGCAGAAGCAGGGGGTATGTTTACAGAAGTGTTGAAAAAAAAGCATGTAAAGATAGACAGGCAGAGAAGGTTAGCACTCCCCTAGACAAGGTGAAAGTAAGTAGACCAGATTGGAGATCAGTTAAAGCAGAGGATCTAGCCAGAATAGCACAGGGGGCACAACATGATTTGGTGCGGGCAAGGAGAAGAGCAAGGATGCATGCTGTGGGTGCTCGTCCTGCAAACAACAGGGAGGGGAGACGTGTGCCACGAGTGCAGGAAACCAGGACATTTCAGGAGAGATTGCAGAAACTGGTAGCAAGGGGTGTTTTAGTTAAAACCTAGCCCCCACCTTCGGCATCTCTGCAGCTAGGCTTCTTATCAGTGGCCTTGACAGTAAAAATTCCAACTTCAGCTTCCCCCTTCAACTACCAGATTTAACCCTCTATGTATTGGCTGGTACAATATATATATATATAATATATATATATATATTATATATATATTACACTTTTGTTCCAGATATCTCAGGATGCTGCTTGGTTCACAGTTATTGATTTTGCCAATGTTATTTTTCTAATATGTTGATGACTTACTGATTTGTGCCCCCTCCAGGAAACAGTGTCGTATTGCAACAATATTACTCATGTTGTTTTTGTACCAAGCTGGTTGTAAAGCGTCATAGGATAAACTGCAATTTTGTAAATCTTCAGTTATCTTTTTGGGACATTGTATTACACCGGGGGCTCAACATCTGACCAGCGCTCGCAAAGAAGCTGTACAGAATTTTCCTATTCCTGTTAATGTTGCCGCTCTCAGGATATTTCTTGGACTGGTTTCCTACTGCAGGCTGCAGCCTCTCTGTGACTGTATCACCATTGTGCCTTTTAAGCTAACTCCTGAAGGTATAGACTGTTTTTATTCCCTCAAAAACAGGATTGTGGCAGCTCCAGCGCTAGGAACCCCCAACTATGAACTACCATTCACCCTGTATCTCCATGAACAGCAGGGACACGCGGCAGGAGTATTGACTCAGTTACATGGTGACAATCAAAGGCCAGTAGCCTATTTCAGTGGAAGATTAGATGCAGTGGCTAGGGGTGCCCCGTCCTGTGTATGGGCAGTACATGCTGTAGGACTATTGCTCCACAAATCGTCAGACATCATGCTTGATCATCCACTGACAGTACTTACACCTCATGATGTATACACCATACTGAACCAGGTGCAACCGGCACACCTTTCAGCTGCACGTCACCTTCGATTGCAATGTGCACTTTTAATGCCTCCAAATGTTTCTTTGCAGAGATGTACCACACTTAATCCTGCCACATTGTTACCTCTCTCGGATCTAAAGGAGGGGTCAGGTACGGTATTGTACAAAGAAGATCCAAGAGAGGAGATTCCTCATGATTGTGTTCAGCTTATGGCACAGGAAACAGCAGGCCTACCCACAGTGTTTGAAACTGAAAGACTTAATGCTGATTTTGAATTTTTTATAGATGGATCTCGCCACCAAGATGACTCAGGTACCTTTCACACCGGGTATGCCATCGTCTCCCTGAATGCAGTAATCAAAGCAGAACCAATGCTCCCACATCAGTCGGCCCAAGAGGCTGAACTTAAGGCTCTGACCGAGGCCTGTAAGATAGCTGAAGGTAGAATTGTTAACACCTACACAGATTCTAGATACGCATTCGGTATAGCTCATGATTTTGGTCCAATTTGGAAATCTAGAGGATTCCTGATGGCAGCAGGACATCCCATTAAAAATGCTGACGCAGTCCAGCAGTTAATTGATGCATTACAATTACCAAAAGAAGTAGCTGTCATAAAAGTTAAAGCACATACCAGATGCACTGATCAGGTGAGTAAAGGAAACGCAATGGCCGATGCAGCAGCAAAAACAGCAGCCAGTAGACCACTCCAAGGGGTAACGATGCACCAGGTAAGCGCTCCCAAAAATCCCTTTGTGTCGGAGGATGCCTTATCCCAGATGCAGGCTCAGGTGCGCCAGGAGGAAGTAGAAAAGTGGGAAAAAGAAGGTGCATGTCTGAATGAAGCAAATGGGGTATGGGGAAGAGGGATGCGTCGATGCCTTCCAAGGGCGTTGTACCCTGCGGTTGCCCAGATGTTACATGGGCCAACCCACCAGTCCATAACTGCTGTAATGAGCGTGATGCAGAAGCATTGGGTAGCACCAGGCTTTTCCACCTGTATAGAAGGTTTGATCCAGGGATGCATGGTATGTGCTACACATAATCAGGGAAGGGTAGTCAAGACACCACCCAAACACGCCCCTCGGCCCCTCTATCCTTTCCAGAGACTGCAGATTGATTATATTCAGCTGCCAAAATCAGGGTCATGGGAGTACGTGTTGGTGTGTTTTGATTTATTCTCAGGTTGGCCGGAGGCTTTCCCAATTGCCAAGGCTACGGCTGCGGCAACCGCAAAGAAGCTGCTTGCGGAGGTGGTGTGCAGGTATGGAGTACCAGAGGTGATCGAAAGTGACAGAGGTACACATTTCACAGGTGAAATAATGAATGAAGTCTTGACAGCTCTGGGAATTCAACAAGCTTTCCACACCCCATATCATCCACAAAGTAGTGGAAAAGTAGAAAGACTAAATGGGACATTGAAGTTAAAAATCCAAAAGGCCATGGCTGAAACAGGGAAATCTTGGCCTGAATGTTTACCATTGGCCCTATACTCAGTAAGGTACACTACAAATAGAAAAACTGGATTTTCTCCGTATGAAGTATTATTTGGCAAAGTGCCTAGTTTAGGATGTTTCTTTCCCCAAGCACTGGAAATGAGTAACCATGTATTAAGCTCATATGTAAGGGATTTGCATAAAAGACTCAAGAAAGTACATGATAATGTCTTCAGTTCTCTTCCAGATCCGAACCAGGATCCTGGGAGTCACAGCCTGCAGCCCGGAGACTGGGTAGTCATTAAAAGACACGTGAGAAAGAGTCTGGATCCGAGATTTGATGGACCTTTTCAAGTTCTACTGACGACAAGTACCGCAGTCAAGCTACAAGGCAAGGAAACTTGGATCCACGCATCGCATTGTAAGAAAATCCTTGGAGAGCCTCCAGAAGAGGAATGATGCTACTAATTGTTAGGGTTCGAGTTCCCACTGCTGCACAAGGGGAGTCTCGAACCCGTCCCGCTGCGGTCTCACATTCATCTCCGGCCGCAGTGGAGCCTGCTCAGCAGAGACGTTGGTCCAGGCATCTTGCCCACTCCTCTACTGTGCAGTGACTTGCTGCTGCCTTTCCTGGATCTGCTATTATAGCCAGTGCTGGAGCAGCCGTCTTTGAGACAAAGTCCTGCGTTTTCCCATCTGAGCATGCCCAGAGTGAGATCTCTCATTGGAGATCAGGGGTCACATGTTCAGGTGCTGCAGCGGCTCCTATTGGTCCGCCAGGAAGGTCATGTAGCTACGTGTGTTTGTAACAGCTTCTCATTGGTCCTTGTTCCTGGAAGGTCCTGTAGCTGTTGCTATAAAAGGGTAGCATGGCTGGGCCGCCATGCGCTAATATCAACCATTGTATGCTATGCGCCAGTGTGATCATGCGTATGTGTGGTTAGGGACCGGCTGAAATAAGCCACTAGAATACCGACTTAATCGGTGAGGAGTTTGGTATGGTAGCTGGCCAGGGTCGGTGTCCTAGATGCCCTAGATTACCGGCGTAACCGGTGAGGAGTTTTGATTGCCGTATTCAGGGTCTGGCGTTCAGACGCCATAGATTGCGGGTGACTCCCGCGAGGACATTAGCACATGATCACGCGTTATGTACGCTTAGCACTTAACTGTGTACCTGAGAGCCTGACAGGACACAGCACTTTTCCTCAGCGGCCCTGTGTCGTAACAGGGTTTGCTTTCGACGCTAGACAGCTCCCTAGCGTTTTACTTTGCGGCTCACTGAAGCTAAGTGAGTTCGCACCTATCGCCATATAGCGCTGTGGCATTTCCGTTAGCGGCTCTGTGTATTAACAGAGTTCGCACTTACTGCCACAACGCGCTACGGCGTTTATTTTAGCGACTCTGCGGGATAACAGAGTTCGCTACTTTCGCCATTTTACTAGCAGCAGGTTCCGCCTGCACGGTGGACCCCGGGCTGCGAACGCACCTCTCTACCTCATATATTTGGTGCGTTCCGCAGACCCTAACATAATATTAGCGCCAGGGTCTGGCTGGTAAAATGGCGGATGACCAGCGTCTACTACGGGACATCCAGCAGCTGGAGGGTAGGTTGGCGGCTCTTGAGTGCACAACCTCAGCTGTGGATGTTACCGCAGTCGCTGTTCAGGCTGCTAGCGTGGCTGCAGCCAGTGTGTCCACTGCCACCTCTGCCCCCACAATATCCCACCTCCCGCTTCCAGACAAGTTTGCTGGTGACAGCAAGCAATGTCGAGGATTCGTGAGTCAGTGCTCTATACAGCTCGAGCTTCTGGCTGCACGTTTCCCCACGGATTGGGCACAAGTGGGCTTTATAATTTCGCTTCTGTCAGGCAGAGCGTTGGAGTGGGCCACCCCGCTGTGGGAGCGTGACGACCGTGTGGTGCGGAGTGCTCCTCGTTTTCTGGAGGCTCTAAAAAAGGTCTTTTTAGGACCTCAGGTCACCCACGATACGGCGCTACAACTGCTGGCATTGGCACAGGGTTCGTCTTTGGTCAGTCTGTTTTCCGTCCAGTTTCGGACTCTGGCCTCAGAGCTAGAATGGTCGGATAAAGTACTCATTCCAGTCTACTGGCGAGGACTGGCTGATCATGTTAAAGATGCTTTGGCTACCAGGGAGATTCCCGCCACACTGGAGAAGCTTATCGCCATATCTACCCGCATCGACCTCCGTTTTCACGAGCGGAGGTTGGAGCGGTCCCAGTGTAGGCAGAGGTTCCGGCTGGCTCCCACCTTCGCCAGACCTCTGGAATCTTCCAGCCAGGCGCCCGACTCCCATGAGGCCATGGAGGTTTCTCGAGCGGGACCTAAGTCCCGGGCCGCTCGAGTACCCGTGGTCTGTAACATCTGCCAGCAGTTAGGACACTATGCTAACAAATGTCCACAGCGGTCGGGAAAACGGTCGCGTCTAGTGACCTTGGGAGGAGGTTCACTAGACACTGCGGCATTTTCCACCAAGTTGTCCTTTAAAGGGACAATTACAGTAGGTCCATCCACGCTCTCCGCTGAGCTCTGTGTGGATTCCGGAGCCGAGGGGAATTTCATGTCCTCTGCATTTGCTCTCCGCCACACTATACCTCTGGTGATGCTCGCCCAACCGGTGACTGTGCGAGTAGTGAATGGATCAACTCTGCCCTCCAAAATCACCCACCAGACGATCCCTCTCACTTTATCTATGTCCCCGTCCCATCAGGAGAGTATTTCTTTTCTTGTCCTGCCCGAGGGAATAGACGAGGTGTTGCTGGGAGTACCTTGGCTCCGTTACCACTCTCCCCATATTGAGTGGTCCTCTGGGAGGATACTGGGTTGGGGTGATTCATGTAGAGGCAGGTGTATCAGGGAGTGCGTTCAGGTCACCACCACAGAGATACCCGTAGATCTCACTTCTCTTCCCCAGTGTTATTGGGCATATGCAGACGTTTTCTCCAAGAAGGCGGCGGAGACTCTTCCACCTCATCGCCCCTACGACTATCCTATTGATCTCTTGCCTGGAGCAGAACCTCCTCGGGGGAGAGTATACCCCCTCTCGCTCCCTGAGACGGAGGCCATGTCCCAGTACATTCAGGAGAATCTGGCAAGAGGGTTCATTAGGAAGTCGGTGTCACCAGCAGGGGCAGGGTTCTTCTTTGTGCAAAAGAAGAACGGAGAATTACGTCCATGCATTGACTACAGGGGTCTTAATGCCATCACCGTCAAGAATAAGTACCCGTTGCCCCTAATCTCTGAGCTCTTTGATAGGCTCCGAGGAGCAAGAGTATTTACCAAGCTTGATCTACGTGGTGCCTATAACCTAATTCGCATCCGTGAGGGGGACGAGTGGAAGACAGCTTTTAATACCAGGGATGGACATTACGAATACCTGGTGATGCCCTTCGGGCTCTGTAATGCTCCCGCTGTTTTCCAAGACTTTGTCAATGATATCTTCCGGGATATGCTCTCCACCTCTGTGGTAGTCTATCTGGATGATATTCTCATCTTTTCACCAGATATAGACTCTCACCGGAGGGATGTCAACAAAGTCTTCGACCTCTTATGGGCAAACTCCCTCTATGCCAAGCTGGAGAAATGTGTGTTTGAGCAGGAGTCCTTACCTTTTCTGGGCTATATCATCTCTGCCCAGGGATTGGCTATGGATCCTGCCAAACTACAGGCTGTAATGGACTGGCAATAACCCCATTCTCTTAAAGCGGTGCAGCGCTTTATGGGGTTCATTAATTATTATCGCCAGTTCATTCCCCATTTCTCGACTTTGGTAGCTCCCTTGGTAGCCCTCACCAAGAAGAGAGCAAATCCCAAGTTGTGGTCTGAGGAGGTCTCCAAGGCATTCTCTTCCATCAAGTCGCATTTTGCCAGTGCTCCCATATTACATCGCCCTGATGTTGATAAACCGTTTGTTTTAGAGGTGGACGCCTCTTCTGTTGGTGCTGGAGCAGTCCTATATCAAAAGGATGCTCAAGGTCGGAAGCATCCCTGCTTCTTCTTTTCTAAGACCTTTACACCAGCAGAGAGGAATTATTCCATCGGGGACAGGGAGTTGCTGGCTATGAAATTGGCCTTCTCAGAGTGGAGACATCTTCTGGAGGGAGCTCGTTTTCCCTTCCAAGTCTTCACCGACCACAAGAACTTGGTATATTTGCAAACGGCTCAGCGGCTAAATTCTCGCCAGGCCAGATGGTCCCTATTCTTCTCTAGGTTCCATTTCAAATTCCATTTTCTCTCCGGTGGAGAATGTTCTGGCCGACGCTCTCTCTCGCTCCTTAGTGTCATCAGAGGAGGAGGATGAGGAGCCTCGGCTTATTGTCCCTGAAGAAAGCCTGAGAACTGTAGCCCCGGTTTCGCTAGAGTCTGTGCCTCCGGGCAAGACTTTTGTGCCCACTAATTTGCGACCAGAGGTACTTTCTTGGGTACACTCGTCCAGGGTGGGTGGACACTTTGGGGCAAAGAGGACAACTGAGCTATTGGCGAGGACATACTGGTGGCCACATATGGTCCGTGACGTCAGGGAGTATGTTCAGGCGTGTGTCTCCTGCGCCAGGAACAAGTCCCCTCGACAACGGCCAGCTGGGTTACTTTTTCCTTTGCCGGTGGCAGACAGGCCCTGGGAGATGGTCGGGATGGACTTTGTGGTGGGCTTACCCAAGTCTCGGGGTTGCACTATCATTTGGGTGATCACCGACCACTTCTCCAAAATGGTGCACTTAGTGCCGCTACCACGGTTACCTTCCGCACGGGCCTTGGCAGCATTATTTATTAGACACATCTTCCGTGTACATGGTATGCCAGACAAGATTGTCAGCGATCGAGGTCCCCAATTTGCGTCTCGGTTCTGGAGAGAGTTGTGTCATCTACTCTGCATTGAATTGAACCTCTCCTCTGCATATCATCCCGAGACGAATGGGTTGGTAGAGAGGGCCAACCAGACCTTGGTCACCTACTTGCGACATTTTGTCTCTGCCAGGCAGGATGACTGGGCATCTCTGCTTCCGTGGGCGGAGTTTGCGCTAAACAATGCTGTGGCTGACTCCACCGGACAGACCCCATTCCTCTTAAATTACGGCCAGCATCCGCGGGTACCGGTGCCCATGTCCGTTGCTTCCCCTGACTCCAGGGTGGCAGACTGGGCTGTGGAAGCACGGGACATATGGGACCGCACCCAGGATGCCATTCAGGCTTCCAAGGAAAGGATGCTCATCGGCGTCCCGCTCCGACATTTTCTCCTGGCGACCTAGTGTGGCTCTCCGCCCGAAACATCAGGCTACGGGTGGAATCCACTAAATTGGCACCCCGCTATTTGGGTCCCTTCAAGGTTCTCGAGCAGGTGAACTCTGTGGTTTACCGTTTGGCCCTTCCGCCTCGCCTTGGTATCTCCGACACCTTCCATGTATCCCTCCTAAAACCCGTGGTCATCTCCCGGTTGCCTGAGTCATCTGCCGGGACGTCGGGTTCGTCTTCGGACGACTACGAGGTGAATGCCATTGTTGGGTGCAAGGTGGTACGAGGCAAAAAATTTTATTTGGTGGATTGGAGGGGTTATGGGCCTGAGGATAGGTCCTGGGAGCCTGCCGAGCATGTTCACGCTCCGCAGCTCATCGCTGCCTTTGAACGCAGCGAGGCCCAGAGAAAGGGGGTTCCTAGGAGGGGGGGTAATGTTAGGGTTCGAGTTCCCGCTGCTGCACAAGGGGAGTCTCGAACCCGTCCCGCTGCGGTCTCCCATTCATCTCCGGCCGCAGTGGAGCCTGCTCAGCAGAGACGTTGGTCCAGGCGTCTTGCCCACTCCTCTACTGTGCAGTGACTTGCTGCTGCCTTTCCTGGATCTGCTATTATAGCCAGTGCTGGAGCAGCCGTCTTTGAGACAAAGTCCTGCGTTTTCCCATCTGAGCATGCCCAGAGTGAGATCTCTCATTGGAGATCAGGGGTCACATGTTCAGGTGCTGCAGCGGCTCCTATTGGTCCGCCAGGAAGGTCATGTAGCTACGTGTGTTTGTAACAGCTTCTCATTGGTCCTTGTTCCTGGAAGGTCCTGTAGCTGTTGCTATAAAAGGGTAGCATGGCTGGGCCGCCATGCGCTAATATCAACCATTGTATGCTATGCGCCAGTGTGATCATGCGTATGTGTGGTTAGGGACCCGGCTGAAATAAGCCACTAGAATACCGACTTAATCGGTGAGGAGTTTGGTATGGTAGCTGGCCAGGGTCGGTGTCCTAGATGCCCTAGATTACCGGCGTAACCGGTGAGGAGTTTTGATTGCCGTATTCAGGGTCTGGCGTTCAGACGCCATAGATTGCGGGTGACTCCCGCGAGGACATTAGCACATGATCACGCGTTATGTACGCTTAGCACTTAACTGTGTACCTGAGAGCCTGACAGGACACAGCACTTTTCCTCAGCGGCCCTGTGTCGTAACAGGGTTTGCTTTCGACGCTAGACAGCGCCCTAGCGTTTTACTTTGCGGCTCACTGAAGCTAAGTGAGTTCGCACCTATCGCCATATAGCGCTGTGGCATTTCCGTTAGCGGCTCTGGGTATTAACAGAGTTCGCACTTACTGCCACAACGCGCTACGGCGTTTATTTTAGCGACTCTGCGGGATAACAGAGTTCGCTACTTTCGCCATTTTACTAGCAGCAGGTTCCGCCTGCACGGTAGACCCCGGGCTGCGAACGCACCTCTCTACCTCATATATTTGGTGCGTTCCGCAGACCCTAACACTAATGACATTTGCTTGCATCCTTGCAGTAACGGATGCTTGGAACAGACTTAGCCGTGTAGATGGTGATGATAACAGGTTCATTAGACACCACTTAGCTTTAGTGGATGGACTGGAAGAACAAAACCAAACTGTTGCAAACTGTTGGATTTGTACACATGCGCCGGTGACATCCACCAGTTTACCATTTCTTGCAGTCCCAGTCTCCTGGGAAGAGATTAACTCTTGGGGTAACTGTTCCCCACTAGGACAAAAGCCCGGATGGTGCATGATGAGTAATATTTCAAAGTTTATAGATTTGGCACACCGATTAGTATTACAGCATTCAGCTATATGGAACCTTCCACCATCAATGTATTGGGTATGTGGGGATGGGCGACTTAGGTCCAGACTTCCGGCTACTTGGACTGGTCAGTGTACCCTGGTGAAATTGGCAATGCAATTCAAAATCTTGCCCTGGGATCCTGAGACGGTCCCTGAACCGACTAGAAAAAGAAAAAGCTTAGACCAGTTACATACCGGCTATGTTGAAGACCCCAAAATATATATAGATTCCATAGGTGTTCCTAGGGGGGTCCCTGATAAATACAAGGCCCAGAATCAAATCACAGCAGGCTTTCTCTCCCTCATCCCAACGATACAGATCAATAGAAATGTGGATTGGATAAATTATATATACTATACGGAAGAGAGATTTGTAAATTATAGTAGAGATGCCTTTCAGGGCATAGTTGAGGAATTGGGGCCCAACACAAGGATGACTCTCCAGAACAGACTGGCTATAGATATGATTCTTGCTGAAAAAGGTGGAGTCTGTGGGATGATAGGGGAAGAATGTTGTACCTATATTCCTCAGAATTCAGGGGTTAATGGTAAAACAATAATGGCTCTCAAAAAGATCACGGGCCTAGCCGAGGAGTTGAAATCCAATACAGGGGTAGATACTTCCTTTTTCTCAGGATGGTTAGGAGGACTGAAGGGATTCCTCCAGCAAGCCTGTTTGTTGGTGGGGGGGCCTCCTAGTGGTAGGACTAATAGTCTTGTGTTGTGTAATTCCCCTGTATAGAAAGGCCATCACCAGCGCGGCTCCCGTGTCAGGAACTTTCTTATATCAGGAAAGGAGACATGGAGAAATATACTCCATTGAGTAGGCCCGACAACGCCCCCTATGACAGAGTTCAACTGAGAGATTTGGTTTAGGGACAGAGGGGAGAACTCCATGTGATTATCAGAGTGGGCCCGGTTGTCTGGGGTGTCCCCACAAGGGGACAGTTCCTGAGATACCCTGGCGAAGAAATCCAACTCCCCTCTCCCCACGCATGGACAGTCTCAAAGGCAGTCAAGGGAAAACTTAGTGTTTAGGGGGGATTGTCAGGGACAATATATATATATATTTTTCCTTGCTAAGTATTACTCAGATCGAAACTTATTCTAAGAAAGCGCCAGTACCGGCCAACGCCTGTCTCCGAGAAATGCACCGGTGTCTGCCCCCACCTTTGGGGAACTGAGAAAACATGTGATATACCAGAAAAGCAGTTTCGATTCTCTGTGAAAATGAAATTTAAGGATGACGATGGAGGCGACTTAGAAGAAGATCTAAGGAACAGTGGAACCAATCCAGATGGCAGAATACCAGACATCGACATATATGGCTATCCCCTTTTCCCTTACCCAGCCCTTTCCTTCCTATGCACTGCCCATATTCTTGTGTACAATGTATTTAACTTTGTGTAAGAGGAAAAAAAACTCAGAACATTGCTGAGACGGCTGCCTGGTAGTAGCCCTTCGAGCATGCTCTGAGATTGAACCAGAAACTTTGTCTGACTCATTCTTTGAATGGTTAACCCATGCTCATAGATTGAATTCGGAGTGACTGGAGGACGAGTGGAATTGTTGATACGACCCCGACAATTGTAAGTGGTATGTGTGGAGAAAACCAGGCACTGCTCATCACCTGCCCAATACAGGACGACTGGTTGCCATTGAAGGAAACATAAATGCGGTCAAGTATAGAAATGTCCTGGATGAAAACCTCTTCCAGAGTGCTCTGGACCTCAGACTTGGCCGAAGGTTCACCTTCCAACAAGACAATGACCCTAAGCACACAGGTAAAATAACAAAGGAGTGGCTTCAGAACAACTCTGTGACCATTCTTGACTGGCCCAGCCAGAGCCCTGACCTAAATCCTATTGAGCATCTCTGGAGAGACCTGAAAATGGCTATCCACCAACGTTCACCATCCAACCTGACAGAACTAGAGAGGATCTGCAAGGAAGAATGGCAGAGGATTCCCAAATCCAGGTGTGAAAAACTTGTTGCATCATTCCCAAGAAGACTCATGGTTGTACTAGCTCAAAAGGGTGCTTCTTCCAATGAATACTGAGCAAAGGGTCTGAATACTTATAACCATGTGATATTTCAGTTTTTTCTTTTTAATAAATTTGCAAAAACGTCTACATTTCTGTTTTTTTCAGTCAAGATGGAGTGGAGAGTGTACATTAATGAGAAAAAAAGAACTTTTTTGCATTTACCAAATGGCTGCAATGAAACAAAGAGTGAAAAATTTAAAGGGATCTGAATACTTTCCGTACTCCCTGTATATTAAGGACTTAGAATAAGACTGAAATTCTATGGGATTTTCTGTGTGGCATGGTAAAATCCAATGACATCAGAAAGGTTTAACTACCATTTTCACCGGGAAATCTTAGCCTAAAGTGTTTTGAAATCCATTTTTTTATTTTTGGTCATCTACTCTTTGATCCAGTACTTTTCCCTGTTTAGAGTTCCTAAATCATTCAAACATGTAAAAAGTTTTTTTTATCTCTCCGAAAACTTGTCAGAAGTAATTCCTCTCTAGAGCCGCAATCAGATAAACAGGATGAGCAATCAGCTCCAGTGATTAGACAGTGAAAATCATTTTGGGCATATTTCAGATTGTAAAGTTGTGTAGTTGTATATCGCTCTCAACAGGTATAGACTTTTGCAGCAATCATTATTTGAATATCATTTTCATGATCACATTACTGTCTTGATGGAACATTTACAAGCAAACAAGCTGATGGAGTGTGGGGATCTGCAGATTAACATCAGACATATGCAACTGGGAAAGTTGTTTCATAGTTTTCAAAATATCTGCATACAATTTTATGGTAATTTTATCCAATTTCTAGATGAGTAAAAGTTGAATTCCTTAATTACTGTATGTAAAGTTTGCCAGTTCTGCATTTGTAGTAGTTTGCTATCCAAATTAGTAGTACGCCATAACTAAGCTGACAAGGCCACATCATTTATTATTGAATTCACAAATTTAGGAAGTGACTGGCTCTATGTGCAGTTCTGTGACTTGGCTAAAATCCCAAGTGATCTTTCAATGTTTTTCTACTGAAAGGATTTCTGGAGGAGAGTTAAATTGCAACCTTTTTTCCCATGAAGCATTTACTGGAAGATTCCATACCAACTGGATCTCTGCAATGAGAACCAGTACCCAAGAATTCAAAGGAGATACAGGAACAGCTCATTGATAGCATTTAAAAGGAACCTGTCATGTAAAAACGCTATCAACTTGCAGATATGGGGTTAATCTGCAGGTTAGTAGGGTTCTGACACTGACATTGTACTAGATCGAATGGATGCTTCTACTCAATACTGAGCAAAGGGTCTGAATACTTATGACCATGTGATATTTTCTTTTTTAATAAATTTGCAAAAATTTCTACATTTATTATTTTTGTCAGTCAAGATGGAGTGCAGAGTGTACATTTATGAGAAAAAAATACCTTTTTTGAATTTACCAAATGGCTGCAACGAAACAAAGAGTGAAAAATTTAAAGGGGTCTGAATACTTTACGTACCCACTGTGAATCCACAAGAAACAAAATGAAAAAGAAACTCAAGCTCCAATGAGTATTTTTTTTATTTAGTTTCTTACATTTCTGTGCCTTTCCCCTGCAATGCTTAACTCTTGAGAGAAGTCCAATGGACAAGGAGAGGAGAGCTCCATGCAAACTTGACCTGACCTTCTACCCTTGCAAAGTAACAGGCAATGTCCATAGGTACAAGGAACTGGAGGTGGATTAAAATGTAATATTTTATTTATTCCATCAGGTTAAAAGCTAAAAAATAGTATCAAAACTATATAGCGATGTCTCAGCCATATTACCTCTATTACATGTCTAGGTTGCTAAAGACCATATGGCCAAAATATCTCTATCATGAAACCTAATAAAATAACCTTTTAACCTAATAGAGTTCTGGTACCTTGAACTCTTGGACATAGGTGCCACTATTAAATCAAAGGTGCCTCTTGGAACTTACAAGTCGGGTAATCATCAATATCAAACAAATAATAAAGTTTGCGCTAATAATTATTCATATATGCCCTGTTGGATATAGATAATGAACGGAATGTTCTGTGAGGATTTAAAAGTATTACCTATAATCCGGGTGAAGGTCTTAGATCCACAGAAGGCGATGAGCAAAGTTCTTTCCGAAGATACTAGTGGCAATACAACGAGGTCTTTCTTAGGAGCGGTGCCCCGGCCAGTGGCAGGCGCTGCCTAAGGGTGTCCGTGATTCCGTCCTCCGGGTGTCACGATTCAGGAGAAGCCAGCGGTCAGGATCTGTACAGTGCGCGTGGTACAGCTATGCCTACAGAGCGCGTATGATGATGCGGCAGGACCTGCCGTGACGTCTTCGTCATGTGACTTGGAGAGGGTATGGAGTACGGTGCACGGTGAAGACCAAGAGAGTAGCAGGATTCCTTGTTCCTCATCAATATCAGATTGGTTCGGGTCAAGCTCCTGGCACCCACACTGATTAGCTGATTAAATGGACAGCGGTGGACCAGTACTGGCACAGCTTTGTACGTTGTGTTAATGGTATGGAAAACGCTTTCCCATTCATTTCTTTGAAGGAGAGCGTCCAGTCCTATTGACGGCCATTACATAATGAATGGTATGGCACTGTGGCATGCCAAATCAGCTGATCAATGGAGGTGCCAGGAGTTGGCATTCAGAACCAATGACATCAATGTTAAGGTTCTGGAACAGCTAGCAATAACTCAATGGCACGGTTCACATTTTTGGATATCTTGAAAAAGTTGTCTCAGTTCTTACCGTAATATAGGAGCTGCATCCAGATTGCTTATTTATTTGGGAACTGGTTTCCAAGTAGAGGACTTTTACCTAATTTTTGTCTATATCAAAATATTGGGGTAGCAATAAATATTGTTAATAAAACCCCTTCAAGTGAGAAATGATGGATTATATAGAGATTTTTTATGAAACATATACTTTTGTCCATTTTCTGTCTATTGTTTTGTACTCCATCTCCATTCAAGCTTCTTCTTTTTTTTTATTAACCCCTATAACACCTGTAAGTGTAGGCACCCCGGATATTTTTTAACCACTATTGGATGTGTTTTGACGCTTACAATTATCATGTGTTGTTTACAACCACAAGCCCGGAGTAGATGAGCATTTTCTATCTACATGGCAATATTAAGTTATTACAATTGGAAATCATTATTTTCACTTTATGCAGTGTTTTGTTTAATTGTATTTCTAATAATGCATTTAAGTCTTTATATCAAATCAGCTGTAGGATTTGCAGTTTGCAAATGATTGAGCTTAAAATAAGAATATTAAAATGACTTTAGCAGATATTTTTCGTGCCTCTGCAACCTTGCATTTCAACACTTCATTTACTAGCTTACTACACTTCAGTGGGAAAGGTAATTAGAGTCTAAATTAAACTCTGTAGACTGTGTCCCAATGTCTTTTTAGTGCAAAGCATGAAGAGAAGACCAATTTATGCATATTTCCTCCTTGTTTAGAAGATTCATGTTTATCTAATATACAGTCAATATTATTGTCCTCTAAGAGTTTAGGGTATTGCTTACAATCTGTCACAAAGAAGTCTTTGATAGCGCTACAGCCAAGCTCTACTGATTCAGAAATCATTTAATGGGCTAGAAATCCTGATCAAGGCTCACATAATTAACTATAAACGTGGAAGAGCATTTACCATATGCTGAGGATCAATAAAAGTGTAGAATTCAGAAGTTATGAGCTTCATTTCCTCATTCATGTTTGCCAGAGATGGTAGATACATTTTCCCACTTTATGTATCTCGGTATATGTTTGTTAAATATGAAATATTATAATAGTATTCCAATTTCAAACATTTATGGCATTAACTCAGGCAAACTCTAGCTCATTGCAGATGGGCAATACCCTCATATAGTCGGGAAACATGAAGAAATATGGAGCGTTTTAGTTATAACAGTAGAAGGATAAAAGCCAAGAAGCAGAGGCGTAGCTCGGGGTCCAGCTCAGGGAGGGGTGAAGTATCTGAGTGGGCCCCGTACTAGGTAACCCTGATTACAACTTTGATGGCGAACCCTAATTATGGAGGAACCTCAGTAGATGACTATGCTGTTATTTAAAAATCGCTATACAAAGACTAACACCGAAATTATCTCCATATGTTGGCCATATACTGTAGTGGTAGATACCAGGACAATGTAAGAGATTACAGAACAGTTACAGATAATGACTTACGGCTAATTTTTTTTTCTTATTGAGTCGTTCACTTTTTACGTCTTTTCCATCTGGACTAGACTGACATAACAACTTCTTCCAGGCACGACTTATCTGCAGAGACACATTTGACTTCTCACATTTTCAACATCTATTCTCAACCTACACAAACTCCTCATCCTGCTGTCACCCCAATACTGAGCCGCTGCTGCCATATTTGTCCCTATTACTTCACCTACTGTTTGCCACAATAAAAGCGCTTCTCTTAGTGCTCCAGACTGTACCACTTACAAAGTAAAATGATTCCTTTGTGCCCTGTAGATGGTAATATTGCCCCCTAGAAAATATTAATGCCCTGTACAAGTGCCCTAGAAAAGTGTCCACAATTTGCCCCTAGAAAGTAATAATGCTCCCTGTGGACCTTTGTCAGTCACAATACTCTGTATGCCACTATAACAGTAATGCTTCTTAAGTGACCACTTGACATTTAATACTCTCTCCTGAGTCTTCCCATATACACTCCTTTATATACCGTATGATGGACCCACAGGTCTTCTCTACACAGTCCAATGGGCCCACAACTCCCCTTCACACAATATGATAGGCCCACAACTCCCCTGTTATGTTTAGGTAGCTGAGGAGAAAAAGCAAAAACAGTAATACACCAGAGAGGCTGGATCCTATTGGATTGCAGTAACCTGAACTAACCACACAACTAGAGGTAGCCATGGAGCGTTCCTACATTGATCCTAGATGCCTCGTCACAGCCTGAGAGATAACTACACCTAAAGGCAGAAAGATGAAAGCTATCTGCCCCTGAGCAGATCTCCAAAGAAAATAGGAAGCCCCCAAACATATAATGGTGGTTAGACAAGAAGATAGCACGGACACAGACAGAAAATAGAATGAGCAAACGTTGGGGCCCAATCTGTCTAGAACGAAAAGTACAGGAAAGAATTCTGACTGCAATCCAACAAAAACCCTAAAAAATACCAGCACTTCTGATTGCCAAAAAAAAACCTGAGATCACACGATCTCTACCAACTAAATCAGATCTCTGGTGTAACAAAACAAAGCCGCAGCCACTGAAAAAAACAGGAAAAAGCAAATGAACAAATAACAGTGGCTACAGATAAATTGAGAGGAGCTCAGGCCCTCCACAAAAGTGCAGAAAACTATGAAAAAAGCAAGCACAAAAAGAAAAGCAGAAAATATCTTATCTGAAAGCAGCAGGTGCAGGCAAGACTCCAGCAACTTCCAAATTAACCAGGAACCACAATTGAGACAAGAACAATTGATCACCGGCGACAATCATGGGAGGGAACCTCCCTTATATCAGTCCAGTCCATGATCCCAGATTGCCATTCCTCACTGTGAGGTTCAGTACTGTCTGCAACCACCAGAGGGAGCCTCTGCTCAGAAACCATCTCCAGCACATTCTTAACACTCCCCTATGCACATGATGATGTCTATACAGCTCCCCTATACACAGTGTGATATCCCCACAGCTTCCCTCTACATAGTACGATGTCCCCACAGCTCCTCTATACCCAGTATGGTGTCTAAACAAGTCCTCTATATACAATATGATATCCCTACAGCTTCCCTATACACAATATGATGTCCCTCAGCTCCCCTATACACAATATGGTGTCTATACAAGTACCCTATACACAGTATGATATCCCACAGCTTCCCTTTACACAGTATGATATGATGTCCCTACAGCTCCTCTAGACATAGTATGATGTCCCCATTGTTCCCACAAACACAGTATAATGATCACCACAGTAGTCCTCACACTGTATTAT
Organism: Oophaga sylvatica; assembly: GCA_033576555.1. Taxonomy (NCBI): domain Eukaryota; kingdom Metazoa; phylum Chordata; class Amphibia; order Anura; family Dendrobatidae; genus Oophaga; species Oophaga sylvatica. The sequence continues at coordinate 34,878,052 of JARQOD010000006.1, forward strand.
GGCTCCACAGTTTGTAATTTCCCCCTCAGGTATAATGGCCCCCACGCAATATGAAGGTCCCCCACAGAAACCCCCATATTGAAAGAGGTTCCTCATACTTTATGATATTCCTACTGCCACACAATAAGTTTTAATTAGAAAAAAAAAATCATATACATGGAGGAATCCACAATCATATACCCATCAAATTCACCAACAAAACGTTGATGTCATTGCATCAGCGCATGCACAGGTCATTAGAGTTCCGGCACAGTGCGATGACATAATTGCGTCAGGCCAGTGCCTCAGCCTGTGCGGTCTACAGGATGGAGAGATGTAGTGCAGGTAGATCACGCTGATACAGTTAGGAGTGGTGGTAGTTCAGGGTAGGCCCTCAGAGTGCAGGGCCCAGGGAGACTGCACCTTCTGACCCCCCCAATAGCGCAACTACTGCTAAGAAGATTTGCAATTTTCATCCATTTGCTTTCTACAATTCTCGTTAAACAATGGTACAATCACATCATAACTGATTTTTCAGAATTCAGACGCTTAGAGACTGCATTGATATGAGACATTGAAAAGGTTATTTTCATAGACATAAAAGTTTGAAATTACAAAGTGCTTATAAATACAAGCAACTTTGAAATTAACTTGTTATTAAACATTTCAACTCTCTAGAATGGAAGGATTTTTTATATGATACAGTTTACTACTTGCTGCGTAGATTTCTTGCCACAATTGCAGTCTATCACTGATGGCTGGTCTCTTAGGCAAGGAGCAGAGTAATTACAAGCTCCTTGCTGGAGAATCTGTAAGTGCTGCACTGATTTGATCCAACCAGCTTCATAGCCACTGAGCTCCTCTGATGCTGCAGAGGCAAAGCTGCCTCATATACCAGCATTAGAGAGCAGATAATTTGGCCAGCTGCGCAAAATTGCTGCTGGACTGAACTTGTAATCATCAGTAGCTCATCGCCCCCAGCAAATAGGAATTTCTATGCTTGGGAGTCATGCACTACTAAAGATCAATGTTGAGACAACCCTTGAAGACATAATGATTACAGGTGATGTATTGATTGACACCCAAGTTTTCCTTAAAGGGACCCTGTCAGCACAGAATGACTGTTAAAACTATATCCCTCTGCTCGGTGATTCATGGTATGGCCAATCAGTTAAATACCCTTCCCCACCTACTTATTGTCCCTCTATCTCCACCCCATCTTCTTTGATTGACAGCTCTGGCTTCATAGATCCAGAGAAGGGGGAAGATAGATGGACAACAAGCAGATGGGAAGGTGTAGTTAATTGTTTGGCCATCCCAGGAGGCACCTACACCTGTACTTGGTTTGAACAGTCATTCTGTGCTGATAAAGTCCCTTTAATAGGAACCTATTAGGTCTCCTAGAACTGTTCAGATCAGGCAAAATTAAAATTTGCATATTCCTTATTTATTTTACCCAGGAAATTCAATTCGTGCAGAAGTTATTCTCTCTGAATTTAAATTCCTTTATTATGACCTGGGGTCTATTCAGACCCTAGAGTATAATAAAGGTAATATGTTAAAATTAAAAAGATGATATACTCACCCAGAGTTCACCTCTTCAGCCACTCTGATATTCACCGCCACCCTTCCAGACCTTGCCTTGCCTTCTAATCTCCTGAATAATGTGCACTGTGACCTCCTGTTTGTCCAAGAAGAACCCACTGTGGTGTCCTGACACCCAGATGTCTGGCACAGTTGAGAGAGGTCAAAAGATTCCAATGTGAGCAGCAGGAGATCAGAAGATGCGACGAGGACCGGAAGGGTGACTGTGAGCAGCGCAGGTGCCGGAGGGCCGAAAGGTGAGTTGAATGTAACAATTTTTTTTTTTACTTTATGGTTTAGAAAAATGGTGGCAAGCTGATGCCATTTTGCTGAGTCTGTGCAGAAGCCAATTACAAAGGGTTTGCATTTTGGTGAATGTGAATTTCTATAAAATTCAAGTAGAATTAATTTCCGCTCAAATTTATTCTCACATTTCTACTCCTAATTGTTCCAAAATGTCTCTATATTGTTATCTATGAAAATGCCTGTATTCTAATAAAACACTGCTATTTTTTTTTTAAAGTACTTTTTTTGGTTGCTTGGTTTATGTTAATAAGGCTGGACTAGTCCAGTAGGGCTTCTCTTCACCTAGACTAGTTCTGCTTTTGATCTTCTAACCACACCTAGTTAGGGTTTGCGGATCACACCAAATATAATTTATGAGAAGGTGCGATCGCAACCCGGGAATCGCAGCTAGTAAACAATGGAGGAGCGATGCTGCGTGCAAGCACCGTAAACACACGTAGTTAAATGTCACTCCATGTGGAAAGAGTGCAAAGTACCTGCTCGGTTGCTCCACAAAGGCGTACAACAAGAGAGAGCACTCAAGCTTATACCCTGCTAGGCTTCACAGGAGTATAGTGATAATGACACTAATTGGGGTCCCTATAGTTACCCCCCCAGGAAAATCTAAGCTGATGGTTGCACTTGCTCTGACACTCGGTGTGTGATCCGCACATGAGAATTAGGACACCTGGAGTCAGATGCTAAGCCAAGCGGGCATTCCCACCCTACACTGCCTGCCTAGACACACACTCACAGTGCTAGTAGAAGCATACATGCAAACAGGATGGTAACGTATCCATCAACACACAAAACACAAATGATCTTAGCGCGCCGACGCGTGCTCCAGGAACCTTTTATACGTTCTTGTTCAAGTCCAGTTAGACAGGACCTTGCTCTTGAACCAATCTAGAACTGCCACGTCACCCGAGCAGCTGATGACCGACCACCAATGAGATGTCGCCACCTCATGAGCGTGCTCAGTAGGGAGATTTCAGGACTTAGCCTCTGGAATGTCTATTCGCTGCTGCCTGTTGCTAGTTACTATAGATTTGGCTGGAGAGCCAGCTGTAACCAACAAGTAAAAAGTCTGAGCAAGAAGCTGAGACCCACGTCTTTGCTGAGCAACCTCCACTGTGGCCGGAGTAGAATGGGAGACCGCATAGGCAGACAAGGCTTGGAATCTACCCTGTGCAGCCGGAGAATCCCGCCACCTAACACACCTTGCTCTAATGGGGGGACCACCGGAACATAGTGAGCATGCACAAGATTTCTTGAGTGCTATCATGATGGTGTAAGATTCCCAAGCAAGGTACCGTATATACTCGTGTATAAGCCGAGATTTTCAGCACCTTTTTTCGTGCTGAAAATGCCCCCTCGGCTTATACACGAGTCATAGGGCAGAAACCAGCGGGGGAGGGCATGCCGCGGCAGGAGCCGGTGGCTGGGACATCATACTCACCCCTCCCCGTGCCATCGCTGAACGTCCCTGCAATCCTGCGTTCTCCCCGGCTTCCTGCAGCTCTCCAGCGCTGAGCGGTGACGTAATACCCGCTCATTAAGGTCATGTAATATGGACGCGACGCCACTCCCATAGGCGTGGCGTCCATATTCATGGCCTTAATGAGCGGTATTACGTCACCGCTCAGCGCTGGAGAGCTGCAGGAAGCCGGGGAGAACGCAGGATTGCAGGGACGTTCAGCGATGGCACGGGGAGGGGTGAGTATGATGGAGGAGAAGACAAGGAGCACTGAGCAGGACGGGGGGGAGAACGGTGAACGGTGGACGGGGGAAGCATGGAGGACGGGGGAGAATGGAGGACGGGGAAGCATTGAGCAGGACGGGGGAGAACGGTGGATGGGGGAAGCATGGAGGAGGACGGGGGGGAGGACGGGGGAAGCATGGAGGAGGACGGGAAGCATGGGAGGACGGGGAGAATGGAGGAAGCATGGAGGAGGACAATGAGCACGGAGCAGGACAGGGGGAGGATGGAGGGCACAGAGGAGCACGGAGCAGGACGGGGGGACACAGGAGGACGGAGAAGGAAAGGAGAGCACAGCGGAGGACGGAGCAGGAGGGGGGAGTACAGAGGACAATGGGGGAGCACAGAGCTGGATGGGGGAGCAAGAAGCAGGACGGGGGCAGCACAGAACAGGAGGGAAGTTTATACACCCGGCTTATACACGAGTCAATAAGTTTTCCCAGTTTTTTGTGACAAAATTAGGGGGGTCGGCTTATACACGGGTCGGCTTATACACGAGTATATACGGTAGTTGTGGGTGAGCTTCAGTCACCACTCGCTCGGGCATCCTACAGACAAAGGTGTGTCTCAGTCCCGGTGTGCTGCTAAGTATGTGGTGCTTTTCACTTACTTCTGGTCTGCAGGTCTCTTCTGGCTCCAGGAATCCTTCTTCTGGAACCAGGACAGCAAACAATCCAGGAGACATATGGTTAATGAAAAACAAACTTTTACTTAGAGAATGGCAGACTTTACAGTATTTACAAGCAGTTTTAAAGGATAAGGCCTAACGAGTTGTCATCTTTCCCACCGGTACCAGATAAAACTTTAGCCCTGGTTCTCGGGATAGGTGGCATATCCCCCTCTCTGGCTTTCCTAGCCCTAGGGAATCGTTCTCACCTTTACCATCATTTCTGGATTGCAATACCTTCCGCCCCTTGTGGTCTGAGACCATCCTTTCATCTAGCTTTGCAAGCTGAGTGTGCCCCTGGCCGCCGACGTCCATCTAGAGGTTGCCTTGGCCATTAGATGGAATCACACAAAGGGTATTTACGGCAATCTATTGTCCCAAATACTGAGCTCACGTTGTCCCTAGCAGCCCACTATTTCTGCTGCATGTGCACTCCTGCCCTCACACAAAACTGACTGTCACTTCCTGCCTCTCTTACTAAAACTCAGCCCCCTCTTCCATCTGGGCTGGCCACTTCAGTTAACCCTGTCCCAGCTAACTACAGCCCCAGGGAATATTCTACCTGTACCACATACAAGTACATAAAACACATTTAACTCTTGGGGGTCTGGAAGCAATTCATAAGCTCCCACAACCGTGACAATGGGTATTGTAAGGAGGCTGTCAATCATTCACTTGAAAGGGCTATGATCACAATGACTTTCTTTTGTACAGAATCCATTGCAGATATGAAGGATCTATTTTTACTTTTAACATGTAATGAATCTGTCAAATATCCATTATATTTAATGCAACACTATTCTGACCTCAAAAAGCAATTGAAACCTGATAAAAAAGATCTAACTCACATATATTGCTACTTTCTTTTGCTTAATCTAGCAATGTCATTTGTCAACAAGGTTATCCAGCCCATATGTAATAGGCAAATTTATAAATCCAGGAGATTACAAACAACACAAACCATTTTGAAATTGGGTTACGGAATTAAAATGACAGGAGGAATGAACATTTAAATAGCAAACATTTAATATGCTGTGTGCACTGGTGATACATTTAGATTATACTAACACTACATTTTTATGCTCAGAGTAAATATTGAAGTACAGCCAAGACACAGCTGATCAAAGCTATTTGCCTGGCTCATCTGATTAAACCGAGCTAATAAGCAAAACCTCTGCTAAATCTTTTAAACATAAAAATTTATCTCTGACTTTCACCTACTGGGAAGCTGGATGAGTGAGTGCTTTATATGGAATCTGTATAGACCTTTTATATTATGTTGAAATTTTCTAAAACAAATTATACTATAAATTAATATAAAAAATTTGCTATGGCACAATAGTACCAATTTTTAACTTTGCATAATTTGTTTTGTTGGCATCTACCTAACATACATATGCAGATTGCCTCTTCATAGAGGAAGAGGACTTGAACTCTACTGCCATCTATTGGAAGCAGCAATCCTAAAAGTCAATGTCGACCCTTTTACGAGCCTTGACACATGACTTAGGATAAAAGCTAAACCAGAATCTCTATTTGCACACAAGTGTTTCAGGTTGTTGCCCCTCCTCAGTGCAAAGCAAGAGATCAGATTTGGCTCTGAAGAGTCTATTTGCATATTTAATTTCCCAGAGGACAATTGCATTGCCTATAAGTCTCCTTATACAGGTATGTCAAGCAAGTCACTCTTCACAAGGAGAAGTTACCTATCATAGAGACGGAAATAAGGTCATATATGTACAGTACAAACATAATGGCATTCTTGATTTGAGTGACGGTGTCTTGCAACAAGTGTTAAATAATTATTGATTAGCTAATCTTCAGCACTTTCAAATGAGTAATTAGTTCATAATTACAGTGTCATTCCTGTAAAATTAGAAAAACAGAGGAAGAAATGATAAAAAAGATATAACTTACTAGTAGAACACAACAAACTACATGAGTATATAAAACTGTATTGTATTGTTTATAGTTTTGAATTAGCACTTGTTATTGATTGAAAACCTTATTAGGAAAACTAATACAGTAGAGGAAACATTTGTTAATCATGAAGGTGCCAGGATTCTGGCACAATGTTTGCCAAAAATATGTCTTTCATGCCTACAGCCAGATTTTGGACCCTTTTTCAAATTATTAGACAATGTCTAGATAAGGGTGAGTAGCTAAGTGTAAAGGGGAGTGGTTTAAATATGCTAACTTGAGACAAAATTGTACAAAATGTTGGGGGCAAAATATTGGGGTGAGTAGGATTAGACTAAAATGTCTAACATGTCAATCAAGGTTTATCAAATTTATTACGCAGTATGAGATTTCCTCACTTGGAGAGATGAATGCCTGGTTTTGATGTATGTGGTTTAAGAGACTGATAGGATTGGTCCATGTACGGGCACTATTTTTAATAAGAGAGGGATACATCCTTTGGTTATATTTTGTGGGAAATCGATTTTGAGGGATGTGTGATGATTAAAGAACCCCAATAAGAATATATATTCATGACTTAATACAACACATAATAGAATGTCAAGGATTGACTTAGTGTTTGTTAACTTTTTCCTTTCGTAAAGATATAAAAATTCTTGCAAATTTATTGGCTTACAGGCTGGAGAAAGTTGTATATACTATATTGTCCATCTGGACCAGTCTGGATTAATAGCAGAGGAGCTAATTTGAATGAGCAAAGTTTGTTTGAAGCTTGAACGTAGTATGAGCCCAATAGAAAATCTTTGGAGGGAGCTGAAACTCAATGTTGCCCAGCGGCATCTCCAAAACGTGAAATATCTCATGAAGATCTGTATGGAAGAGTGGGCAAAATCCCTGCTGCAGTGTGTGAAAACTTGGTCAAGAACTACAGGAAACGTCTGACCTATGTAATAACAAACAAAGCTTTCTGCACAAAATATTAAGTTCTGTTTTTCTATTGTATCAAATACTTATTTCAAGCAATAAAGTGCAAATTAATTATGCAAAAAATCATACAGTGTGATATTCTGGATTTTTTAAGATTCTGTCTGTCACAGTTGAAGTATGCCTATGATAAAAATAACAGACCTCTGTATAGTTTGTAGGCGAGAAAACTTGCAAAATAGGCAGTGTATCAAATACCATATTTTGCGGATTATAAGATGCACCAGATTATAAGACGCACCCCAAATTTTGAGGAGAAAAATAGGAAAATAAAATAGTGGTGCTTCTTATAATCCATGCGTCTTATTGCTTACCGGGGTTGGTGGCTGCGGTGAAGCGGGGTCCCAGGGTCACTTTGGGAGGAAACAAGAGTGGAGTGTTCTGATGTGAGGGGGTGTTCTGATGTGCACTACTGCGAGTGTTTGGTGGTGCAGGGGCCCTGCCAACATTTTGTGAAAGCGCAGAGCCCCCGCACTTACATGGTTTACTGTGCGGTGGACTCCGGGAAAATGGCGGCCGGGGCATGCGCAGATGGAGATCTCGGCACCAAGATCTCAGCGCTTATAGATATTGTGTATCATACATGACTTTTCGCTCAGTAAAGACATTTATCAAATATACACATGTGTGTTAGGCCGCAAAGTATGGAAGAAGAAATAAAGAAGGCAGCACTGTGTGTATGGGCGACGTCCATTGCTAGAGCATGGAGTCCACACACACAGCGCTGTCTTCTTTATTTCTTCCATACTTTGCGGCCTAACAGACGTGTATGTTTGATAAAGGTCTTTACTGACCAAAACGTCACGTATGATGCACAATGTCTATAAGGGCAGCATGGTGGCTCAGTGGTTAGCACTGCAGTTTTGCACACTGGGGTCCTGGGTTCAAATCCCACCAAGGACAACATCTGCAAGGAGTTTGGATGTTCTCCCTGTGTTTCAGTGGGTTTTCTCCAGGTTCCTCCCACATTCCAAAGACATACTGATAGGGAATATAGATTTTGAGCCCCATTGGGGACATGTTGTGAATATGCTAGAAATGAATTCTGAGCAGAAGCTCCCTCTGGTGGTTACAAACAGTACTGAACTATCCAATGAAGATTGTGAAGATTGGCGATCAGGTGTTACTGACTGGTCTTATATAAGGGAGGTTCCCTCCCATTAGGGTTGCCGGTGATCAATTGTTCTGGTCTCATCTTTGATTCCTGTTCACTTTCTAGCTTGCTGTTTTGTGCCTGCATCTTCTGCTACAGATAAGACATTTTCTTCTTTTAGTTTTTTGTGCTTGCTTTTTGCATTTTGTCCTGCACTTCTGTGGGGGTCTGCCGGGTCCCCTCCGGGGGCTTGTGCTCCTCTCAGTTTAGTTCAGCCACTGTTGTTTGTTCATTTGCCTGTTCCAGTTTTTTCAGTGGCTGCTGTTTAGTTTTGTTACACCAGAGAACTAATTTAGGTGGTAGAGGTCGTGTGATCTCAGGTGTTTTTGTAATTAGTAGAGTTGGTACTTTTCAGGGTTTTTTGGGATTGCAGTAAGTGTCCTTCCTATCCTTTTCTATTTAGGAAGTTTGGGCCCCAACGTTTGCTCATACTATTTTCTGTCTGTGTCTGTATTTTCCTCTTGTCTAACCGCCATTACATGTTTGGGGGCTTTCTATGTTCTTTGGGGATCTGCTCCGGGGCAGATAGTTTTCCTCTTTCTGTCTTTAGGTGTAGTTAGCTTCTCAGGCTGTGACGAGGCGTCTAGGACCAACGTAGGTACGCTCCACGGCTGCCTTTAGTTGTGGTGGTTAGTCAGGGTACTGCAATCCAGTAGATTCCAACCTCTCCGGTGTATTTCCTTTTTTGCCTGCTCTCCTCAGCTACCAAATCATAACAGTATCACCGGCCTAACTGAAAATTATGTGGTACTCACAGAAGGGAAAAATAGTGTTAAAGAAAGAAGATTGTCAGAGTTGTCAGAGATTTTTTATTTTTTTTTTCCCTCTGTTTCTCTGAATGCTGAGGATGATTTTTTTTTCTCTCAATGGAGTTTGCACAGTTGTCTGGTCGTGTGGATCAGCTTGCCACTGAAGTTCGGAGTATTGCTACCTATCTTGCAGGGTTGCCTGTTGTGGAACCTAGGATTCCCATGCCAGATTTGTTTTTAGGGGATCGAGCTAAATTTCTGAATTTCAAAAATAACTGTAAGTTGTTTTTTTGCCTTGAAATCTAAGTCCTCAGGGAACGCAGCACAGCAGGTTCAAATTGTCATATCTCTCCTGCGCGGCGATCCTCAGGATTGGGCTTTTTCCCTGACACCTGGGGATCCTGTTTTGAGTAATGTTGATGCATTTTTTCAGGCTCTGGGGTTATTGTACGATGAGCCCAATGTCACTGATCAAGCTGAAAAAGCCTTGTTGGCATTAAATCAGGGGCTTGAGGACGCTGAGTTATACTGTCAGAGATTCCGAAGGTGGGCAGTCCTGACCAAATGGAATGACGATGCTTTGGCAGCCCTTTTTCGGAAGGGTCTGTCAGAGAATGTAAAGGATGTTATGGTGGGATTCCCTGTCCCCTCTGGTCTCAATGATTCTATGTCATTAGCGATTCAAATTGACAGACGTGAGCATAGAGGTATGCGTGGAACAGTGTTTCCTTGTGAACCAGCTTCTGAACCCATGCAGTGTGATAGAGTGGCTTTTGGGGTACAGCGTCATGAGTTTCGTAAACGCAATGGGTTATGTTTCTACTGTGGTGATGCCTCTCATGTTATTTCAGTCTGCCCTAAGCGGGGAAGACGTTTTGCACGTTCAGTTGTCTTGGGTAGTGTTCAGACTAAATTTTTGTTGACTGTTACCCTGATTTGCTCCCTGTCCACATTTTCTGCTCAGGCTTTCGTTGATTCGGGAGCAGCTATTAACCTGATGGATTTTGATTTTGCTAAACGTTGTGGGTTTCCCTTGATACCCTTACGGAAGTCTAATCCCCTACTGGGGATCGATTCTACCCCTTTGGCTGAGAATAAACCTCAGTTCTCTACTCAGGTGATAATGAGGGTTGAACCTGATCATCAGGAGAGTTGCAAATTTTTGGTGCTGTATAATCTGCATGACATTATCGTACTGGGTTTCCCTTGGTTACAGTCTCATAATCCTGTTTTGGATTGGAAATCTGTGTCTGTAACCAGTTGGGGCTGCCAATGTGTTAATACCAACACTCCTGTTTTTTCTGCCTCCCCCCAGGCTCAGGATGTTCCTGACTTTTTGACTGATTTTTCTGATGTGTTTAGCGAAAGTAAATCTGCATCCTTGCCCCCCCATAGGAGCTATGACTGCGCTATTGAATTAGTGCCTGGTAGTAAATTCCCTAAAGGTCGCCTTTTTAACTTGTCTGTACCTGAACATGATGCTATGCAGTCTTATATCAAGGAGTCATTGGAGAAGGGTCATATCAGACCATCCTCTTCACCCTTGGGTGCCGGTTTTTTCTTTGTGGCCAAAAAGGATGGTTCATTAAGGCCGTGTATTGATTATCGTCTCTTGAACAATATCACTGTGAAATATCAATATCCGTTACCCTTGATTTCTGACCTGTTTTCCAGGGTGAAAAGTGCTACTTGGTTTACCAAGCTTGACCTCAGGGGGGCATATAACCTTATTCGCATTAAGCACGGGGATGAATGGAAGACGGCATTTAATACCCCAGAGGGGCATTTTGAGTACCTAGTGATGCCCTTTGGGCTCACTAATGCTCCTTCTGTCTTCCAGTCCTTCATGAATGACATTTTCAGGGATTTTGTGGATAAATTTCTGATTGTTTATTTGGATGATATCTTGATTTTTTCCAATGACTGGGACTCTCATGTGAAACATGTTCGGACTGTGTTCCAGATTTTGAGAGAGAATGCTCTGTATGTGAAGGGATCAAAGTGTCTTTTTGGCTTACAGAGGATCTCATTTCTGGGATTCATTTTGTCCCCATCTGTTATTGAAATGGACCCGGTCAAGGTTCAGGCCATCTGTGATTGGGTCCAACCTACTTCATTAAAGGCTCTTCAAAGATTCTTGGGTTTTGCCAATTTTTATCGTAAATTTATTGGTAATTTCTCTGTTATTGTTAAACCATTGACTGATTTGACCAAAAGGGGTTCTGATGTGGTGAATTGGCCTCCTGAGGCAGTCTCTGCATTTCAGGAACTTAAGCAGAGATTCACTTCTGCTCCTGTTCTACGGCAGCCTGATGTTTCTCTGCCATTTCAGGTGGAGGTTGATGCCTCTGAAATTGGGGCAGGTGCTGTTTTGTTCCAAAGAGATCCAGAGACCTCTAAAAGTAACCCTTGTGCCTTTTTCTCTCGAAAATTTTCTCCAACTGAACGTAATTATGACGTGGGTAATCGGGAGTTATTGGCCATGAAGTGGGCTTTTGAAGAGTGGAGACATTGGCTGGAGGGAGCCAAACATCAGGTGGCGGTCCTCACGGACCATAAGAATTTGGTTTATCTGGAATCAGCCAAGCGACTTAATCCTAGACAGGCCAGGTGGGCCTTGTTTTTCACACGTTTTAATTTTGTGGTTTCCTTTCTTCCTGGCACTAAGAATGTTAAGGCGGATGCCCTCTCGAGGAGTTTCCTTGCGGACTCTCCTGAGTTATCTGATCCTGCTGTTATTTTGAAAGCGGGTGTAGTTCTTTCCGCCATCTCGCCCAATTTGAGACTGGCTCTGGAAGGGTGTCAGGAGGATAAACCCGAGCGCTGCCCTATTGGGAAATTGTTTGTCCCAGACCGGTGGAAAAAGAGTGTGATGTCTGAGATTCATTGTTCCGCGTTGGCCGGTCATCCCGGAATTTTTGGTACCAGAGACTTGGTTAGTCGGTCCTTTTGGTGGCCCACTTTGTCTCGTGACGTCAGGGAATTTGTGCAGTCCTGCGGGACTTGCTCTCGCTCCAAGCCTTGCTCTCGCTCTAGTGGTTTGTTGATGCCATTGCCTGTGCCCAAGAGACCATGGACCCATATCTCTATGGATTTCATTTCCGACCTCCCTGTTTCTCAGAAAATGACCGTTATCTGGGTGATTTGTGATAGGTTTTCCAAAATGATACATCTTGTGCCATTACCTAAGTTGCCTTCCTCCTCTGAATGGGTGCCTTTGTTTCTTCAGCACGTGGTTCGGTTACACGGCATCCCTGAGAACATTGTGTCTGACAGAGGAGTCCAGTTTGTTTCCAGATTTTGGAGGACTTTTTGTTCTAAACTTGGTGTTCAATTGTCTTTCTCCTCGGCTTTTCATCCTCAGACCAATGGACAAACTGAGAGAACAAACCAGACATTGGAGACTTATCTGAGATGCTTTGTGTCTACTGATCAGGATGACTGGGTCTCTTTTTTGCCTTTGGCTGAGTTTGCTCTTAATAATAGGGCTAGCTCTGCCACTTTGATGTCTCCATTTTTCTGCAATTTTGGGTTTCATCCTCGATTTTCTTCAGGACAAACGGAGGCTTCTGTCTGCCAGGTGTTGACTCTGTTGTGGAGCGTATGCAGCAGATTTGGGACCAGGTAGTGGAGAGGTTGTCCCTCTCTCTGGAGAGGGCCCAGCGGTTTGCCAACCGGCATAGGACTGATGGTCCTCGGTTTGAAGTGGGGGACTTGGTCTGGTTGTCCTCAAGAAATATCCCTATGAGAGTTGCATCTCCTAAGTTTAAACCTAGGTTCATTGGACCTTATAAGATCATGGAGATTCTTAATCCTGTTTCCTTTCGTTTACTTCTTCCAGGGACATTTAAGATCCATAACGTGTTCCACAAGTCCTTATTGAAGAGGTTTGTCGAGCCAGTGGTTCCTATGGCTGTGCCTCCTGACCCTGTTTTGGTTGAGGGCAATCTGGAGTATGTGGTTGAGAAAATATTGAATTCTCGTTTTTCTAGACGGAAAGTCCAGTATTTGGTTAAGTGGACAGGTTATGGTCAGGAGGACAATTCTTGGGTGTTTGCTTCGGACATCCATGCTAGGAGACTCATCCGTGCGTATCACAGAGCTCATCCTGACCGACCTGGTTGCTCAAATGAGGGTTCGGTGACCCCTCCTCAAGGGGGGGTTCTGTTGTGAATATGCTAGAAATGAATTCTGAGCAGAAGCTCCCTCTGGTGGTTACAAACAGTACTGAACTATCCAATGAAGATTGTGAAGATTGGCGATCAGGTGTTACTGACTGGTCTTATATAAGGGAGGTTCCCTCCCATCAGGGTTGCCGATGATCAATTGTTCTGGTCTCATCTTTGATTCCTGTTCACTTAGTAGCTTGCTGTTTCGTGCCTGTATCTTCTGCTACAGATAAAACATTTTCTTCTTTTAGTTTTTTGTGCTTGCTTGTTGGATTTTGTCCTGCAATTTTGTGGGGGTCTGCCGTGTCCCCTCCGGGGGCTTGTGCTCCTGTCAGTTTAGTTCAGCCACTGTTGTTTGTTCATTTGCCTTTTCCAGTTTTTTCAGTGGCTGCTGTTTAGTTTTGTTACACTAGAGAACTAATTTAGGTGGTAGAGGTCATGTGATCCCAGGTGTTTTTGTAATTAGTAGAGTTGGTACTTTTCAGGGTTTTTTGGGATTGCAGTAAGAGTGCTTCCTATCCTTTTCTATTTAGGAAGTTTGGGCCCCAACGTTTGCTCATACTATTTTCTGTCTGTGTCTGTATTTTCCTCTTGTCTAACCGCCATTACATGTTTGGGGGCTTTCTATGTTCTTTGGGGAACTGCTCCAGGGCAGATAGTTTTCCTCTTTCTGTCTTTAGGTGTAGTTAGCTTCTCAGGCTGTGACGAGGCGTCTAGGACCAATGTAGGTACGCTCCACGGCTGCCTCTAGTTGTGGTGGTTAGTCAGGGTACTGCAATCCAGTGGATTCCAACCTCTCTGGTGTATTTCCTTTTTTGCCTGCTCTCCTCAGCTACCAAATCATAACAGGGACAGCGACGATAATGTGTGCAAACTGTAAAGTGCTGTATAAGAAAAGCATAAAAATAAGGATCACTATAATAAAAATCTCATTTTTTTGACTAGCAGCAGCTATCTGAAAGTTAAACTGAAACACGCTACCATCACTCAGCAGCATCCGCAGTACCAGTGCTGGACTGCTTGGCAAAGAAGGTAGAGGCAGTAAGAGTATGTTCAGACACAGATGTTACACATAGAGAACAGTGCAGGGCAGCACGGTGGCTCAGTGGATAACACTGCAGCCTTGCAGCGCTGGAGTCCTGCGTTCGAGTCCCACCAAGGACAACATCTGCAAGGAGTTTGTATGTTCTCCCAGTGTTGGCGTGGGTTTCCTCCGGGTTCTCCGGTTTCCTCCCACACTCCAAAAACATACTGATAGGGAATCTAGATTGTGAGCCCCATCGGGGACAGCGACGATAATGTGTGCAAACTGTAAAGCACTGTGGAATATGTTAGCGCTATATAAAAATAAAGATTATTATTATTAACAGTGTTCTTAAGAACTGAATATTCATTGATTATAATAGTATAAAATACAGTATTTACATATTTACATATAATTAACTGAATGTTACATTGTAAATGATACCAAGAAATATGACATAATTCTTTACCCAGGGCTTTAGGGATAAATGTGACTGGAACGTCTACATCTAGCGCAGTGCAGGCTAGTTTACTGGAGATATTATTTTTAGGTCACGCTCCAATGCGATTGGATGCGCTGTAAAACAAAGAAAACAAGACGCATACAAACTACAAGCCTTCTATTTTACAATGTTGGAAGGCTATTCTGGTAATTTGCATAACCTACAATTATCATTACAATTGCTCACCTGTAAAAGTCAATCTGCCAAAGACAACCTATATTTATATTGTACTATGCAGACAAGGAAAGCAGAAAAGGATTAATTACAACATTGTACAAATGCAATGACATTTTTTTTATCTAGATTAGAAAATGTGATCATGTTTTGTAATTGAGTCTCTATTTTGCAATCTGTGTTCGGGATACTTAACATTGCAAAAGCAAAAAACACTGTAGATGCATCAAAGCTTAATTTTAAAAGGAAAGTGTTATTAGAGCATGACTTATTGTTTTAAATACATTTTGTTTTGTTAAACATTTTTAAAACATTTTTGGTATTTTTTTAATATTTTCCATATCATTATATTAAAAAATTTACAAAAATCTTGCATTTTTTTCTGACAAATATTCTTAAAATTAGTCTTATACTTCTGTAGTCTCTAATCTTAACAACTTACTTTCAGCAGTCATCTCATTATTATAACATAGGGAAATGCTGTATGTTTATGGAAATATAAGTCTGAATGATTAGCAATAGTAAGCCTAAGGATTGTTTACACATTATTGGATAAAAAGTAGAGATGACTAAATCTTTTGAAATTCAAATTCACTAGATTTTTTAAATTTTCAGAAATATTTGAATTGCAGCAAATCGATTAGCTGAGAATCTTAGTAAGGCCAGGATCACACATGCGAGAAACATGGATGCGTCTCGCATGTGAATTCCCGGCACTGCTATTGAGTGCCGGCGGCAGTGCCGGGAATTCACATGCCAGACTCGTCCATGTTTTTCGCATGTGTGATCCAGGCCTAAGGTAAGGTCTCCAATTGGGAGAACATACAAACATGGGGAGAACATACAAATACCTTGCAGATGTTATCCTTGTTGGGATTTAAGCCCAGACCCCAGCATTGATACGCTGCATTTATAACTACTGAGCCATCATGCAATGATGATTAGTCAGTGTTTTAATACTTTCTCTTCTAATATCGATTTCTAAGTCATAAGCTGTGAGCCATGGATTCTAGCTGTACAGATTCACTACAAAATATCTGTGGTACAGGTATTCCCTGCTTAGGCATTTATACAGGCCTAGACAATCTCTCCTGATTTGTGGTGCTATACCATTTGATGATAGCTGCAAGGCATTATTAGGAAAACCACACAGCCATTCCTGAAGACAGGTGAGCCTTATCTGCATTATTCAATATTCTGCTTGTGTAAGATTGTTGTGGGCATTTTTTGGTGATTAACACAAATAAAATTTGATGGATGCAACAAATTTCCTAAAATTCAACATGAATTTGTACAGCATTGAATCAATTTGTTCATCTCTAATAACAAGTTTGATTATGCCCGGTCAGACTGAATTATCAGAGCATTTGCCCTCCAGACCTTTAATTTTTAAATGTTAAAAGGATTTTTCCACAATTGCGTTATTTTTCATAAAGCAGAATAAATGCTTACTTATTGTTAATACTCAGATTATGTACAACATAAAGATTCTTTCTTGAACCTTTGTATTTGTTTTCATCTCCATCTGTCCATCTATGCTTTCAGCTTTACCTAGCTAAATGGGTGACTCTATTTTCATATTGCTAAAACTATATTTCCTATTAGCACGCTGCTTTTCCTCAGTGCTGTAAAACCCTCCTCCCTTTCCTGATTAGCTCCACATCCCTAAGTTGATGTCTGAGTTGGCTGACTTATGAATTTGTAAAATAGCACAGACTTCCAACACAGCTCTGCTATACTGTGCTTGGCTCAGCTGCATTCACCACAGATTTTGGAACATTATCAAGCTAATTTCTGTTTAGAATATATTTTATTCTTCTGTACACAATTCTGCATCATCAATTTTACCTTCTGCCATATTCAGTACATTAGCATAGCTGCATGTATGTTTTCACATCATTACTCTGTTTCCAGCAGAGATCAATAGTTCTGCACAGCACTTTGCTCTAACGATAATAGAGCTCATAATAACTAGGCATGGTCAAGATAATACAGTACATGCAGAGCTGAGGTGTTTTCTGATGTTTGCAACTAACAGATCAATGATTTGAAGCTGCAAATGTAGGAATAAACAGAGGGGCATTTGCAGTTTCACATCACTGATCTGTCAGCAGTAGGCATGAAACACAGCTCAGTTCTGCTTGTGTCAGCTCTGCAGTGACTAGTTATTTCAAGCTCCGTAGTAAAAAACACTGATACTGATATGTTAGATAATATAAGAAAGATGTGGACATCATACTGCATATAGAGGTTGACTATATCCAACTGTGTGGGACCTACTAATATGCATATTATATATGGACATATAACGACCAGCTGTACATAATACAGAGAAATGCCACAAGAAAACAGCCTCACGGTCAATAAAAGATATAAACTTTATTGATAACGACATATAATCTTAAAAGAACAATGGTACGGGGAGAGGAATAATAGCAGAATTGCACACATACACAAAATCAGGGCCTGTGATCAATGTGTTCAAAAATAATGCTTATAATCTAGGACAACTGTCCATACATTGCAGGGCATGGGGAATATATCCAAGGTAAGTACCGAGGTAAAGCATCATGGTGTATATAATAATATCATATAAGCTATCAGGACTGCTGTACAGTAGTTAGTGACTGCTATCAATATGCAGCAAACATGGATGACATGGTTACATACAGCCCTATAGAAAGATAGTTACCCCAGCCGACAGGAACACAAGATCATCAGGGACCCCGAACCCCGACGCGCGTTTCGGAGCCACACAAAAGCTCCTTCCTCAGGGGGCGTGAGGGGAGACTGACAGTCCATCGCTCTAAATGTGCAGCGTCCCGGATGTGACGTTTTGCTCATTAGAACTTCACAGCAGCCGGAGAAAAACACCGCCCCGAACGTCACCACCCACAGCCGTGGAAACCACGAGATATGGGATAGGACGTCGGGGGAATATGTTAGATGTAGATGGCAGAAGATCAAATTGAGTTGAAAGACTACTGGTCAAGGCAATACACAGAAAAACAGAGTATATTCTAAACTTAGAATACTCTCTATGTCAGTGATGGAGGCATAGAGCTATGCTCGATCAGAAGCAGTAAAGCTGCAGCAGAACGGAACCTAAAAGTAACTGAAAGCTAAGTAGAGTCTGGAGGGGAATTCATAAGTAAGTGGTATGTGCAAAACAGGGCAGATTTGACAATGTTAGATTGGCCCAAATAATTAATTAAACATGCACACTATTATAAGATCACCTTGTGATTTTGGGAATAACCTTTTGTAAGCTGCAAGAGCAAATTGATAAAAATAGAATTCCTTACCCCAATAGAAAATACATACCACCGATATCATGTGAGTAAATTAAAATATAGTTTTGTGAGAAAGCGCTCAGAATAATCGGCGTGATTTTTCTAGTATTTTCAGTCCAGTGGGTGGTCCTATCCGTCACTGACAGTTTTCAATGTATAAGTGTGCATCCTGAGGCAGCTGTCAGTCACTGATAGGGACGCCCAATGGACTAAAAATATCAGAAAGAGCAGAGGTTTAAAAAGATGAAAAAACAGGTAATACTGAACATGTTCATACAATATTATGTATCAGTCTGCTATGCTAATACTAGTGCATGCCCTCATCATCTCCCACCTCAACTACTGCAACCTCCTACTCTCTGGCCTTCCCTCTAGCACTCTGGCACCACTCCAATCCATCCTGCACTCTGCTGCCCTACTAATACACCTGTCTCCCCGTTATTCCCCAGCCTCTCCTCTCTGCCAAGCCCTTCATTGGCTTCCTATAGTCCAGAGACTCCAGTTCAAAACCCTAACTATGACATACAAAGCCTTCCACAACCTGTCTCCTCCATACATCTGTGACATGGCCTCCTGGTACATACCCACACGCAACCTTCGGTCCTCCTCAAGATCTCCTCCTCTACTCCCCTTATCTCTTCATCCCACAACCGAATTCTCTACCTCAACACATCAGATTCACGCCTACCATGGAAACCTTCAAAAAGAACCTGAAGACCTACCTCTTCCGACAAGCCTACAACCTGCAGTGATCCTCAGTCTACTGAACCACTGCACGACCAGCTCTACCCTCTCCTAGTGTATTCTCACCCATCCCTGTAGACTGTGACCCCTTGTGGGCAGAGTCCTCTCTCCTTCTGTACTTGTGTGTGCCTTGTATTGCTCACGTTTATTGTACTTGTCTATATTTGCCCCTTTACACATGTAAAGCGCCATGGAATAAATGGCGCTATATAAATGTATAATAATAATAATAATGACCCCCCTACTCTATAACATGATGCCTACTGATTGAATTTCATGGTGACAGATTCCATTTAAATGTCTTCTTGCTCGGGATACTTTGTTGGCACCCTTCTCTCCCGCCATGCAGTGCCTAAATTGGTCAGTTTCCAAATAATAATATATTCTATTACAGCCACAATCCATCAATTATGAGAAACAGCTATTATTGAAATCTAAAAATGTGATGTTGTCAGTGGTCTTACTAAATTGGCAAAAAAGAAGCTTTGCTTAACTGTTTTTTTCATTAAAAGCAATATTTAGCTTCACTAAGCATGCTTAATGTAGGTGGTATAAAAAAGTAAATAATAAGTTTGACCATCAGGCTTGGCCACCCATTGAATGTCTACTTTGTCTTGCATTGGAGCCAAAAATTATTCAACACTAATTTAAACGTAAAACTATTGTCATTTTCTTTCCTTTTGTTTTCCGAATCTTTACTTCTACTAAACAAATGTTGATAAATAATTAAATCTGCACCATTTTAACGTTCATTGTTTCTCCTGTCGCAGTTCATACACAATTGATGTCTATTCTTTGTTGGAACAGAATACTGTAATTAAGTTTTACATCGGTTTAAGCACGTAGACCTGAAAAGTATGCTTTACCAATAAGAAAATAATTAGAGGTTGGCACAGAGCGGTACAGTGACACGAAGTGATACAGTATGCAGTGGAGAAAACGTAAAATCTTGTGTTCTAAACTGTGCATGTGAATACTTTATTAATATGTGGTTTTTATTAAAGAGTATGAGTCACTATTTCTCCCAAAAATGGGCATTTTCATCCACTGATGAGATAATAAAATGCTGCATAGGATATTGTGATGTAGAGCAAGGTCAGGATAATGGCTCATGCTCATTTTGTTTTTATTTTGGTTGACAATGCATGGGTGAAATTGGGGCAGACATTGACTCTTGCGTAAATCTTGTGCAACATTTTTTTAAGCCAAAATTCTATTGCTTATTTAGACAGGAAGTGTTTAAAGCGTAACCGTTGTTACAATTTTTATTTCAGAAATCAATGGTACATAAGAAATAAGCAACTTTATGATATATCTTATCAGAGAAATCGTCTTCTTTCTCCTCCTGGACTTATGTTTTACTCTCAATTCAGTGATAAAATCAGTGAATTCTGTATTCAGTGAGGACAGATTTCCCAATCAGTGAGATAGGAGATGACAGTTGGCGTTTAACCCCTTAGTGACCTGGTTACATTTTTTTAAATCTGACGTGTCACTTTATTTTGCAATATCTCTGGAGAGTTTCAAAATATTCCAGTGATTTTGAGATTGTTTTTTCGTGACACATCATACTTTATGTCAATTGAAAATTGAAGTAGATATGTTTTGCCTTTTTATATAAAAATATCCAACATTTGACAAAAATTTCCAAAAATCTGCAGTTTTTAAACTTTGATTATTCCTATAATCCAGATGGTCAAACCACACAAAAAAGTTAATAAATAACGCATGTCTGCCTTAAATCGGCACCATGTTTACAAGTTGTAGCAGCAATTTTTCATTTTTTCAAGGAAATTTATAAAACTTATTTTTCCAGAAACCTATTTAAGCGAGCCTTTCAGCAGGATTTTGCTCAGTACCCTGCTCCACCGCAGCCTCTCCCCGGGTAAGCTGCATTCAGATTATAAAGCGCACCACCATTTTACAGGGTCCCAGGAGGCAGGGTAGCTGCTGCAGGAAAATGGCGGTGGCGGCAGGAGTGGGGCGATGCTGTGGGCCCTGGGCAGGGAGGGGAAATTTGGTGATGCGATGCTACGGTGGGACCTTGGCATTTACAAAATGATGTTGGAGTCCCCGCCCTTCCCATAGCTCTGATTGCTGTGTACTTCAGGAAAAAGATCTCCTGAGAGCTCATCTCTTGAGATCTCAGTCTGCATGCAGATGAACCACTTCCAGCGGCCATTTTCCCGAAGTCCACCGCAGTCCAGGGACTCCAAAGCTCTGAAATCCCGGAGCCCGTCGCAGCCTTGCACCACTGAACACTCCTCCTTCCAGCCCGCAGCATTGCTTCACTTCTGTTGCTGTCACCTGCTTCCTGCAGCAGTGACCCTGCCTTCTGGGACCCCACTCCACTGCAGCCACCCTCACCGGTAAGATACCGTAAAAGCAGACTGTAAGACGCCCCACCATTTTATTAAAAACAATTTTTTCCTATTTTCCTCCCCCAGATTTGGTGTGTGTCTTATGATACACTGTATGTTATAATACGTAAAATATGGAAATATTGGGAAACTCCCAGAAAGATACCATTTTAAAAACATCACCCCTCAAAAGATTCAAAACTGCTGTCAGATAATTTATTATCCCTTTTGGTGCATTTCAAGAACTAATGCAAAATGGCATGACACGAATAAAAATATATATATATATATTTCTACCCCTAAACGTCGCTAACTTCTGCACCATTGCTATAGATGGAAGTCATTAGGATCATTCGGATCTCCATATGGAGAGTGACATACCAGCTCTGGCTTGTCAAGGTAAGGAGGCTTATTCGCCATGCAATGCTCCTCTGGGAAATTTAATATGCAAATTGTCTCTTCAGAGAAAAAGAGGACTTGAACTCTATAGCGCCACCTGTTGGAAGTAGCGATCCTACACAATCAACCCTTTAACGATTCTTGGAATATGACTTAGGATAAAAGCCAAATCAGAATCTCAATTTGCAGACACGGTGTTTCGGGCTATTATAGGCCCTTGTTAGTGCAAAGTATGAGAACTGATTTGGCTAGGTGAGAGGCTCTGGACTGAGGTCTAAGGGGTAAGGTTTCTCCTTGTAGAGAGTGACAAACCAGCTCTGGCTTGTCTTCAAGACTATTAATCCTTCCTTTCAAAAGCGCTCTGCTCTGGCTAATAAAAAGGTGCTCCTTTGGGTATTTATGTCATCCATATGCCCTTTTAGAGACCACCCGTTAAAGTGATCAGGATTAAAGATGTTAAAAACACCAGATACGTCATACTTTTTGGTGATTTTATTTCTCCTGAATACAAGACCCACATGTACAGTATAAGGTATTCCTTTATTAAGAGAATGGTGCCTTTTATTCTGTAGCCAAAAAGAGAAAGCTTGATTTATTAGTACTAAAATGTATAATTTTCTTTTTGCCACACTTATAAAATCAGAAATTTATATAATACATCTATATTAACTAATTGTTCATAATCTATTATTTAAAAATGGTACTTTTACTAACATGTATGTGAAGCTTCACTTTACAAATATCTCAGTGCTCAAAGAAGTTTTTGTTTCAGCTAGAACCGTAATTTATTATAAACAATGGAAATCAGAAAGGCATAAAGTACCGTACATTGTTCTGCTTGCAGGAAGAAAAAAAATTATAAAAGTTCTACATATCTTATCTCCAAAACTTTCTTTTTTGTTCTTCATTCGCTGCTATGCAACCCAAGATTAAATTTCTGTCTAATGATCTGTTGTCTATGGACAAAACGTCTACGTGTGGGCTACAGGTCATTGTAGGCTGCGTGTCAGAGAGTGAAACCATGGTTACACGTGCGAGTAGCTGCTGTGTGATATAGTAATTTACGTCTCCATTATATTACATGGGATTTTCATTTTTTTGCTTTAGTATTTTTTGTTGCAATAGAATGTGAAATTCTTAAACTGTTTTCCAATTTTATTTAAGAGCAACACAATTAATTTGGCAATTAGATATGATTATAATTATTATTATTTATTTATATAGCGCCATTAATTCCATGGTGCTGTACATGAGAAGGGGTTACATACAAAGTTATAGATATCATTTACAGTAAACAAATTTACAATGACAGACTGGTACAGAGGCGAGAGGACCCTGTCCTTGCGGACTTACATTCTCCCTGGATATGCCAGTCTCTGGGTTTCTGGATATGGAAACACATGGGCAATTTTTGTAAATGATCTCATTGCGGGGTCCCAAGGCTGAAATGAAGTTTGCTGATCCTCTGAGGTCAAGCTGGTCTTCTGGTTGTCCTGGTGGTTGCTTTGAGAAAGCCAATCCACTGAAGCAAAAGACTTGGCCATCTCCTCTGTGTGTGGCTTTTGGTGTGTAAGGTGAGAAGATCTAAAAAATTACTGTGTGAAGAGAGAAGATGAATGTTAATTCCTTGCCATGGATAACTGCCGTTTACACGATGCTTATCTTCTGTGATGCTTTGCTTCTGGGATGCTTGCGTGCTGCACCTGCATGGTACTTAGATCATGATATGATTGACTTGATTTGAGGCAAATTGAATTTTCTTAGAATTTCACAAAGAATTTGGATTCTCCGAAACCTGATTTTTTTTTGAGGATTTGATTTGCTAGAAGTAAGCAAAATGGTGGTTTACTGACAGACAATTTTGGTGATTGTTTTTAGAGCCAGGAAGGGGTTTAACCCCTTCACCCCCAAGGGTGGTTTGCACGTTAATGACCGGGCCAATTTTTACAATTCTGACCACTGTCTCTTTATGAGGTTATAACTCTGGAACGCTTCAACGGATCTTCGCGATTCTGAGACTGTTTTCTCGTGACATATTGTACTTCATGTTAGTGGTAAAATTTCTTTGATGTAACTTGCTTTTTTTTTTGAAAAAAAACGCAAATATGGCAAAAATTTTTAAAATTTTGCAATTTTCAAACTTTGAATTTTTATTCCCTTAAAACAGAGAAATATATCACACAAAATAGTTAAGAAATAACATTTCCCACATGTCTACTTTACATCAGCATAATTTTGGAACCAACATTTTTTTTGTTAGGAAATTATAAGGGTTAAAAGTTGACCAGCGATTTCTCATTTTTACAACAAAATTTACAAAGCCATTTTTATTTAGGGACCACCTCACATTTGAAGTCACTTTGAGGGGTCTATATGGCAGAAAATACCCAAAAGTGACACCATTCTAAAAACTGCACCCCTCAAGGTACTCAAAACCACATTCAAGAAGTTTATTAACCCTTCAGGTGCTTCACAGGAACTAAAGCAACGTGGAAGGAAAAAATTAATATTTTACTTTTTAGCCACAAAAATTATCTTTTACAAACTTTTTTTTATTTTCACAAGGGTAAAAGGAGAAAATGGACAGAAAAGGTTGTTATGCAATTTCTCCTGAGTACGCCAATACCCCATATGTGGGGGAAAACCACTGTTTGGGCACACGGCAGAGCTCGTAAGGGAAGGAGCGACGTTTGACTTTTTCAAACTAAAATTGGCTGGAATTTAGATTGGATGCCATGTCGCGTTTGGAGAGCCCCTGATGCGCCTAAACAGTGGAAACCCCCCACAAGTGACACCATTTTGGAAACTAGACCCCTAAGGTACTTATCTAGATCTGTTGTGAGCACTTTGAACCCTCAAGTGTTTCACAAAAGTTTATAAAGCCTGGGTGTGAAAAAAAAAAAATCAATTTTCCACAAAAATGATTTTTTAGTCCCAAATTTTTGAATTTTCCCAAGGAAATTGGACCCCAAAAGTTGTTGTCCAATTTGTCCTGAGTACGCTGATACCCCATATGTGGGGGGGAAACTGTTTGGGCGCACGGCAGGGCTTGGAAAGGAAGTAGTAACGTTTTGGAATGCAGACGTTAATGGGGGTCATGTTCCGTTTGCAGCGCCCCAGATGAGCTTAAACAGTGGAAACCCCCCACAAGTGACCCCATTTTGGAAACTAGACCCCCTAAGGAACTTATCTAGATCTTTGGTGAGCACTTTGAACCCCCAAGTGCTTCACACAAGTTTATAATGCCCGGGCATGAAAATAAAAAATCCTATTTTTTTCCCACAAAAATTATCTTTTAGTCACTAATTTTTTATTTTCCCAAGGGTAACAGGAGAAATTGGACCACATAAGTTGTTGTACAATTTGTCCTGAGTACGCTGATACCCCATATGTGGGGGGAACCACTGTTTGGGCGCACGGCAGAGCTCGGAATGGAAGGAGCACCATTTGACTTTTTCCAACCAAAATTGGCTGGAATTGAGATTGGATGCCATGTTGCATTTGGAGAGCCCCTGATGTGCCTAAACAGTGGAAACCCCCCACAAATGACCCCATTTGGGAAACTAGACCCCCTAAGGAACTTATCTAGATTTTTGATGAGCAATTTGAACCCCCAAGTGCTTCACACAAGTTTATAACGTAGAGCCGTAAAATTTAAAAATCATATTTTTTCCACAAAAATGATCTTTTCACCCCAATTTTTATTTTTCCAAGGGTAACAAGACTCCAAATGTTATTGTGCAATTTTTCCTGAGTGCGCTGATACCCCATATGTGGGGGTAAACCACTGTTTGGGTGCATGGCAGAGTTTGGAAGGGAAGGAGCGCCGTCTGACTTTTTCAACGCAGAATTGGCTGGACGCCATGTCGTGTTTGGAGAGCTCCTGATCTGCCTAAACAGTGGAAACCCCCATAAATGACACCATTTTGGAAACTAGACCCCTCAAGGAACTTATCTAGATGTGTGGTGAGAACTTTGAACCCCTAGGTGTTTCACTAAAGTTTATAACGTACAGCCGTAAAATAAAAAATCTTTTTTTTTTTACAAAAATGATTTTTTCGCCCCCAATATTTTATTTTCACAAGGGTAACAGAAGAAATTGGAACCAAAAAGTTGTTGTCCAATTTGTCCTGAGTACACTGATACCCAATATGTGGGCGAAAACTACTGTATGGGCACACGTCGGGGCTCGGAAGGGAAGTAGTGACGTTTTGGATTGCAGACTTTGATGGAATGGTCTGGGGGCGTCATGTCACATTTGGAGAGCCCCTGATGCACCTAAACAGTGGAAACCCCCCACAAGTGACCCCATTTTGGCAAATAGACCCCACAAGGAACTTATCTACACGTGTGGTGAGCACTTTGAACCCCGAAGTGTTTACAGAAGTTTATAACGCACAGCCGTAAAAATAAAAAATCTTTTTTTTTTACAAAAATGATTTTTTCGCCCCCAATATTTTATTTTCACAAGGGTAACAGGAGAAATTGGACCCCAAAAGTTGTTGTCCAATTTGTCCTGAGTACGCTGATACCCAATATGTGGGAGAAAACTACTGTATGGGTACACGTTGGGGCTCGGAAGGGAAGTAGTGACGTTTTGGATTGCAGACTTTGATGGAATGGTCTGGGGGCGTCATGTCGCATTTGGAGAGCCCCTGATGTGCCTAAACAGTGGAAATCCCCAACAAGTGACCCCATTTTGGAAAATAGACCCCACAAGGAACTTATCTAGGTGTGTGGTGAGCGCTATGAAGCCCCAAGTGCTTCACAGAAGTTTATAATGTACAGCCGTAAAAACAAAAAAATAATTTTTTTTGTACAAAAATGATATTTTTGCCCCCAGTTTTTTATTTTCCCAAGGGTAACAGAAGAAATAGGACAAATTGCACAATAACTCTTGGGGTCCAGAGTACGCTGATACCCCATATGTGGGGATAAACTACTGTTTGGACGCATGGCAGAGCTCAGAAGTGAAGGAGCACCGTTTGACTTTTTCAACGCAGAATTGGCTGGAATTGAGATCAGACGCCATGTCACATTTGGAGAGCCCCTGATGTGCCTAAACAGTGGAAACCCCCCAATTCTAACTCCAACCCTAACCCCAACACACCCCTAACCCTAGTCCCAACCCTAACCACAAACCTAACCCTAACACACCCCTAATCCCAACCCTAACCCTAATCCTAACTTTAGCGCCAACCCTAACCCTAACTTTAGCCGCAACCCTAACCCTAACCCTAATGGGAAAATGGAAATAAATACATTTTTTTAATTTTATTATTTTTCCCTAACTAAGGGGGTGATAAAGGGGGGTTTGATTTACTATTTATAGCGGGTTTTTATGATTGGCAGCTGTCACGCTAAAAGACGCTTTTTATTGCAAAAATAGTTTTTTGCATCGCCACATTTTGAGAGCTATAATTTTTGCATATTTTGGCCCACAGAGTCATGTGAGGTCTTCTTTTTTGCGGTACGAGTTGACATTTTTATTTGTACCATTTTTGAGCAGGTGACATTTTTTGATCGCTTTTTATTTCGATTTTTGGGAGGTTAGAATGAACAAAAATCAGCAATTCATGAAATTCTTTTGGGGGAGGCGTTTTTATTGTTCCGCGTGTGGTAAAATTGATAAAGCAGTTTTATTCTTCGGGTCAGTACGATTATGGCGATACCTCATTTATATCATTTTTTTATGTTTTGGCGCTTTTATAGAATAAAAACAATTTTATATAAAAAATAATTATTTTTGCATCGCTTTATTCTGCGAGCTATAACTTTTTTATTTTTTCGCTGATGATGCTGTATGGCAGCTCGTTTTTTGTGGGACAAGATGACGTTTTCAGCGGTACCATGTTTATTTATATCGGTCTTTTTGATCGCGTGTTATTCCACTTTTTGTTCGGCAGTATGATGATAAAGCATTGATTTTTTGCTTCGTTTTTTTTTTTTTTTAAGGGGTTCACTAAAGGGGTTAACTAGTGGGACAGTTTTATAGGGGGGGTCATTACGGACGCGGCGATACCAAATATGTGTACTTTTATTGTTTTGGTTTTTTTATTTACAGGAAGAAATGAATTTATTGGGGAATATTTTTTTTCTTTTTTTATTTATTTTGGATTTTTTTTTATAACATGTTTATTTTTATTTATTTAAACTTTTTTACTTTGTCCCAGGGTGGGATATCACTGTATTTTATCAAATCGCTGGTGTGACAGTGTGCACAGCACACTGTCACACCAGCGATCGCTCAGGCAGTGCAGCAGGCTTCTCAGTGCCTGCTCTCAGCAGGCACTGAGGAAGCCGCCTCCCTCCAGGACCCCGGCGCCATCTTGGATCCGGGTCCTGGGAGGGAGGAAGCCCTCAGAACAGCGCGATCACATCGCGCTTTTCTGAGGGTCTCAGGGGGGCGCGCAGGGAGCCCACTCCCTGCGCGATGCTTCCCTGTGCCCAAAGTACACCGCTATCATGTTTGATCGCGGTGTGCTAGGGGTTAATGTGCCGGGAGCGGTCCGTGACCGCTCCTGACACACAATATATAGAAAGCAAGTCGACAGCACTCTCAGATGAGGGGGCGCACGTACCAGATCCAAGGAACCAGCTTGGAGAAGACGTATCCAGAAGAAAGAAGAACAGCGCTCCATCCAGGTGAGTAATGTAGAAAAACTTTATTTCAGGCCATCATAGAAAAACAACGTTTCGACCTAACAAGGTCTTTGTCAAGCATAAACACCATTTAAAAAGGGCGGTATTAAATAGTGTGGGGCCAAACAATTGCCCCAATCACAACATAGTATACGCCCAGGTAATTACACATACATAAAACAATACCACATAGACTACATGTAAACAATGCAAAAGAGCAATCAGATATATATACATCATATGATAGAGCATAAACAAGCCACAGATGACATACAAAAAAACTTATATACACATCATCCATAGAAAAAACACATTAGTAATATAGCGTTGTCCCGTTGGCATGGAGACCTTGGCCGATCAGATCATCCCACAGCTTGTATCATATAGTTTCAACCAATCCGGTAAGTATTATTAAGGGGCGCCAAAGAAGGAATGGACCTACCCACCGATGTAATGCAGAAAGGCACCGGCATTTTCGCCAATAGTGGAGTCCGTATCTGTGGAGGAAAACGCTAACTCTGTCATAAGAACGCGACACCCAGAAGAAGGAAAGAGTTCATACGTCATATAATCAAAGGCGCATGCGCAGAGAGTCAATTGCCACAAAGCATCACACATCAGCGACGTCTCTACGTCAAAGCATAATGTGTAGTCATGACTACTTGGTCACATGCCTCCCTCCAAGAAGGAGGGTGCATACAAAGCCCGGCAGCAGAGTAATGACGTATCCACATCTATAACAAAGCGTCCGTCACCATGACTATAGGGGTTTGTTTCATTCTCAAGAAACACTGGTCCTTATTACAGCGTGGGCATCCGACTATCCCTGAGTTTGGTTTGTCACCTTTAATGTCATATCGTAGAGGACGAAATTTACGTGATCAATTAGTTAAATCTGATTTTGGACCTTCTGGATTATCTATCCAACGTACTCTTAGCGCTCCCCGACATGGGAATTTTCCCTGTTTGGGTTGTGCCTGCTGTAATAACATGTTAAAGGGTGATTTTTTCATCACCCTCAAACAGGTAAGAAATTCTACTTGAAAGAGAGATACACTTGCACATCTAGCTTTGTTGTATACATGGTTGTCTGCCCATGTGGACTTGTCTATGTTGGTGAGACAACCATGGAAGTGCGAGCTCGTATCAGCAAGCACAAGAGCACGATCAGAACAAAATTGGTAGATTTACCGGTCCCCAAACATTTTATTGAGTCCCGACATTCTGTGAATCAACTCAGATTTAGAGTAATAGATAGTGTACCGGTGCTCAGAAGAGGTGGTGATAGGGCTGGTATATTGAGGAGAAAGGAACTAAGATGGATACATAGATTGGGTACCCTACAACCGGCTGGTTTGAATATTGAATTCAATCTCAACAATTTATAGTGAATACATTTATTTATATGGCTCATTAATCACAATCTGTTTCTTCCTTCTACTTCTTAGGATTCTGTGGATAACAGGGGGTGAGGAGTCTATTTGCAGTTTGTATATATATATATATATATATGTATATTTCTCTTATGCTTTTATTTTTTGTCATCATCCTCCTTTTTCTTTGTATCCTATGGTTCCCGTTGGCGTATTGCTTGATTTGTATATCAGATCTGTAATATACATTTATATGACCTTATCATTCGGGCGTAAGTTAATTATAGGGTAGCTTTGGGCATAGTCAGTGTAATTACGTGAGTCTATTACACTTTGTTCACACATCCCATTGTTTCTGTATATATGGCAATATGCACTGGAGTATTGGTGTGTACACTTTATTGTGGTTTGATTTTTTTAAGCGCAGATTTTTTATCTATGACAAACGGATGCTATGATAAACATGGATATGCCGTTATTGTGTATGATGTTGATATTTTGATCTATTTTGCTAGAGCTTTTACATGCAAGCACTGTGGTTTTTAGTCTGTCTAATCATTATGATAGACGCGCAAAAACCTGATTGTGGATTTGTTAGAACTTTGTGCTATATGCTATAGTCATGGTGACGGACGCTTTGTTATAGATGTGGATACGTCATTACTCTGCTGCCGGGCTTTGTATGTACCCTCCTTCTTGGAGGGAGGCATGTGACCAAGTAGTCATGACTACACATTATGCTTTGACGTAGAGACGTCGCTGATGTGTGATGCTTTGTGGCAATTGACTCTCTGCGCATGCGCCTTTGATTATATGACGTATGAACTCTTTCCTCCTTCTGGGTGTCGCGTTCTTATGACAGAGTTAGCGTTTTCCTCCACAGATACGGACTCCACTATTGGCGAAAATGCCGGTGCCTTTCTGCATTACATCGGTGGGTAGGTCCATTCCTTCTTTGGCGCCCCTTAATAATACTTACCGGATTGGTTGAAACTATATGATACAAGCTGTGGGATGATCTGATCGGCCAAGGTCTCCATGCCAACGGGACAACGCTATATTACTAATGTGTTTTTTCTATGGACGATGTGTATATAAGTTTTTTTGTATGTCATCTGTGGCTTGTTTATGCTCTATCATATGATGTATATATATCTGATTGCTCTTTTGCATTGTTTACATGTAGTCTATGTGGTATTGTTTTATGTATGTGTAATTACCTGGGCGTATACTATGTTGTGATTGGGGCAATTGTTTGGCCCCACACTATTTAATACCGCCCTTTTTAAATGGTGTTTATGCTTGACAAAGACCTTGTTAGGTCGAAACGTTGTTTTTCTATGATGGCCTGAAATAAAGTTTTTCTACATTACTCACCTGGATGGAGCGCTCCTGACACACAGTCACGGGTGTCAGCTGTGATAATCAGCTGACACCCGGCGGCGATTAGCTGCGCTCCCCTCAGGAGCGCGGCTGATCGCCTATGACGTACTATCCCGTCCATGGGCAGAATGGCACGGGTTTTATGGACGGGATAGTACGTCTAATGTCAGAGAGGGGTTAAAAATTAAAAAAACACTTTATGCTTACATTATAAATCAAAGGATTAAGATACCATACTCACCTCACCCATCATCTGTCCTGATGCTGCAGCTCACTTCTTAGTTCTTTTTTGGTTTGTTTCCTCAATAAGGTTTAATTTTTCTTTTTCCTCTTCAATTCCTAACACCTCTGGTATTAATTAGGCCACAAGAGACCTTATGACATCACTGGGTGACATGTCATGATGTGCTTCTGAATATTGGCATATTCTTAATTTAGTTTGTATCAAGCACCACTCCAGCATTTTTTTTTATTTTACCACTGGAATGGTGCTACTAATCTAAGTTATCTGACTTTACTATCATACTCACTAGGCGCCGTGTTCATCTTTTATCGGTGTTGTTCTGGTCATCTTCTGCAGGTTGTGACTTGCCTGATCACAGGCAGCCACAATAAAGAAGGCAAGTTTTACTGTCATTTTAATTGAGATATCTACAGATCTACTTCAGAGAAAAATTAAAAATATTAAAAAAGTAAAAACAACAAATACACAAAGAGCCTAAATCTACCTGGATATGCATTGCCATCAACACTAAAAAATGGAATGTCTTGTTTTGCTCTACAACAAACAAAACAGCTGTGAAAAACATAAAACCTAAATACAAATTATCCTATTTTAGCCAGTGTGCCACTTCAAGCAGCCATTAGGAGGTTAACAGTTTTTATTTTCTATATCTGCTGGCAACCTTTAAAGAAATAAGCACAGTTCAAATTTAATAGACTTCAAAACAGTCTTATCACTAGTAATTTAGAAAATTGCAGTTGCCATAGAAATCACAGTGTACTCTTCTGGTCTTCGCCAAAAGCTGAAATCACAAATCTTAAGAAAATTATAAAATACTATTTTTCAAAAGAAAGTTTTATATATAAATGCACATATATGTTTTAGTCTAGTTGTGTATTAGCATTATGTGTTTTTATTTGTTTTCTTTACTTATCATTGTGTATTGTAAATAGTAAAATGTGCCTTCTGTTCTGGCTTATAATTATTTGACACATGAAATATCACATTATTTTTATTTTAATAGCGTTATCAAGTTTGTATCAATGAACTTTTATATGGTCTTTAGGCTGCTCGGGCGCATTTGAATATGAAAGATTATTTTACACGCTGCCGCATATTTTCCTTTAAAATTATGCCGTGGCATTAAATGCTCTTTCGATGCTTTGGTGGTTAGATGTTTTGTTCTATAAATTCAATTTGTATTAAAATTACATATTATTTGTGTAATATGGAAAATAAGATTTACTCCCCCAACCATTAGTAAAATGACCAGTATTAAAATAAATGGTTGTAGGACATTATACTCGGTGTCTCTTTAATTGTGATAAATCCTTACAAAGTTATAAAGCTTTCAATGAATTGTACAGTTTATATATGAAGACAAGGCCATGCCTTTCTAGAAGCAGCAATTATAGTGCTCCAAAATGAGTCATACCATTAACTAGGGATGTACAAATATATTGAAGTAGAATTGAATTTGACTTGATTATTACAGAAATTGTCAAATTTGTAATTCACTTCTGTATGGATTCAAAAAAACGTACAGAACCATCAAAAGCTTTAAAGTGAAACACTTTTATTCTTTGCTCACATCTTTGTCCCTCCATTCCACAGCATGATCCAGCCAATCATCATTGCATCTTTTTATCACCACCATGAGCATTAAATCCCCATTGTGACCTCAATCGCACTTGTGCAAAACTGTCCCTGGCCTCATTAGAGCCAAAAGTTCCAGCCTAGCGAGAAAAGGGAGTTCAGCACTCATAGCAGTGATAAGATACGACTAGGACCAGACTGGTGATAGTGAGGAGCGGACAGGCCAGAGAGATGAGCGCTGAGCTGAGTTTAAGCAAAGTTAAGTTTTATTGTTAAGATCTTAATTTTTTTATGCTTTGTGGTCTTTAGCTACCCCAACACATAATAAATTACATTCAATTTGTGAAGAATAACTCCTCCGCTAATAGAATTTCCGATTTGCAAGAATATGTGAATTTGAATTTTGGTTGATTTCCTTATCGCTACCATTAACATTTTACCTCCAGAGCCAATTTTCGCCTTCGTGACCAAGTCAGACATGCGGCACTTCATGTGGAAATATCTTTGGAATTGCTTCTTCCAATTTCAGTGATTCTGACAATGTTTTTTTTTTCATATAAAACATTGTACTTTATGGTAGTGATAAATTTAAATTGATATGCGTTGTGATATTTTTTATGGCACGGCCCCTGAGCTTAGTGATTAGCTACAGCAGTGATGAGCACAGTAGACGTGACATTACCAAAACACTGTGGCCTTAAGTAGCAGCAGAAAGCTGGCGCTATATCCAGGAAGGGTGAGTACCTGCTTGATTTGTTATTTAATGTATATTAGGGTGGTTGGTGTCCAAACCAGGCAAAATAATTAATAAATAATAGTGATCAGCATCTCTACTCGTTACTCGCTCAAGCACTAGTGTGCTCGGGATGCTCGTTACTCGGCGAGTATTTTTTGAATGTTCGAGCAGGAGCTCAAGTCCTCGCCCTGCATGTTTGGCACTTTGTAGAAAGCCATTGAATACATGGGGATTGCCTGACAGTCGCTGCAATTCCATAGCCATCTTGGTTGTGACATTACTGTGATTGGCTGACCGCAGAGCGTCATCAGGTCTATATAACACCTGTGACGCTATGCCTGGCACACTGTACCCTGGCCACAGGTAGCGCAGCGTAGGGAGAGTTGCTGATGAGAGAGGGACAGAATTGTAGCTTCATATTAGGACAGGATAGGGTAAATCGTACGTCCTTTATGCTGCAGCCTGTAACTGATACCAAAACCCCTTCTCAGGGCTAATAATATCCTTTTTGCTTTTAATCCTGCAAATTGTTCTGAGCAGATAAATATTATACACCATTTTTACTGCAGCAGTTGTGCATCAAAAGCATACAGCCAGACTTGGTTGGATCTCAATAGCAAAGCCATATTGATACTGCAGTCTTGTACATCTGAGGTGGGCCCATTCTGCTGGCATTGTAATACTGCAATTTTTCTGAGCAGTGAAATAGTATACATTTATCGTGCTACAGTTCAGCCTCAAAACTCCTCAAAAAAAGAAATAGCTAAAAAAATCAGATTGCTATATTTATACTGCAGTCTCATATGTCCATCTGAGGTGTGCAAATTTGGCTAGCATTGTAATACAGCCTTTTTTTGAGCTGTGAAATTGTTTACGGCATTTAGTCCCCCAAAAAGAAATTGTTGACATTATCACTATAATGGCCACTACAGACATGATCACTATAATGTCTTTCCTACTTTTGAGTTTGTCTAGGGCAATGGATTTCTTTCTTGTTAAATTGCATCATTTGCTTCCAGTATCTGTCGATGTATGCAATTCCTTAAGCTCCCTTTGCATAATTTCTTTGAATTGATTCTGCCCTGGATTGAATCAGATAGGAACCCAGGTTCCTGACCTTAAAGGTGTCGAATAAGATCACAGAGGATTCACTTTGGACGTCAGTTTGTTGTAATTCTTGTAACTTTAGTTTAGCTAATTGCTCTTGAAATTGAATTGATGGTGTTTATTAGTTTGTTGTACATGG
This sequence comes from Oophaga sylvatica, assembly GCA_033576555.1. Lineage (NCBI taxonomy): Eukaryota > Metazoa > Chordata > Amphibia > Anura > Dendrobatidae > Oophaga > Oophaga sylvatica. The sequence continues at coordinate 34,912,996 of JARQOD010000006.1, forward strand.
ATGTTGGCCCCATCATCAGTGGAATCTTCAGAATAGAAATGTCTCTTGATAGTAAGATTTCTTATAATAATGCACTGCTCAAAAAATTAAAGGGAACACTCAAATAACACATCCTAGATCTGAATGAATGAAATATTCTAATTGAATACTTTGTTCTGTACAAAGTTGAATGTGCTGACAACAAATTCACACAAAAATCATCAATGGAAATCAAATTGATTAACCAATGGAGGTCTGGATTTGCAACCACACACAAAATTAAAGTGGAATGTAATGTCCTTAAAACAAGTAAAAATGATGCTCAGTAGTGTGTGTGGCCTCCACGTGCCTGTATGACCTCCCTGTGCATGTATGACTACCCTACAATGCCTGGTTCCCTGAGGGATCTCCTTCCAGACTGGGATTAAAGCATCTGCCAACTCCTGGACAGTCTGTTATGCAACGTAACGTTGGTGGATGGAGCTAAACATGATGTTCCAGATGTGCTCAATCGGATTCAGGGGAATGGGCAGGCCAGTCCATAGCTTCAATGCCTTCATACTTGCAAGAACTGCTGACACACTCCAGCCACATGATGTCTGGCATTGTCCTGCATTAGGAGGAACCCAGGGCCAACCGCAACAGCATATGGTCTCAAAAGGGATCTCATCTCGGTACCTAATGGCAGTCAGGCTACCTCTGGCAAGCACATGGAGGGCTGTGCGGCCCTCCAAAGAAATGCCACCCCACACCATTACTGACCCACTGCCAAACCTGTCATGTTGAAGGATGTTGCAGGCAGCAGATCACTCTCCATGGCGTCTCCAGACTGTCACGTCTGTCACATGTACTCAGTGTGAACCTGCTTTCAATTGTGAAGAGCACAGGGCACCAGTGGTGAATTTGCCAATCCTGGTGTTCTGTGGCAAATGCCAAGGGTCCTGCAAGGTGTTGGGCTGTGAGCACAACCCCCATCTGTGGACGTCGGGCACTCAGACCATCCTCATGGAGTCGGTTTCTAACCGTTTGTGCAGACACATGTACATTTGTGGCCTGCTGGAGGTCATTTTGCAGGGCTCTGGCAGTGCTCCTCCAGTTCCTCCTTGCACAAAGGTGGAGGTAGCGGTCCTGCTACTGGGTTGTTGCCTACCCACGGCCCCCTCCACGTCTCCTGGTGTACTAGCCTGTCTCCTTGTAGTGCCTCCAGCCTCTAGACACTAGTCTGACAGACACAGCAAACCTTCTTGCAACAGCTCGCATTGCTGTGCCAACCTGGATGAGCTGCACTACCTGAGCCACTTGTGCGGGTTGTAGAGTCCGTCTCATGCTACCACGAGTGTGAAAGCACAACTAACATTCAAAAGTGACCAAAACATCAGCCAGAAAGCATTGGTACTGAGATGTGGTCTGTGGTCCCCACCTGCAGAAACACTCCTTTATTGAGTGTGTCTTGATAATTGCCAATAATTTCCATCTGTTGTCTATTCCATTTGCACAACAGCATGTGAAATCAGTGTTGCTTCCTAAGTGGACAGTTTGATTTCACAGAAGTTTGATTCACTTGGAGTCATATTCTGTTGATTAAGTGTTCCCTTTATTTTTTTGAGCAGTGTATATTAATATTCAGAAGTGTATCAAATAGACAAAATTTTTTATCCGGCACAAAAATGAGACCAAATGATAGAACTTTGATTTGTTCACATGTGAGGGATAGCTGAGAAAAATTGAGAACATTACGTGTTCGTTGATTTGTTATGGAAATTTCCTGCAGTGAGTAGACATGATTGAAGTGCTTGGTATGCTTGCGTTCACTTCGTTTAGTGCATTTTTTATGCATTTTCTTGTTTTGCGAAAATAAGAAAAGTCCTGATTTGTATTAACAGAATCCATTTCTGAACTTAAGCTAACACGAAGGTTATGAGGGGATTGGTTATGGGGGGGGTTTTTTAAGATGGATTTCTCCCATCTACCCCACTCATTGACTTGATTAAGTGAATAGTCATTATATTCCCTCATGAATTTGTTTTTCTTTCTTGCAGTTATAATGTCCTCCAATTTAGACACATTTGTTTGTATTTGTAGCAGATTGTTGTGCCGAATTTCTCTATCTTTGAGGTTTTAATATTGCGATTTCATTGTTAAGGGAGGACAATTTCTTTTCCTCTTTGATAATCAATTGCATGAATTCTATGGAGCAATTTGACAATATTTGGTTCCATTTTCAACAAAGGTGGGGGAATAAATAGTTTTTGGTATTTTTTTTATCCGCAAGCCGCATGGTATCATGTTTTACTTCTATAGCTTTCAAGTGTCCTATGATCCCACCATACCTTAGTTTCCGTAACGGAAAGTTTTTTCCAGTTTGTCAAAATCTGCATGCACTCTGTCTGCATTAGATTCCGATTCCATAACAGAAAGCTTTTCCAGTTTGTAAAAATCTGCATAAACTGTGTCTGCATTAGATTCGGATGGAACATCAATGGAGAACACCTGTGCAGCTCTTCATACTCGGTCTTCCGCGGAGCTTATAATGTCAGCAGTAAAAGGTTCACCTTACTGAGACAATTATGCATTTATTATTACTAGCCAATGTTTGGTGATAAGTAGAGATGAGCGAACCTATCAAGGTTTGGTTTAGTTTGGATTCGCCAAACAGCCTGATGTTCATTGAAGAGTTCGTCGAACAGTCCGTTGAACATATCCAAGCCAAAACACTGGCAAAACAGCTCAAATTAGGGGCACACAGCAGGACAAGTGGCATCAATTGACCCAGAATACAAAATAATATAATTAAGCAGCATGGATGCATGGGACAGGGCCTGGACCAACATTTCTAGCTGAAACATTGATCAGTAACAGGTGGATAAATGACAGACGTAGGCCTGCTGCTCTGAGAGGTCTAGCAAATTCAGGAAACACACATGAAGGAGACCCAACTTGGAGTCCAAACATTTCCCAAAATTAGGAGCAGACATCAGGAAATGAGGCATCGAATGACTAACAGTAGAAATGTTGTAATGATGCAGCAGTCAGGCATAGGACATTGAATGAGACATGGTCTGGCCCAGCATTTATAGCTTTAAAATTAAGTTGAAATTAAGAGATGAGTGAGGGACCATGGGAAACCTGTTGTGCTGGGAGCCCTGCCAAACTCAAGCAACACACATGAAGTAGACCTAACTTGTAGTCCAAATATTTAAAAAATTTAGGGGCAGACGACAGGAAAAGTGGCATCAATTTACCCACAGTAGAAAGTTAATAATGGCACAGCTGCAGTCAACCATGTGTCATGCATGAGTTTTCAGGGTCTGGGCCAGCATGTATAGTTTTTAATTTAAGTTTAAATTAAGACAAGGTGGATGAAGGACCAATGTTAGCCTGCTTTGCTGGGAACCCTGATACCTAATGCAACAGCTCAAACTGTTTTTCTGCTCAGCCACACTCAGGTGGCACAAATATCAGTTTCGTCGACTATTAATTTTAGAAACAACACAGATAGTTGTCTGAAAGTAAGTGCAGGCCTGTCGGTCTGGGAGATCAACTACAAAAGGCAACATGCATGGCGGAAACCCAACTTGGAGTACAAACATTTCTCAAAATTATTGCCACACACCACTAAAGTGTCATCAATTTGCCCATAGTAGAAACAGTATAAGAGCACAGTTTTCTGAAAACTTCTGTTACTGTACGGTTTACTTATTTTCTTTGGCAGCCGCACAGTGGTGGTATTATTATTATTATTTATTGTTATAGTGCCATTTATTCCATGGTGCTTTACATGTGAAAAGTATTGGAGGTGAGAGGACCTGTTTGTGAGGGCTCACAGTGTTCAAGGGATGGGTGAGGATACAGTAGGTGAGGGTAGAGCTGCTTGTGCAGCAGTATGGTGGAGAGATGGTTAGTGTAGGTTCTAGGCTTGTCAGAACAGGTGGTCCTTCAGGTTTCTTTTGAAGATTCCCATGGTAGGTGAGATTCTGATGTGTTGGGGTACACAATTCCAGAGTAGAGGGAATCTACATAAGAAATCTAGTAAGTGATTGTGGAAAGAGGATATAAAAGGGTGGTATAGAAGGAGATCTTGTGACGATCAGAAGTTGCATGCAGGTAAGTACCAGGTTACAGATGTATGGAGGAGACAGGTTTTGGATGGCTTTGTAAGCCAAACTTAGTAGGCGAGGCAGGAGATGATGAGGGCATGCACTAGTGTTTATGCAGATTCATGGTTGATGAATGTGTGGATACGGGAGATATTTTTGAGTTGGAGTCAGCTGGAAGGGGAAAGGGCTTGGATCTTAGATTTGAAGGAGAGGTCAGAGTCAAACTTGCGGGACTGGCGACAGTGGGCAGCCATTGACTTTGATGGATAGGTCAGTTAGGGGGTTAAATGAGATGGTGAAAAGATGATGAATTCGGTTGTATCCATGTTATGTTTTAGAAATCTAGCAGAGAAGAAAGATGAAATAGTGGACAGACATTGTGGGATTCTGGTTTGTAAGAAGGTGATATTAGGTCTAAAGAGGTATATCTGTGTGTCATCAGCATAGAGGTGATACTGAAAGAAGTGAGACTACATGAGCTGTCCCAGGCCGAAGGTGTAGATGGAGAAGAGCAAGGGTCCTATAATTGAAAAATCCAGCTTGAAGCGTGAAATAAAATAAAATCTTTATTTGATCATGTAAAAAGAAAAATGGCATTTTTTGAAAACATCAATTGTGAAGTAGTTGGAAACTGAGTCTAACAACATGTGGAGTGTTTGAAATGCGTTCAGTTTCTCTTTCATTCTTTCTGCACCTGCCATCTCCAACATCTCAATTGATATTTTGCAATAACACCATTTATTGTTTTAACATGATCAAATAAAGACTTTATTTTATTTCATGCTTGAAGCTGGATTCTTCCCCTTTTCAAACCAGTTGTTCTATAGTCTGGCAGAGACTAAATCTGGTGCTTCCCTGATGGAATCGAATCCATGTTCCTCTCAAGGGTGAGCTGAAATCTCTTTCTTTTCTTCCTAGAACTGAACCTTGGGGGACACTGACAGATAGGGGGCAAGATGAGGAGGTGGTGTGTGAGTGGGAGACATTGAATGTCCTGTCTGAGGAGATCCAAGATAGGGCCAAGTCTGCCAATGGGATATAAACGTGTAGAAAATCACGCTTGCGGAGTGGGCACAGATGAAGGACCTCTGGACACTTCGGCTCATTTTCGAAATGGCTACTAAGATGGTTAGTGTTGATGTTGCCATCATCAGCATCACTATTCAGTCATCTACATGCTGGAGCACACTTTGAATATTCTGCGGGAGGCGTGGATAGTCCCAGAGAAAGAGAAGGAAGCAGAGGAGGATGCGGAAGTGCTAACAATATCTCTAAGTTTTGAACTGTCATCACACAGGCGGGTCCCATGAGATGGTGGATTACAGAGATCAACGGGGGTCTCATGGTGCCAGACAAATTGTTAGTAAAGGTGCAGGAGCTGAGGAATAAATGGAGGAGGACGAGAAGGAAGAGTTGATGGGCGCGCAACAGTCAAGAGATGAAGAGGAAAATGATTCCTTCTCTGTTGTCCGTGGTTGGCGGGAGGAGACAGAGCATGCAAGCTTAACTGTTACCTCATCACTAACACACCATATACATGGACCTCATGGAAGCGCCCAACACACGAGCACCTTCTTACAGCACTATCTGCAACATGAATGTTGGACGTATTGTTGGAATTAGAAATAGTGCTGTCTACTGGGTTGCCACTCTGTTAGATCCATGCTCCAAGAGTAAATTATGCCTGATGCTTCACCCCCTCGAAGGGGACGCACGCATGCTGGAGTATGAAAACACTCTTGCAGACAATCTTAAGAGTGGTGTTTCCAAGACAGCAGTGAGCTACACATTGAACATTGCAGTTATAGACTTCCAACCCTGGGAATGTCGTCAATGCAAAAACATTAGCAGCAGTGTAGGTGGCAGAGACAGTACTGTGGCTTAGTGGTTAGCACTGCATCCTTGCAGCACTGGGCTCCTGGGTTCAATCCCTACCAAGGACAACATCTGCAAGGAGTTTGTATTCTCTCCCTGTGTTAGCATGGGTTTTCCCGGGTACTCAGGTTTCCTCCCACACTCCAAAGACATACTGATAGGAAATTTAGAATGTGAGCCTTATGGGGACAGTACCCAAAATGTTCTGTTTAATTAATGGTGCTATATAAGTGAGTAAAATAAATAAATAAATAATAATAATAAAAAAATGTATCCTATTTGATGAAGACAAAGAAATTGTATTTTTGCATCAATCCCAACAAAATTTCAATGGAGCTGATGTGGTTTTAGGATCAGTCCTTCAATTGCTAAGACTAAGCAAGTAAAATTGCAAGAAAAATGCTTTGCTACAACATTGACAAAGATTTGGGATGGGTTGAAACATCCTATGTTAAAGTGTCGCTACTACTTTGTTGGATTTATGTCTATTCTATTGGTTCTACTTCACATTTATGTACATACATTATTGAATAAAATCAGTTTGCATTTTATGCCGTGGATATCTTCTACAAATTCATGTTACAACATTGGGAAGAACTGAAGCTCTCACCACTCTCACCAGGTAAGGCTTTATTTAGAAGTCCATGTGGCACGTATGTGTTGTATCTGTTTTTTTTTTTTTACATTTTATCTATGCTGCTAATCACATGGTGGGGTTTTTCACAACCATAAGTCCGTGCAAAACACACAAAGACTCATCACTTTTTTCATTCAAAATAAGCTCTGGAGAAAGATTTTCCTAGAGATCTTCATGCAGTCTATAGATCTTAACAGCTGATTTGCATATTTTTCAGGAGTAACACATTGGATTGAATCATTTACCATCTCTGTCAAAAGGCAACTAGAAATTTGTTAAAAGAAGCCATATACTGTTTGTGAATAGAGAAAAAAACACAATAGAATATATAAACAGTACAAAAGAGCTAAATCAAAGTCATTACGCTAGACCATATGTGGAAACTATGGAAGATTCTTGATGCTGGAGGTTTATTAAATTGGATGTCTGGAATTGACATATTGATAGGTCATCAATTTGAGTTTGGCGCACGACACTCCCAATGATTAGCTAAAATTCCTTCTGGCTGAAGCCAGATATAAGCAGAACAAAGCCGCCTCATACATTGTTTATTGGCCACTGCCAAGTACTACAATGTATTTCCCATTCACTTAAGAGGAAATTTGAGCGGATCATTGGGGGTGTCACACTCACACTGATCTCATGTTGATGACCAATCTCCCAGAAAGGTCATGAATGTTCCAGTCTTTAACAACCATTTATATTATGTTAATACATTGGCTTTTAAAACATTATTGGCACCAAAGGACACATACAAAAATGAAGTAATTATCAGCAGCAGCCATTAGACTGACACTGGGCTTAATACATATATTGTTTCCTGTCTAATCTTCCTCTTTACTTCAGATTTGTTATCCATTAGAAATAGTACGTTTTGAGCCCTAACTCCTAACTCCTAAGGAGTTGATCACAAGAAACTATTAACATTATTTATTTTAGATGCATTGAAGAAAAACCACAGAGCTGATAACTTCTGTGAGCTGATGACTCTGATTGCCAAGTTAGTCAAGAGATTTCAACTTGAATTTTAAATTCTGATTAGCGGCATGTTTTAAACATTTTCTGGGAAATTCAGCAAATCATGAATATTTCATCTTTTTTACAGTCTGAGTTTTTTTTAAAGTGTTCTTTTCTTGGGTTTGCAAATTAGTAACATTTACCAAAATTTACATCTGAAAGTCTATAACTAAATATGTGGAACACTGGCAGGATATACATTCAACACTTCTCTATTAATTAGCATTCCATTTCAATCCAATAAAATAGTACATATCTTGGAATATACAGGAAGAAGAGTGGTAGATATTTTGTTGAGGCAGATGTAGAAACAGAAGCAGATGATTGAACCCAAGTCAACGGGAGTCTATCGGCAGGTAACCCCACCCACACCCGGTTCTCCATGTACAAAGTCCATAGCCATTGAGGTGCTTAGGTTCCGGACCAACCCGTCAATGTTAATCTCTTGAAATCCTTTATAGTTAGTAAACAACAGCACGCACTTTGACAAGTGACACATCCCTGAATTCTGCATCTCAGCCTCTATCTCTTGCTGTCTTCAGTTAACATAGCAAAATCCTGTGGACAGATTTCCTTTAAAAGGATTCTATTTAATGCTTAAAAGCCAATGGTACAGTTATCTGCTAACTGGACAGCTATCTGTATTTATAATTTTGTAGTCTGATTTGAATATGAAAAAGTCTTAACCCAAAGTTATTTAATAGTTATGTAATAATTTTCTCTCTTCCATGTGTCATACAAAAATGTTATGTTGTCATAAAATCTAAAAAAGATTTTGGAAACAGTCATTACATGCAAATGGGACAAAGAGAAATATCAATTTTCAGATATTTTATACTTAAGCTCTTAAAAATAATACTCTATGGATAGATGAGTCAAAACCGGAATTTGTTAGAAACATATATCCTAATACAGGGTGATTTACTCGCTACTTTACCTGGAAAAATTGCTATAACTTCTAAAAACGATGATCTATTGTACTGAAATTTGGACTGTACATACTTTGGTTCATAAGAAACTAATGTATTAACACAGTTGTTGGAAATGTCTATTATTCGCATCCAAGCACGTCTGCATGCATTATTACATATTGTTGAATGTTTTCTGCATGATGTCTGGGGTCATAGCCTGAATTTCTAGCTGTATGTTCTCTCAGAGTGCCTGTAATGTTCGTGGCTTGTTTCTGTACACCCAACCTTTCAAATGGCGCCAAAAGAAAAAATATAGTGGTTTTAAATCAGGCAATCTTGGTGGCCACAATCCCTTGGAGATTACTGTGTCATCAAAGATGGCTTCAATGCATGCTTTGGACTTCGGATTTCAACTTCCAAACTTTTCTAGAAGCTCACTTTAACACTTCTTGAAGGCCTCAGCTTTACAATAAGTTTTCACAATGAAAACACGCTTCTCCAAACTGTCTGCACATTGTTAACAAATGAAAAAGGAATTCGGCTGGAGGGAAATGCAAGCACCAAACGAAAAGTACCAAAGCACAGAAAGACATGCAGCAAGTCTATCTCATAGTGGAGACGACCAGTGGGGTGACAAGTCAATGAGACCACGTGGTGCAAGGATGTTTCGAATCGCTGTGGCTGAGGTTCTTTGCACTCTCACTTATCATGAACCAAAGCATGTACAGTACTAATTTCAGTATGGTCGACCATCTATTTTAGAAGTTACAGCAATTTTTCTGGGTAAAGTAGAGAGTGAATCACCCTGTACATGTTGCAAGGTGCAAGTACAGAGTGGGCCATTTATATGGATACATCTTAATAAAATGGGAATAATTGGTGAGATCAACTTCCTGTTTGTGGCACATTAATATAAGGGAGGGGAAAACTTTTCAAGATGGGTGGTGACCATGGTGGCCATTTTGAAATTGGCCATTTTGGATCCAACTTTATTTTTTCCAATAGGAAGAGGGTCATGTGACACATCAAACTTATTGAAAATTTCACAAGAAAAACAATGGTGTGCTTGGTTTTAACGTAACTTTAGTCTTTCGTGAGTTATTTACAAGTTTATGACCAATTATAAAATGTGTTCAAAGTGCTGCCCATTGTGTTGGATTGCCAATGCAACCCTCTTCTCCCACTCTTGACACACTAATAGCAACACCGCAGAAGAAATGCTATCACAGGCTTCCAGTATCCGTTATTTCAGATGCTGTACATCTCGTATCTGAAGGCAATTGTCTACGCCGTGAATTGTATAAAATAAAAAATATAAAATATAAAATACTTATCTAATACATTGAATGCTTAAAAATAAGCTATGGTTATTTGAATATGGCACCTGAAGTCAACAGTCAACTTTTTGTGCAAGTTTTGGGATTTTTTTTAAAGTAGTTAGACAAATAAAACTTATACAAATTTGGTATCACCACACTTATTCAGAGAATAAATGTAGCAGGTCATTTTTACCACAAACTGAACTTTGTAAAAACAAAACCCAAAAAATAACTGCAGAATTTTTTTCAATTTCACCCTACGTGGAATTTTTTTACCATTTCTCATTACAATGTATGGTAAAATTAATGATTTTATTCAAAACTGCCACTTGCCCCATAAAATAAAATTGCCATATGGTTATATTGCTGGAGAAATTAAAAAAAATATGGTTCTTGGAAGAAGGGGGAAAAAATTTAAGAATTAATAAAATCCAAAAGTTTTGCCCTGTACTAGGAAAATTGTAAGGGATTGTTCAATAATTTTTGCATAAGAATAAGCATCAACAATGTAACTGCCCTTTTATAAAACTTTTCACAAAAGGTTTGATCGGCCGAAGTCTAGGTGCTGAGACCCACTAATGTCTAAAAATAGAGAGCAGAAACGACCAGCCGACCACTGCTCTCCCTCAAGACTCAGAACAGCTAAGAAGAGGATAGCACATTGCCTAAATGTGTATTTTGCTCCTTTTTTATGGACAAATGATTGGACTTTACCCATGTAATGATACATAAAATAAACATTTTGGAATAGCCTTGTCAAAACCTTAACTTGAACTTATTAGAGGACACCTTGAATGAGAGAGCAAATACTTTTTCATAACATTTATAGGATGGAGTTGTAATCTGCCTATTCTCTGCTGAAACATTAGTTAACCAATTCAATGTTCTTGCATGTTATCCAGCCTTTGAATAAGCAAAAGTTGGATTCTTCTGAATCAGTCATGTGGTGATGTGCTATACAATCATCAGCGATCTACTGTTTGCAGCACATAGCTAATTTCAGATTTCAAATGTTTCTTTTTAGAGCAAAGAAAAAAATTTGGACAATTTTAAATAATAAATAGTGTTGAGCGATACTGCTCGATATCTAAAAATATCGGATCGGAATGGCATCGCCGATATCACTAAATATCGGCGATATCCGATTCCGATACCGGAAGTCCCATGTAAGTCTATGGGAACAAAATATCGCAACTAAACACACTTAGAATACATATATATATACATGTCATTGTGACATATATATATATACATTGTGAGACAGTGAAAGCATATGTATTGAATGGGGTGTACATTTCACCTAGGTACTTTGCTGACTGGTATAAGGGAAATGTGTGCCTTTGTAAAACTAGTGGTGGAGAAAGGTCATTACACCATCCATTCAAGTACACGTTTGCAGCTCAAACCTGTGGCCACTCAGGTGATAATTAGGAAACCAGAAGTAGGTGTCTGGGAATACAGACATGGAGCTCGCTTAGTCTGGACAAGGAGTCCAGGCACAAGAAGGAGTCTCCAGGAATATGAGCTGTCTCAGTCTGGGTGCTCGATGTACCCCGGACACAGGAGTAGTCTCTGTGAGAATCCATGCGGATAGCTGCTGAATAGGAGGGGAGCTCTCTCAAGTCTGGACGTTGAAGGTGCCTTCAGACACAAGGAGGAGACTCTGTGAAACTCCATGCTGGTAAATGCTGAACATATGTGTTGTTTTGGCTCAGGCTGTTAGAGTCTGATCCCAGGTAGATAGGGAAATCTATCTAAGTGTAGTAAGTGGCTGGACAAGCCCAGGTCTTATGTTTATGATTTGGTTTTGATTATGTTCTGTTTGCTGTGGACTTTAATAAAACTGGTTGCGGCCAGTTTTTACCAGAACTGCTGTCTGTGAATGAACTGTTTCCGTGCCACTCCGTCTACCCGGACGGCGATCCAGAGCTATATCCCCTGAAAAGCTTACAACATATATTTATAGTTTATTCACTTCTACATAGTAAAATAGCCTCTGATTCAATTGCCGGGTAAAGCCGGCATTTGTGAAAAGACAGAAGCACCCGAGGGTCCAGTCGCCACAGAGATGTTGCATCGCACCCAGCGGTGTGACAACTTACTCTCAGGTAAGGAGGAAACACCCTATTGACTCCAACCACTGCATTCAACAGTACACTATGCCATCTGAGTGTAGGCGGACCCAATGGGATGGTCTAGCTCAGGCTGGTTAGAACAGGGTGTAGCTAGTTGGATGGGAGGGGTTGAGGCAGCCTTATGCTGCATGTCTTTGTAGTAAGAATTGTTTCCTTTCCTGCTTTCTTACTACGTCGCATACTCCACTCTGCTACATCACTCTGCACCATTGCTCTATCTCACATCTATCTGCCCTGGAAGGATACCGTCTTACCTGTACAAGACTTATCACCTAGCTGCACTACACCATCCCTGCCAGAGGACCTGCACAGCAGCGCTGGTCACCCTGACCAGGTACTACAGGTGGCGTCACGACAAACTACACAAACATTCTATCATCCCCTGGAAATATCCCACATTCCAGTGAGCGACCAGGGCACGGACATAGCTGTGCTACCCGTCACATCCCCCATAGAAGTCGACGGGCTTGGTGCCGAGTACCCCCAAAACCTGTGGCTTTGTGCGACTCAACTTTGGCGTCACGAACAGGATTCAGAAGCTCGCTATAAGCGAGTCCTGTGTGCCTTAATTGAACTGTTTTTTTGCTTGAGAATTGCAAAAATCATCATAGACTGTATTTGCCATTTTTCCGTCATATCTGCGCCACGAGGCACAGGTGAAGAATAAGGGCGTGCTCTCGTGGGCGTACACTCACTCCGTGGCGCGAAAACGATGTCCGCACACTCTAAATGTTACTGCAATGTAAGATCGTGCCCCACAGCTCTGGAGTTCCGCCTCCTCATCCTCCTCAGTGGGTGGAAACGAATGCGAAGGTCCCGCCTCCCTACAAAAGATGTCGCCTCTCCTGATGCTAATGACACATGTGACTTGGCAGAGATGGCGAATGAACGTGAGCAGAAGTGGGAAGGGATGGAGGAGTCAGAGCTCTCCCCCCACGGAAGCGACCCGATCGCCACGGAGCCACCGTTTGGCACCCGGCCTGGAAACCCTCCTACGCTGGAAGAAGCGGAGGATACCCTGAGAGACCTGGCCCGGCACCGGGAGGAGGTCGCCAGGATGGAAGCGAGCTGGCGGGCCCTAAAACTACAATTGGAGCGGCGCCAATCCCTCTTACCCCCTGAAGTGTCTGTACCGGAAGGTGAGGCACCCGTTCCAGTAGAGGAGGCCGTGCGGGCATCCCAGCCCTTGCAATCTGAACCGGTTGCCAGTATCTCAGTGGAGGCACCCGTTCCAGTAGAGGAGGCCGTACGGGCATCCCAGCCCTTGCAATCTGAACCGGTTGCCAGTATCTCAGTGGAGGCACCCGTTCCAGTAGAGGAGGCCGTGCGGGCATCCCAGCCCTTGCAATCTGAACCGGTTGCCAGTATCACAGTGGAGGCACCCGTTCCTGCTGAAAACACCGCACCAGCACCCCAGATCCCGCTGTCTGCCCCCGTCGCTGAGGCAGAAGAAGCGACACCCGTCCTCATGGAGGAGGCCGCGCAGGCACCAGAGCTCTACCTGCCTGTACCGGAGCCCCGACCGTCATCTGTTCCAGAGCCGGCTGCTTCCGCCACAGGTGAGCGCCGCCAGGACTGGCGGGCTCCAGGAGAGCTGCCGCAAACCGGACATCGTAAGCTGGCGTTTGATGTTGGAGACATGGAGCTGCTGGTGGAGGAGAATTACAACCGGCGTCAGGAGGAAGAGTGGAGACGTCGGGAGCGGGAAGCAGAGCGACAAAGGGAGCAGCGAGAATCCCAAAAGCTTCGGCAACGTCACCTGGAGAAGGACCTGGCAGAGAAGGCACGTATGAGAAAGGATAAAAGTACGGTGAGGGAGCCGCGGCGTAAGGGTGCAGTACGGAACTTTAAGTTAAAAGGTGGTTGGGGCTTCATCCAGGAGCCTGGACTTTATTTAGAAGTTTTTGTAACCCGGCGGGACGTGGAGGCTCACCTCCCAGAAGGACACCCGGGGAGGGACCTGTTGCCAGGAGACTTGGTGACTTACACCCGACACTGGGGTTACAATGGATGGTACGCCCTAAATGTTACCAGGTGCGACCCCTACTCCCCAGAGTGTCAGGAAACTGACAGACCCTACGAGCCTTCAGCCTCCCCCAACCAGGCCTCTGCACACGTGCCCACCCCACGCCGTAAATCTCCCCAGCCTCCCTCAGTGGTCTCCTCAGCAGCCCCAGCTATGGACATGATAATGATAGCTGGCCCGTACCCGGCGCCTGTTAGGCCCCCTGGGGTTCGTACAGTCCGGGACATAGGGTTCCAGACCCGGAGGGAGACGAAAGAGGTGGCCACACAGACCCAGATAGCGGGTCACGACGTCACTGTACAGGCCACACGACGTCATCAGGTCTGGGTGGACCCTCCTGTCACGGATGTTTGGCAAGCTCCAGAACAGTACCAGGTGGTACCTGTAAGAGGCCAGCCAAAGAAGTCTAAATAACCCGGACAGGGTCTTTGTATGTAAATAGTTACATTATTGATGTACCCGGACGGGTGAATGTTCATAAAAAGAAGTTTATTGTTGCCTTAATATACCCAGGTTGGGTAATGGTGTTTCACTGTAATGAAAATGTTGAACTTTGAAGCCATGAACTGTACTGGCTCACAAACTTTTCTGTAAATAGTTGCCACTTCGGTGCTCCATCTTGGTTTTACAAAAAACTTTACTGTGCACTATTTTCAACTACCTCAGAAACTAAAAACCCGTTTGGTGTGGCCGAAAGTGAGGTCTGCTCAAGGAAAGTCTTGCAGCCCACCCAAGACCACAGTTGGAGGTTTGGAGCGGGTCCTCCACAAGCACAAGTAAAGGACACTGTGAAGTTACCCCGGTGGGGTTGTAGTCCTAAGAAGTCTCCACGAACTTCGGCACTAATGCTATTTGCACTTTTGTTGAATATGTATTTATTAACACACATGTATAACACATATCAAGGGTATGAACAGTAACAAAACATGTCACATAATATAAGCCATTTGCACTTTTGTAATGTTATTATTAAAAATTTTATTATGCAACGTTTAACTTGAAGTGTTTCCTGCTTTCTTACTACGTCGCATAGTCCACTCTGCTACATCACTTTGCACCATTGCTCTATCTCACATCTATCTGCCCTGGAAGGATAGCGTGTTACCTGTAGAAGACTTTTCACCTACCTGCACTACACCATCCCTTCCAGAGGACCTGCACAGCAGCGCTGGACACCCTGACCAGGTACTACAGGTGGCGTCACGACAAACTACACGAACATTCTATCATCCCCTGGAAATATCCCACATTCCAGTGATCGCCCAGGTCACGGACCGAGCTGTGCTACTCGTGACATCCCCCATAGAAGTCGACGTGATCGGTGCCGAGTACCACCAAAACCCCTGTCTCTGTGCGACTCAACTTCCCTCACTGTGCTGGCACTTTACATTTACAATGCCTCTGGGTTTTTTTTTTGGGGGGGTGGGGAACATTCAGACTTTTGCTATGGGGCCCCATGATTTATATGTACGCCCCTGCTGCTGAGGCATGGTATTTAAGGCTGTTAAGGAGCCAATATCCATGGACCTTGCCAGCAGCGTCGGACTGGAGTACCTTGGGCCCACCAGAGAAAAATTATTCTTGGGGCCCACCATCATACTTCCCAACCTTTGAAGAAGGGAAAGAGGGACAAAGGCTGTGGCACGCTGTGCCTGCTGCAGCAAATTTTAGGCCATGCCACGTTGCACCACAGACTGTCCAGGAGTTGGTGGATGCTTTAGTCCAGGTGTGGGAGGAGATCCCTCACGAGACCATCCGTCGCGCTCATCAGGAGCATGGCCAGAAGTTGTAGGGAGGTCATACAGCATACCTCCCAAATTTGGAAGACAGGAAAGAGGATTAAAGGCTGCGGCGCGTGTTGCGCGCCGCTGAAAATTTTAGGCCACGCCCCGACAACACCCATTTCACAGCTAATCACACCCATATCCTCGCCCCAAGCGTAACCATTTAGCACTGCTGATCACACTGACTGGTAATGAGGGCACAGTGGCTGGTACTGAGGAAAAGAAAGAAAGAGCAGCGAGAGAGAAAGAACAAACAGAGAAAGAAAGAGAGGAAAGAAAGAAAAGAGAGAAAGAAAGAACAGAGAGAAAAAAGAACAGAGAGCGAGAAGGAAAGAACAGAGAGCGAGAAAGAAAGACTAGAGAGAGAGCCATAGGCGTAGCTAGGGTTTTGGTTTAGTGGGGCAAAACTTCTGAGTGGGCCCATCATCAGAGAACCTCAGCAAATGACCGCGCTGTTGGCCAAAATAATCTATATATAAAAAGACCAATATTGATATTACCGCCATATGGTCTGTGTTAAATAATACCAGTCCTACAGAACATATAATAGATTACAGCACAGGTACAGATAATGACTTACCGCTGATGTTCTTTCTAATGGAATTGTTCACTTTTCATGTCTTTTCCATCTGGCCCACACAGACATGACGACTTCTCCAGCCAGGACTCGACTGCACCCCCATTAAAAAAAAACTAAAAAAAAAACTCACCTCCCGGCTCCTGTGCTGCTCACTGTTCTCCCTCTCAGCGTCTGACAGAGGGCGCCGGCAGGTGATGTTATTGCGCCCGCTGTCATACGCTGAGAGGGGGATTATGGGAGAGAAGGAGCGCTCGCTCCTTCTCTCTCCATGCGGTCAGCTTTATCGGCTGGATGCCGATACAGCTGACCCTCCGATGATGGGTGGGGGGCCCACTGCTGGCACCGGGCCCCCCAACGCCTGTTCAGGCCCCATAGCTTCCGGGCGGCAGAGCAGGGAGAGCGATTCTCCCTGCTCTGCCGCAGAATGTAACTGTATCGTTGCTCCGGGTGGGCCCCCTCAGAGTGCGGGCCCCGGGGCCACCGCCCCCTCTGCCCCGCGACCTATCCTTTTAAATCAGGGCCCACCACGCAGGAGCTGGGGCACACCGTAGGTTTCTCCGGTGTCCCGGTGCCTCAGTCCGACCCTGCTTGCCAGCCTGATAATACCAGGCCACAGCAGTCTGCATATCTTGGCTGGTTAACAAAAATAGGGGATCCCCTCGAAAAAAATTTGGCGTGGGGTCCCCCCTATTTTTATTAACCAGCCAGATGAAGCAGACTGCTGAGGCCTGGTTTTTCAGGCTGGTAAGGATCCAATATCCATGGACCTTGCCAGCCTGATAATACCAGGCCACAACAGTCTGCATATCTTGGCTGGTTAACAAAAATAGGGGATCCCCTCGAAAAAAAAACGGCGTAGGGGTCCCCCTATTTTTGTTAACCAGCCAAGTAAAATGCAGACTGCTGCGGCCTGGTATTAAAAGACTGTCAAGGCCCATGGATTTTGGCCCTCAACAGCCTGATAATACCAGGCTACAGCAGCCCCACATTTGGCGCATCAAAAGATGTGCCAATTGTGGCACTTTACCCGGCTCTTCCCACTGCCCTGTAGCGGTGGCAAGTGGGGTAATAAGGGGTTAATGTCACCACTGATTGCACGGTGAGAATAAGCCCGGTTAATAATGGAGAGGTGTCAATAAGACACCGATCCATTATTAATCCCAAAGTTTTTAAATGTATAAAAAAAAAGACAAAGCAAGAAAAAAGTATTTTAATGAAATAAAAGAGACAACACAGTTTTCATTAATTTTTATTATACTCTCATTCCTGCGACGCCATCGATCTCCTGTAAAAAAGAAAAAAAAACAAAACAACAGTATACCACCTGTCCGACGCAGTCCATAGTAACGAGTGTCCCACGACGATCCAGCTCTGCTACATCGCAATGACAGGCAGAGCCTGTCATCGCGACGCAGCACAGCTGATTACCTGCTTCCCCAGCGGTGACGTCATCGGACTGACTGCTTTACGGCCGGGATTACCCAGCAGTCACTGCAGTTATCGCGAGAAACTGCATGTGACAGCCGGGGAAAGATGATGGCGGCCATCAAGCAGTCCAGCCCGTGACCGCCGGAGATCTTCTGCTAGGTAAGTGCCGCTGACTCCTGACAGACCTGATCGACGGACACTGACAGTGACAGTGACAAATCCGATTCCGGTATCCGATAAGACGAAAATATCGGAACTAAGTATCGAAAGTCCGATAGAGCTAATATCGGCCGATACCCGATACTTGCGGTATCGTATCGCTCAACACTAATAATAAAGCTTTGTAAAATTATAACAGTAAGAAATTACTGATATTTTTCCTGCTCAAAGACATGTGCAGTGTATAATCTCATTTCAGAAGTTAATTAAATTGAAAATCATCATACTCCATTCTTTATCTCTAATACACGTGTCATAAAACTCTGATGTATCTACTTTCTATTGATCTGCATAGGTATAATCTCTGGATATAATTATTTCCCTTTATATATTTAGTACTATATTCACTTACCACTTTTGTGAGGAATTCTGATGAAAGTTGAGATGAATGAAGAATAAGACATGTTTCATCAGAATTTAATGAATAAATCATTCAGATTGTTCCTTTTCCTTCTTCTATCCCAGTCATTTAGCTTTTTTCATGAACATGGTATATACAAAATATAAAGCATAACAGAATAAGAATGATGAAGCAGAGGAGAAAGAAAAAGAGGAAGAAGAATCTCCAAAAAGTAGAGCAAAAAGAATTGGAAGAACAAGTAGATAATTAGATCATTGTACTACTTCATATACTGTGGGGAGAATACTGGGGGCCATCATTCAGTGTGGGGGAATATTGAAGGACAACAATACAATGTTGGGGACTTCTTGGAGCAATCTGATAGTATGGGGGAATACTGGACTGCCGGGGGACATTCATACATTGTGGAAGGAATACTGGTGGCCATCAGTGTGGGGGAATACTGGTGGTCATCTTAAAGTGTGGGGAGAACACTGGGAGTCATCATACAGTGTATGGGGAATACTGGGGACCATCATATAGTGTGGAGAGAATATTGGGTGCCATTATGTAGTGTGGGGGAATACTGGAGGCGAACAATACAGTGTGGGGGTGCTAGTGAGGGCCATCATACATTGGTGGGGGACTACTGGGGGCCATCATACAGTGTGGGAGGCTAGTGAGAGTCATCATACAGTGGGGGGAATACTGGGGACATTATACAATGGGAAGCTACTGGGGGCCTCATAGAGTGTGGGGCTACGGAGGGCTGTCATAAGGTAAGGGGGCTACTGGTGAATGTCATACAATGGGAGAGGGCTACTGTGGGGCCCATCATGCTGTGTATAGAGTGCTGTGGGCCCAACATGCTGTGCATGTGGGAGCTGTTGGGGGCATAATGCTGTGTAGAGGGGAATTAATTATGGAGGGGACTCAGGACATTATTAAATGTTAAGTGGACACTTAAGAAGCTTAATTGGTATAGGTGCACTCAGAGTATTATGACTGTCAAATGGGCAAACTAGGGGCATTATTACATTCTAGGGTAGCTATATGGGCACTATTTTTAGGTCATTTAGACAGGGCATTAATATTTTATGGAGGGAAATTTTACAATCTAAAGGGTACAAAATAGTATTTTTACTTTGTAATAGGCACAGTGGTGGGGTTATTATGTGGGGCATTAAAAGGATCAGTAAAAGGGACACATGTGGCAGCAACAGCTCAGCATTGAAGTGACAGCATGTGAGGAATTTGTTCAGGTTGGGAATAGATGGGGACGGGACTGGAAATGAGTGAAGTCAGATTTGTCTTTGTTGTAATCTCTGCATACGAGTCATTGCTGGAGAAGTTGTAATAACGGCCTGGACCAGATAGAAATTGAGAACATCAGCGGTAAATTACCATCAATAACTGTGCTGTAATCGCCTATGTGTTCTGCAGGACTGGAATCTACCAATATGTTAATCTTTGTATAGAGATTTTCAGCAAAAGCATAGAGCATAGTCTTCTGCTGAGGTTCTCCTACACCTATAATTAGGCTGCGCCACTATAGTTGTAAACACGGTTACCTGGTTAGAGCCCAACCAGATGTTTCGCCTCCACCCCCTGTGCTGAGCCCCTAGCTAAGCCTCTGTTTAAGTGCTTTCAATGGTACTGCTATGCATTTGCTTTGTAGTTTGCCTTTCTCAAGAGTGATTGCACCTCGGTACAGTGATCAACGAAATGTTATCAACATTTAATAGCTTTTTATGGTAAAGATAAGTGTGGAGAAACAGGGTCAGTGGGTGCTCTCGTCCGCTGGCCCGGCTGCCTTTAGCAAGACTGCATGGATCAGGGCTCATACCACTGAACGCACGCTCTCTCTCCTCGTGGGCAGAACACTACACAGACAACGCAGGGTTAGGGTAAAACAGTGTGGCAATACTTTATTGAACCACAACACCCAATAGCAAACAGAACAATCCCAGCAATTACCCCAAGATGGTGCACATTACAGGGTCTCACCCTTCCGCTGACTCGCCAAAATAATGGTAGATGTTATGTCCGAACTCCCAGGATCGCTACTCCACCTGTGATATGCACTCAGAGAGGAGGTAACGACACGCGTAGGGAGACAACCGAGAGCAGTCCTGTGTTTTTTCAGCTGGGTCCGATGTACCCTCAGCTGAAATCCTGAAGAGTGACACCAACCAGAAGAAAAAAAGTCTCTTTTATACCTGAGGCATGTGATCTATTTTTAGATTTACCCAGTGTCCTTCAGTCCACCCTCACAGCCTTTCCCTATCTACATTTGAAGTCAACAAACTGGTTCTAGAATACAATACACAAATAGCATATCAGCAAACATCAATAGTCAAAGATAAACGCACACTATGGTATATCAGCTTGCAAGTCAATTCTTCTTGGTTTGCAAAAAACATGGTTGTCTGGGAAATTAAGATACAATCTGGTTTCTTCACAATAAGTAACTACCAATGAGGCTTTTACCAGCTGTCACCCTACTTTTTCAGTTTCAGAGTGGAAAAAACTATTTTGTTTTGTTTCAAACCTTCTGCTTGAATTTTATGACAGATTCCCCCCCTTCAATGCTTTGTAGCACAATAGGGTGAAAATGGCAACACAATCTGCTAGTAACACATGCAGATTTCAGTGCAGATTCATTGCCAATTTTTTGCTCATTTTAGACCATATTCAGAGCGAAAGTTTTCTGCAACGTGTGAACATAACCTTAAAGTTTTACATGTGTATATAAAAGACTGTGTAAAACTGTATTTGCCTATTAGAAAACTTCCCTTAAAAAATGTTTTTATTCAAAGAAAAACAATTTTCAGGGAACTTACAGTATAAAAATATTGTATCGTTTTTAGAACTTACAAAAAAAATACTTTTGTATGCTGAGACCAGATTATTGTTGTAGATGTAATAAAGGTGCATTGATTAAAATAAATTGGCTCTATTGCTCATAATAGAATCTCATTGATTGAAAAGCATTGCTTGTAATGGTTTCCTTCAAGGTAGCATCTGTTATGCATTAACCTTTCAGCCTGCAGAATCATCAGGATACGGATTTCTTGCTCAAACTACTGGTCAGATGACCCATCCATGACATTTAATAAATTGTACCTTCTGCACACAGATTCAGAATATCACATAAATAGAAAAATGCATTATAAAAAAATCTGCAATAGCGCTAGATATAACACAACAGTGTTTTAGCAGTGTACCTGAAAATAACATAAAATGCAGTTTATGAAAGGATGGCCTTTCCAGGTGAACAGCGTTGCCTCTATTTTTAATCTGGCAGTGCTGATTATTATGGAGCATTGTGTGACAGCATAGCATTAAATGCAGATATGACTTGATATACTGCACTAAAGAGCTAACAATTAAAAAAATAAAATAATGACAAAAGTCAAGTGGCATTACATTTATTTCTAAAATAATAGAAATGGAGTCTTTTCTGGAAGAGGAACCATATCTCATTGACCCCTTCAGACCCCTTTCTTTGTTACAAAAGCCATAACTTTTGTATATTTCCATCTCCATTTGAAGACTCGTTTTTTATAGGACGAATTGTAGTTTTGATATACCCTGTTCATTTTGCTACTCAATGTACTAAAAAATGAAAAAATATCCCGAATGTGTTCAAATTATGAAAAAAACTCGCAATTTTTTTTTTTAATTTGTTTTTACGTTGTTCAGTTAAGAATTATCTGACACCATTATACTAAAATAATGTAGATACCAAATCTTTTGAAAAACTAGAAATTAGAAAATTATAAAATGAAGAAAATAAAAAAACAAAATTGGTTTGTTTAAGCATTTTTCAAGATCCAAAAAGTTTTTTTATTTCTCTGTCAATGTAGCTGAGTGAGTGTTTGTGCTTTCTTTGGCGAGTTGTTGTTTTTATTGTTACCAATTTTGGAAAAATATGAGATATCGAACAATTTTGATTGCCATTTTTTAGGGAGGTGTAGTAGCCTTGACTCACTGGTTCATGAATCTGTTATATACATACTATATATACGCCAACAAGATAAGGAACGCTCCAAGATAATCTAGCAAAAAAACATACCTCACTTCTCACCTTTATGGCCGCCCCACTGCTCCCTAACCACTGTCCGGTCCTCCACTCCTCTGTCGCAACACAGCTTCGACTCAGTGTTTACTCTAGGCTGGCACTGGACCAGACAATGTGCAGGGAGCAGCTGTGGCCAGAAAGATGAGCATTGAGGTAGGTATGTTTTTTTCTTTCTTTTTAATCTCTCTGGCTGCTCCCTGCCTAGTGTCAAGTCCTCTGTACCCCAATGGCACCATATTTCTGACCTGGTGTTAGCTCTAGGCTGTGGCTTTGGGTGCTTCTTGCCGCGAGCAGGAGCTGGAGTCCAATATGCATGCTCTGGGCCTTACTAGCGGATAGAAGGACAGGACGAGTTGAGCGGTAAGGTTAGAGTATTTTTTACATTTGTTATATCCTACGTTTATTGTACTATGTGGTTGGAGAGTGTAGCGCCCGCGTCCCTGCCTGCTGCCAGACAGGGACGTCGCTCTCCTCACCTGCGCTCAGCGTCCTCAGTGCTCCCAGCCTCCTCTGCGCCTCTGGCATCCTCGGCGTCCTCCTTCCGCCCTGCTGGTCCCGCGCGCTCCTTCCCTGCTGCTGGCCTTAGGGCGCGCGCCCGCACCCTCCCCCGTTCTTAAAGGAGCCGCGCGCATTTTCCAAATCAGTCTCCAGCCAATGCTGGTGGACTCCACCCTATATTAAGGGCTTCCTCCTTAATGGAGGTGCCCGAAAATGTTGTTTCTGTGCAGTCTAACTCTGCTTCAGCCATCAGCTCCTGTTTCCAGTTGCCTGCCTGTTACCTGTCTGTTTGCCTGTCGGCCATCTGACTGCAGCTCTATCCAGAGGTTCGGACATCTTCAGCAGAGATCCCCGGCTGTTGCCTGCTCACCTGGGAGCGATCATCTGCCATCCGACTGCAGCTCTATCCAGAGGTTCGGACATCATCTGCGGAGATCCCCGGCTATTGCAGAGACTCTTGCCTGCTCACCTGGGAGCGATCATCTGCCATCCGACTGCAGCTCTATCTAGAGGTTCGGACATCATCAGCAGAGATCCCCGGCTATTCCAGAGACTCTTGCCTGCTCACCTGGGAGCGATCATCTGCCATCCGAATGCAGCCTACCAGGAGGCTCCACCAGCTCAGGTCGTATATGCCTGTTTGTCTAGAGACTGCCTTGGTCACTTACCGTGACAAACCTGCCTGTCCAGAGACTGCCCTGGTCACTTGCCGTGACAACCTGTCTGCCCAGAGACTACCCTGGTCACTTGCCGTGACAAACCTGCCTGCCCAGAGACTACCCTGGTCACTTGCCGTGACAAACCTGCCTGCCCAGAGACTGCCCTGGTCACTAGCCGTGACAACCTGCCTGTCCAGAGACTGCCCTGGTCACTTGCCGTGACAACCTGCCTGTTCAGAGACTGCCCTGGTCACTTGCCGTGACAACCTGCCTGCCCAGAGACTGCCCTGGTCACTTGCCGTGACAAACCTGCCTGCCCAGAGACTGCCCTGGTCACTTGCCGTGACAACCTGCCTGTCCAGAGACTGCCCTGGTCACTTGCCGTGACAACCTGCCTGTCCAGAGACTGCCCAGGTCACTTGCCGTGACAACCTGCCTGTCCAGAGACTGCCCAGGTCACTTGCCGTGACAACCTGCCTGTCCAGAGACTTCCTTGGTCACTTATTGTGACAACCTGCCTGTCCAGAGACTGCCTGGCTAATTGCCGTGATTCCCTGTCCTATTCCCGGATGCCACCCGCTCTCTTACAAGTAAATTGTCTTGTATAATAAAGCTTAGTGGTTCCACCAACCAGACCCGTTTCCGTCAGTGGTTCCACCTACCAGACCCGTTACAGTTTGCTCGGGCCATGGAACCCGGTGGCACCCAAACCCCTTCACTTCCGGAACTGTGTCATGAGCTGTCTCGCCAGAGGTCTCAACAGGAGGCTATCCTGGGTCACCTGCGGAACGTCAATTCCCGCTTGGACACTCTGAATCCATCACCAGCAACCACCGCTGGAGCCATGACTCATAATCCGGCAGCCCCGCTGACTCCCAATTCCGTGGTTTCCATTCCCGGTCCCCGACTTTCAGCTCCTCCTAGGTATGGAGGCGACCCTGTTATGGCTCGGGGTTTCATTAACCAGTGCACCCTGCATTTCGAACTCCTGGCACACCAGTTTAATTCTGACCGGGCCAAAATTGCCTTCATCATGTCCCATCTCACCGGAGAGGCTCTGGCCTGGCTTAATCCTCTCTGGGAGAGAGAAGATTCTCTGGTGTCAGACCTGCCTGCTTTTCTCTCGGCCTTCCGGAGGGTATTCGACGAACCTGGACGGAAGACCTCCTCTGCATCATCTCTGTTGCGTCTCCGTCAGGGAAGTTTCACCGTTGGTCAATATGCCATACGGTTCCGTACTCTAGCCTCAGAACTGGCTTGGGACAATGAAGCTCTAATTTCGGTCTTCTGGGAGGGTCTGTCCGGCCGTATTAAAGACAAACTTGCCGGTCGGGACATTCCAACCTCACTTGATGATTTAATAAATCTTGCCAATCGGATTGATCTACGGTTCCAGGAACGAGCCAAAGAGGTCACCCGTGAAAAAAAGTTTCCTCATTTTACCCCTTCCGTTTCTCCCCAGGTGCACACTGCTGAGCCTATGCAGGTCGACCAGACCAAGATGGTCAAAGCCCGTCAGGACTCACGCCGTGCCGAGAAAAGTTGCTTCTACTGCGGCAGTAAGGAGCACTGGATCCGAACCTGTCCGGAGAAGTCGGGAAACGCCTGTGTCTAGGTTCGCTCGGAGAGGTCAATCTAGACAAAAATAAATCCTCTTCATCTCTGCTGCTCTCGGTCTCAATTCTTCTCGGTAAGAACCGTTACTTCGAGATGGCCCAACTTGATTCTGGAGCAGCTGGGAATCTCGTGTCACAGGCTCTAGTAGAGAAGTATCGCATTCCCACCAAACCTCTTGTTGAACCAGTATCTGTTGCTGCTGTGGATGGGGGTCTCCTACCTCGTCCCATCCGACTTATCACCGAAGCCATAACCCTGCAGGTGGGAATGTTGCATTCTGAGAGCATCTCATTTCATGTTCTGCCTGGACTCTCTCATGCTTTCTTACTAGGTCTGCCTTGGCTCCAAAAGCATGCACCTGTGCTTGACTGGCAGAATGGAGAGATTCTTCGCTGGGGACAGGACTGTCATAAAACGTGTCTGGTGCCTGTTCATCCCGTCTGTCCTTCTCCTACTCCTGCTAATCTACCAGGACTCCCGATTCCATATTGGTCATTTGCTGATGTCTTCAATGAAAAGGAAGCAGAGACATTACCCCCGCATAGACCATATGATTGCCCGATCGACCTGCTACCCGGTACCACGCCTCCCCGTGGGCGTATTTACCCGTTGTCCGCTGCTGAGACCAGGTCGATGTCCGAATATATCGAGGAGAACTTAGCAAAAGGATTCATCCGGAAATCTACCTCCCCAGCGGGAGCAGGTTTCTTCTTCGTAAAAAAGAAGGACGGATCTCTCCGTCCCTGTATTGACTACAGAGGCCTAAATTTGATCACGGTGAAGAATAAGTACCCTCTTCCGCTCATTCCTGAATTGTTTGATTGTCTTAGAGGGGCTAGAGTCTTCACCAAACTAGATCTTCGTGGAGCATACAACCTGGTTCGTATCCGTCGAGGAGATGAATGGAAGACGGCATTCAACACCCGGGACGGCCACTACGAGTACTTGGTGATGCCCTTTGGTCTCTGTAATGCTCCAGCAGTCTTTCAGGAGTTGGTCAATGACATCTTCCGGGACCTCCTCTACTCCTGCGTTGTGGTGTACCTTGACGACATCTTGGTCTTCTCTCCGGATCTTCAGTCTCACCGGAGGGATGTTCGTCAGGTTCTGCTCAGGCTCAGGCAGAATCACCTCTTCGCCAAATATGAGAAGTGCCTCTTTGAGCAGACATCGCTTCCGTTTCTGGGCTACATCATTTCTCAGACAGGCCTACGAATGGATCCGGAGAAATTGTCTGCCATCGAGAAGTGGCCCCGACCGGAGGGGTTGAAGGCCATTCAGCGGTTCCTGGGATTTGCCAACTATTACCGTCTCTTCATACCGCACTTCTCTTCCAGGACTGCTCCAATCTCCGCGCTCACCCGCAAGGATGCTAACCCCAAACAGTGGACGCCCGAAGCAGAGGAGGCCTTCCTTTCTCTAAAACAGGCCTTCTCTTCCGCTCCAGTGCTGCATCGCCCGGATGGCAACAAGCAGTTCTTCCTGGAGGTGGACGCTTCCTCTGCTGGAGCCAGAGCGGTACTTACCCAAAAAGCTTCATCCGGGATGATGGTATCCTGCGCTTTCTTCTCCAAACTCTTCTCCTCCTCCGAGCGCAACTACTCCATAGGAGACCGAGAGTTATTGGCCATCAAGTTGGCATTGGAGGAGTGGCGTTACCTACTCGAAGGGGCTCTTCATCCGGTAATCATTTACACGGATCACAAGAATCTGGCATACCTCCAGCATGCCCAGAGACTTAACCCTCGCCAAGCCCGGTGGTCCTTGTTTTTTGCCCGCTTCGATTTTCTTTTGCATTTTCGCCCAGCTGACAAAAACATCAAGGCGGATGCCTTGTCTCGGTTTTTCCTGGTGTCGGATCTCGAGGAGGAACCTAAGCATATCATCGATCCCGCCAGAGTGATGCAGGTGGCTCCCGTGAGTTTAAATCGTCTCCCTCCTGGTAAGACGTTCGTATCAGAAACTGATCGGAAGAGAATCCTACATTGGGGTCATTCATCTAAACTCGCTGGCCACGCTGGTCAAAAAAAGACCCTCCAACTCATTACCCGGCATTATTGGTGGCCTACCCTGCACAAAGACGTAATAGACTTTGTTTCTGCCTGTGTTTCCTGTGCCCGCAACAAAGTTCCGAGACACCTGCCTACCGGCCGTCTTCTTCCGCTTCCTGTACCCGCTGCCCCCTGGCAGCATATAGCCATGGACTTCATTACTGATCTTCCCGTCTCTGCTGGTTGTACAGTCATTTGGGTGGTCACTGACCGCTTTTCCAAGATGGCTCACTTCATTCCTCTGCCAGGTCTTCCGTCTGCATCCGAGTTGGCTAAAGACTTTATCCGCCACATCTTCCGTCTTCATGGTCTGCCTCGTCACATTGTGTCGGATCGTGGGGTTCAGTTCACCTCACGTTTCTGGAGAGCCACTTGTAAGTTGCTAGACGTCACCCTGGATTTTTCCTCCGCTTACCACCCACAGTCCAATGGACAAGTTGAACGAATAAATCAGAATTTGACCAGTTATCTTCGACACTTCGTTAATGCCCACCATTCTGACTGGGTGGAGCTCCTGCCTTGGGCCGAATTCTCCTACAATAATCATGAGAGCGAATCTTCCACCAAGTCTCCGTTTTTTGTAGTCTTCGGTCAACACCCTCGGATCCCTGTCCCTGTTTCCATCTCTGTGGACAATCCAGCTGCGGAATCTCTGGTTAGAGAATTCTCCTCCATCTGGGAGAGTACCCGGTCCGCACTCATTCAGTCATCCGAGCGCATGAAAAGACATGCTGACAAAAAACGTCTGGATCCTCCTCAATTCCGTCCTGGGGACAAAGTCTGGCTTTCGTCCAAATATGTTCGACTCAAAATTCCGTCCTACAAGTTAGGTCCTCGGTTCATCGGTCCTTTTGAGATCATCAGTCAGATCAACCCGGTGTCCTATAAATTGAAACTCCCGGTCAATTTGCAAATTCCTAATTCTTTTCATGTATCTCTCCTCAAACCTGTGGTTCTTAACTCTTTTTTTAAGTCTACAGGTACACCTCCTGCTCCAGTGTCTGCTGATGATGAATTTGAGGTAGAGAACATTCTGGCCACAAAAAGGGTAGGAAAAAAGACTTATTTTTTGGTGGATTGGAAGGGGTTTGGTCCTGAGGAGAGAACCTGGGAACCTCGGGAGAACATCCATGCCCCTCTCATCCTAGCTAAATTTTTTTCTGGCCTAAAAAGGGGGGGGCCTAGAAGGGGGGGTACTGTAGCGCCCGCGTCCCTGCCTGCTGCCAGACAGGGACGTCGCTCTCCTCACCTGCGCTCAGCGTCCTCAGTGCTCCCAGCCTCCTCTGCGCCTCTGGCATCCTCGGCGTCCTCCTTCCGCCCTGCTGGTCCCGCGCGCTCCTTCCCTGCTGCTGGCCTTAGGGCGCGCGCCCGCACCCTCCCCCGTTATTAAAGGAGCCGCGCGCATTTTCCAAATCAGTCTCCAGCCAATGCTGGTGGACTCCACCCTATATTAAGGGCTTCCTCCTTAATGGAGGTGCCCGAGCAATGTTGTTTCTGTGCAGTCTAACTCTGCTTCAGCCATCAGCTCCTGTTTCCAGTTGCCTGCCTGTTACCTGTCTGTTTGCCTGTCGGCCATCTGACTGCAGCTCTATCCAGAGGTTCGGACATCTTCAGCAGAGATCCCCGGCTGTTGCCTGCTCACCTGGGAGCGATCATCTGCCATCCGACTGCAGCTCTATCCAGAGGTTCGGACATCATCTGCGGAGATCCCCGGCTATTGCAGAGACTCTTGCCTGCTCACCTGGGAGCGATCATCTGCCATCCGACTGCAGCTCTATCTAGAGGTTCGGACATCATCAGCAGAGATCCCCGGCTATTCCAGAGACTCTTGCCTGCTCACCTGGGAGCGATCATCTGCCATCCGACTGCAGCCTACCAGGAGGCTCCACCAGCTCAGGTCGTATATGCCTGTTTGTCTAGAGACTGCCTTGGTCACTTACCGTGACAAACCTGCCTGTCCAGAGACTGCCCTGGTCACTTGCCGTGACAACCTGTCTGCCCAGAGACTACCCTGGTCACTTGCCGTGACAAACCTGCCTGCCCAGAGACTACCCTGGTCACTTGCCGTGACAAACCTGCCTGCCCAGAGACTGCCCTGGTCACTAGCCGTGACAACCTGCCTGTCCAGAGACTGCCCTGGTCACTTGCCGTGACAACCTGCCTGTTCAGAGACTGCCCTGGTCACTTGCCGTGACAACCTGCCTGCCCAGAGACTGCCCTGGTCACTTGCCGTGACAAACCTGCCTGCCCAGAGACTGCCCTGGTCACTTGCCGTGACAACCTGCCTGTCCAGAGACTGCCCTGGTCACTTGCCGTGACAACCTGCCTGTCCAGAGACTGCCCAGGTCACTTGCCGTGACAACCTGCCTGTCCAGAGACTGCCCAGGTCACTTGCCGTGACAACCTGCCTGTCCAGAGACTTCCTTGGTCACTTATTGTGACAACCTGCCTGTCCAGAGACTGCCTGGCTAATTGCCGTGATTCCCTGTCCTATTCCCGGATGCCACCCGCTCCTTTACAAGTAAATTGTCTTGTATAATAAAGCTTAGTGGTTCCACCAACCAGACCCGTTTCCGTCAGTGGTTCCACCTACCAGACCCGTTACAGAGAGGCCCCTGAACATAATATGGGACATTAAATTGTTGAGAATAACGTCTCTGCAAATAGAATTTCCCAGTAAAATCCAAGTGAACAAGCAAATTTGAAAGTGTCTCATCTGCTCATCTGTACTTACAAGGTATCAACCTCCATATGGTGACGCTTGAAAGATAATTTTCCTTCATTCTGGTCGAGGGCTAATTTCCATATTTTTTTTGCAAGGATCATGGTCCTCAAACTCATTCAGTCTTGGTAAGGAAAGCAAGTTTCTTCTCCAAAGCAACCTAAGAGGTAGACAAGTAAACAGAGTTGTTTTGTGAGCTGAGAAACACTGTAAATGTGCTTTTAAATTGCCAATAAAAGAACGGATGTACAGATGTGAAGGGCCAAAGATCAAGAGTAAAAGCATATTATGTCAGACACATCCAGAACTGACTTTAACATCATCCAAACTGCACACTTTAAGAAAAAAATATTTCATCAGGGGATAAAATAAAATGATGAAATTCTAGCAGAAAAAGTAAAACTACAACTTTATAATGGTCTATATGTAAACCAAATTCCAATTTACTGTGTAGCATCAAGAATTAATGCATTCTCTATGATGGAACTAAGATAACTGAAGAAGTGTCCAATAGAAAATGCAGCTTGGCTAAGTCATTTAGGTGAATATCATTGCGAGCTGCAGAACGGTCATCATAACGGGATGATATTATCCAAAATAGCCTCAAGGCACCAGCATCTTCTCCATTTACATAGCGGTAGAAAGTGTAGCAAATTAGCATATTTAGTGGTTACTAATACCATGATGTTAACAGAGTGACTCGGGGACAATAATATTAGACAGATCATGTGTCAAATATGATATTTATTTACCCATGAAAATAATTATTCATGCAAAATGTGAGTTTGTGTACTTTAACCATTTTCTTACATAGCAGCAGGAGGAGGGTGCAGAGTACACACAACGGCTTAAAGGTACAGTACTCCATCAGGCGGGGGGACAGAGTCAGCTTAGCAGCTTAAGGCCTCTTTCACACATCTGTTTTGAGCACAGTACTTCCATAGATATGTTTTGCAGAGTACACACAGCGGCTATTTGTCTCAATATTCCCACAGGTATGGGTTGAAGAGTACACACAGCGGCTTTTCTGCAGAGTGCACAGTCAAAATCTATACCTCACTCCAGCTGTGTCCTATCCTAACAATAATAAAAGTAGAATGGCGGCTGCACTCGTCATCTGGCCATTATACAGGTTGGGTTATATGGTTTGCCAGCCAATCACAGCCATGCCAATACTTGGCATGGCTGAGAATGCTCTGGAAGTGCCTACAGTCTAAAAGCTTGTCAATTGGTGGCCCTGCAGCCTTTCAACAAGCTTTATTAGACTGGTGATCCTGAACAGGAAAGTGGGCGTACAGTAAAAAGTCTATGCCCACCAGAAGAACGTACAGTAAAATGCATGACTTGTGGAGGAAAGGAACACATCTCCTGTGGAGCCCCATGGTTGAGGAGCACAGAGCAAAAACAATCACCTTCTGCAGGCAGGCGGCACCTGCGCTGCAGTATGATTGCATCTATAATGTGTATTTAACTATTGTTTTTGATGGTATGCATAAATTAAAAAAAAAATTAGTCTGAAAATGGCGCTGGCCATGCCTGCGCAGTATCAGCTATCGGCAATCTGATAGCTGCTACTGCACAGGCGCCAGTGGCGCCATCTTGCTAGAGAAAAGAAAATTGTGTCCACTAAGATGCCGCCGGCCGTGCATGCGCAGTAGCAGCTAGCGGCAATTTGATAAATGCTACTGCCCCGGTCGCCGGTGACTCCATGTTGGAGGACGTTTTGTTTTTAAATTTCTCTAGCAAGATTTGTTATCAGCTTCTGTGGGGGAAGTGTGAAAACATGCTCTGTGCGTGAAATTATTAACTGCACTGGCAGTAGCAAGGCTCAGTCTCTTTGTGGACACTGTTGAAATGTTTATGTTATTCATTTACTTCCCACTTTACCATGATTGCTATGGTGACAGAACACCTTTAAGTCATTTCACTATCCACATTTGTCCTGCTTTTACCCCAATTTTCTTCCTTTTGCAGTCCCCTAGCCCTTACACCGACCATTTTACAGCCATTTCACAGCACTGAAACTCGGGTCAAAATTGACTTAATTAAGATTCGAGGTCCGGGGTCAAGGTAGGGTCAAGTTCAGATCCCGAACCATACTTTTTAAAAAGTCCGGCCTAGTCCGGCGAACCTGAACATGTACAGGTTTGCTCATCACTAGTCACCATGCATGTCTTTTAAAATTCTGACCACTTTATCACAGTGACACAGTCCCTTGGCTGCCGGGCAACATAGCCATCTGTTGTGCCTCTCCATCCTGGGTCAATAGGGCTAACTCTATGTGTAAAGCATGAGTCATGGGATACCTGCGTATCATACTCCTCAGTCGCTCCACCCAGTCCCACAGTAACAAATTGCTCCCCATAAACTTTGGGACACTGCTAAGCATAGCCCCCAGGGAAATGCTCCCCTGATGGACTCAGTTACTGACTTGGCCGCTATTTCTGTGCTGGAATGTTGCATCCTGCCGACTACTCCTAATGTAAGCAGTAGAGTTGAGCGATACTTTCCGATATCCTAAAGTATCGGAATCGGAATGGTATCGCCGATATCACTAAAAAATCGGCGATACCCGATACCGATACCGGAAGTCCCATGTAAGTCTATGGGAACAAAATATCGCAACTAAAAAAAACCCATTCTTTCCTTGTAAACACTAAATATACACACATAGAATACATATATATATATATACATGTCATTGTGACATATATATATATACATATATGTATAGTTTATACACTTCTACATAGTAAAATATCCTTTGATTCAATTGCCGGGTAAAGCCGGCTTCAGTGAAAAGACAGAAGCACCCGACATGAAATGACACTTGGTGTACATAGGGTTAACCATGTCTTTTCATGTCGTTTGCTATCTGATTTGCACAAACAATTAAATCAGACTATGTGTGCAAAATTTCACACCTGTAGGGGTTAATTAAAGGTGTAAATTCGTTGTAAAAAAAACGGACTTTTTTGCTACGAATTTACACCTTTAATTAACCCCTACAGGTGTGAAATTTTGCACACATAGTCTGATTTAATTGTTTGTGCAAATTAGATAGCAAAGGACATGAAAAGACATGGTTAACCCTATGTACACCAAGTGTCATTTCATGTCGGGTTCTGCATTTTCACAAAAGCCGGCAATTGAATTAGCGGCTATTATACTATGTAGAAGTGTATGAACTACAAATATAAATATATATATATATATGTGTCACAAATTCAATGACATGTATATATATATATATATTGAGGTGTAAAATTGCTGAAAAAAAATGCGTGGGCTCCCGCCCTATTTTCGCAACCAGACAGACAAAGCCAGTGAGTGGGGGCAGATAATAATAGCCCAGAGAGGGACCATTATTTTTGGCCCCCCCGGCTACTTAACATCTCCCCAGACACCCCAGAAAGGGCAAATCTCTAATTAGATTTGCCCTTTCTGGCACTTTGCCCGTCTATTCCCATTGCCCTGTAGCGGTGGCGAATGGGTTAATAAGGGGTTAAAATGACCTTGCAATTGAAAGGTCACTTTAAGCCAGGTTAATAATTGAGAGCTGTCAATTAGACAACTATCAATTATTAATCCTATTGTATGAAAGAAAAATCAAACACACACACTTTAATAAAAAAGAAGTTTAATGAAATAATCACACAGTTTTTGACCATATTTTATTTACCTGCTAAAACCATTTCCTGTAATAAAAATAAAATAAAAAAGCAAAATTATTCTTACCTATCCCATGCACAGTCAGGTCCCACGGTGAAATCCTTCAGAAAGGGTTAATGTTTACTGCAGGGACCGCAGCTAATGCTGCAGCCTCACAGTAAACCCCAAATGAATGAGTTCCTCTCCTGCCTGACAGGAGAGTAAAGGCTGGGTGTCACATAACGATACACCAGCGATCCCGACAACGATATGCACTTGTCAGGATCGCTGGTGTATCGCTACATGATCGCTGCTGAGCTGCCAAACAGGCAGCTCAGGCAGCGATCTGGGACAGCGACACTGCGGGTAACATCACTTAAGGGCCCGTCTCACATAGCGATATCGCTACCGAGATCGCTGCTGAGTCACTAGTTTTGTGACGCAGCAGCGAGCTCACCAGCGATATCGCTGTGTGTGACATTCAGCGACGATCAGCCCCCCTGCCGGGTATCGCTGATCGTCGCAGAAATGTCAGGACCTTTTTTTGATCGCTGGTTTCCCTCTGACAGGCACGCATCGCTGCGTGTGACAGGCGGGAGACCAGCGATCCGCTGGTAACCAAGGTACACAGCGGGTTTCCAGGCACCGCGCAGCGCTTGGAAACCCGCTGTGTACCTTGGATACCAGCTCCCTGCATCAGGGCGCTGGTATCCAAGGTACACAGCGGGTTTCTAGGCACAGCCCCGCGCCTGGAAACCCGCTGTGTACCTTGGTTACCAGCGGATCGCTGGTCTCCCGCCTGTCACACGCAGCGATGTGTGCCTGTCAGCGGGAAACCAGCGATCAAAAAAAGGTCCTGACATTTCAGCGACGATCAGCGATACCCGGCAGGGGGGCTGATCGTCGCTGAATGTCACACACAGCGATATCGCTGGTGAGCTCGCTGCTGCGTCACAAAACTAGTGACTCAGCAGCGATCTCGGTAGCGATATCGCTATGTGAGACGGGCCCTTAAGTGGAAAGCTTAATTGATTGCTTTCCACTTTCACTTCAGGTCAGCCAGGGACACAATCAGTGACGTCAGAGGGAACTGATTAACAAAAATAGGGGTTCCCTTCGAAAAAAAAATGGCGTGGGGTCCCCCCTATTTTTGTTAACCAGCCAGATGAAGCAGACCGCTGAGGCCTGGATTTTCAGGCTGTTAAGGAGCCAAGATCCATGGACCTTGCCAGCCTGATAATACTAGGACACAGCAGTCTGCATATCTTGGCTGATTAACAAAAATAGGGGATCCCCTCGAAAAAAATTGGCGTGGGGTCCCCCCTATTTTTGTTAACCAGCCAGATGAAGCAGACCGCTGAGGCCTGGATTTTCAGGCTGTTAAGGAGCCAAGATCCATGGACCTTGCCAGCCTGATAATACCAGGCCACAGCAGTCTGCATATCTTGGCTGATTAACAAAAATAGGGGATCCCCTCGAAAAAATTGGCGTGGGGTCCCCCCTATTTTTGTTAACCAGCCAGATGAAGCAGACCGCTGAGGCCTGGATTTTCAGGCTGTTAAGGAGCCAAGATCCATGGACCTTGCCAGCCTGATAATACCAGGCCACAGCAGTCTGCATATCTTGGCTGATTAACAAAAATAGGGGATCCCCTCGAAAAAATTGGCGTGGGGTCCCCCCTATTTTTGTTAACCAGCCAGATGAAGCAGACCGCTGAGGCCTGGTTTTTCAGGCTGGTAAGGATCCAATATCCATGGACCTTGCAAGCCTGATAATACCAGGCCACAGCAGTCTGCTTAGCTTGGCTGGTTAACAAAAATAGGGGATCCCCTCGAAAAAAAAACGGCGTGGGGATCCCCCCTATTTTTGTTAACCAGCCAAGTAAAATGCAGACTGCTGCGGCCTGGTATTAAAAGACTGTCAAGGCCCATGGATTTTGGCCCTCAACAGCCTGATAATACCAGGCTACAGCAGCCCCACATTTGGCGCATCAAAAGATGTGCCAATTGTGGCACTTTACCCGGCTCTTCCCACTTGCCCTGTAGCGGTGGCAAGCGGGGTAATAAGGGGTTATTGTCACCGTTGATTGCACGGTGACAATAAGCCCGGTTAATAATGGAGAGGTGTCAATAAGACACCGATCCATTATTAATCCCAAAGTTATTAAATGTATAAAAAAAAGACAAAGCAAGAAAAAAGTATTTTAATGAAATAAAAGAGACAACACAGTTTTCATTTCTTTTATTACACTCTCATTCCTGCGACGCCATCGATCTCCTGTAAAAAAAAAAAAAAACAAACCAACAGTATACCACCTGTCCGACGCAGTACATAACGACAGTCCCACGACGATCCAGCTGTGCTACATCGCAATGACAGGCAGAGCCTGACATCCCGGCGCAGCACAGCTGCTTACCAGCTTCCCCGGCGGTGACGTCATCGGACTGCTTTACGGCCGGGATTACCCAGCAGTCACTGCAGTTATCGCGAGAAACTGCATGTGACCGCCGGGAAAGAAGATGGCGGCCATGAAGCAGTCCGGGATGTGACCGCCGGAGATCTTCTGCCAGGTAAGTGCCGCTGACTCCTGACAGACCCGACCGACGGACACTGACAGTGACAGTGACAATCCCGATTCCGGTATCCGATAAGACGAAAATATCGGAACTCGGAATCGGAATTCCGATACAGCTAATATCGGCCGATACCCGATATTTGCAGTATCGGAATGCTCAACACTAGTAAGCAGGTGACCAAAATGAAACAAGCAGAAAAAGACAAGGCAAAAGTAACTAACTTAACCATGTGTTTTCTGGGTATGAATATAGAAAAGGGTTTTTTTCGCTTAAAGAGTAGTTCATGGATAACAGGTTAAAGGGAATCTGTCACCCCAAAATTGCCATATCAGATAAAGATATGGCTGAATACAGCGTCCCATAACAAAGCTATCTGTCTTTTCCTTATATCCTGATACCCCCGTTTTCATATATAAATACCTTTGTAAACTTCGTTTTTTGTTGTGTCAATCATGGCGGTCAGGTCAGGAAGGTGGCGGTTATTCGCTTCCCCCAACCCTCCTCCATTCTTGGCGTACGCATTTTTTTTTTCCTTGGGCGTTGTGTTTCAGCGCTTGCGCTGTGAAAAAGACCCTCGCGCGTGCGCAATGTTGTTTTGCCAACAGTAGGGCAGCATATTTTAATTACTGCGCAAGCGCCAGTCATTTTAGCTTTCGGCTTGCCGCTGATGACTTCCGGGCCAATGAAAGTCAGGAAGTCTGGCACATGCGCTGTAATGTTTGACTACTTTGCCCACTGCTGGGCAAAGAAGACTGCGCAAGCGCGGGGGCCCTGCTGCAGAGCGCAAGCGCGGAAAACTTACGCTGTCTGTGATATTCACAGACAGCGTTACGTGATAGAAGTAAAGAAGCGGGGGTTGGGGGAAGCGAATAACCGCCGCCTTCCTGACCTGACCGCCATGATTGACACCACAAAAACTAAGTTTACAAAGGTATTTATATATGAAAACGGGGGTATCAGGATATAAGGAAAAGACAGATAGCTTTGTTATGGGATGCAGTATTCAGCCATATCTTTATCTGATATGGCAATTTTGGGGTGACAGATTCCCTTTAATTACAGAGTATAATATTCAACATACGATAATATCACAGTTGTTATCACCGCACTATAACTCTTGCAGAGGGATTTCACTACTTTACATATATCCTGTTTTTAATGAGAGGTCCACATGTGATCGCATGGTATATACTTTTTTAGGATTAATTTAATCTGAGACAGTATACAGGTGCCTGTCTTTGTCCGAGCAGCAGGTGTTCACTTAGTGGTGGCACCAGTTGGTTTTTCTCTATATATATTTTTGTAGATATATTATATGTGAAAAAGTTATTTTAAAATACACAACAGATAAAATACCTTGATGTCCCAAATTCAGATAAATTATTTTTGTGGTAAGCAGAGCATGCTGAGGTGTGAGGGAAGAAAAGTTACTACACCTGTAGTGCTGGCAGAATGCCTATAAAGTCATTCAACCTACTAAAATAGAGGGTTTGGCAAGTTACAACGCATGTTAATCTGGACAATTCCTGGACATATAATATTATGTTATATGCACAAAAAGAAGGTTTAACACGTTTTGGGGGCTGAGGGTAGTAAGAACATGGTTTTCTGCTATTTACGAGAAAGCATAAGTACATTTTAAAATTAAAATAAATTTTAATGCCATTCTTATTATTTGCATTTTAATTAGCGAAGCACATTCTTGTATTAATACATAGGCCCCAATTTATGAAGAGCGATAATTTACTCGCTTGACTTGATGAGAGGGCATGGAGGAGTCATCGCTTCTGGTTCATTTAGAGGTGCACGCTTTGTCATGAATCAGGAGCACCTGATGAGTGGAGTACGCCTTCATTCATCAAGCCAGGAATCTTACTCCAGTCATGAAGTAAGATTTCTGATATATGTGTTGCCACAGGTCGTCATCAAGTAGATGAGCTGTGGCATCACCCCCAGTTCTGCCCCTGGCCACACTCCAGATCCACCCAATTTGATGGAGCTGGGAGAAACTGGTGTCAATATGCCAAAAGTTGCAAAATATTTGCATATCTCTGAGCTGCGCAAACATTTTGTGACTTTTCAAAGCAATTTGCACTAGAATTCTGGCAAAATTGCTTTGATTAATTGAGGCCATAGCGATTATGGACTAAATTTGCGGCCACATATGGTGGATGGTCACATGCATCCAAAACGCTGACCACTGCCATTGCCAATTGCTGCACAATTTTGAGTCACATTGCCCCAGTTTGGAAAGGTTAGGCTTCAGAGAATTCCGTTGAATGCACTTTCTTTTAGTAAAATGGATTTATATTGTAAAAAGATGTCAGCGGCGCTATAGTCAATATAGCTAAAAAGTGCTGCAAGCTAGGGCACTACCACAATAAAATGCCAGTGGGGATTGAATAAAAATATATAAATATAGTTTGCGCACATAAAAAACTAGAATACCAGGGAGAAATTAATAGCACACAAGTCAATATATTGTAAAAAGGCTGCACACAATAATAAATAACACACTATCAGTCGAAAAATTCATACAGTTAGATACAGAGTATTGCACTGGAGGAATATTGCACTAAGCCCCGTGGGAGAAAAGTGGTTAGGAAAGCCTATATTAAATGAAAAGGTGTCCCAAGTAGAATAAATGGACAAAAGACAGATATGTACATCGATTGGTACATCAGCTTCTAAATATTAATAAGTGTTAACAGGGTCAATGTTTAGAAGAAACACTAAGAAAAGACGTCACCTGCACTCAAAGGCAGTATATGAGAAGGAGATTATGAGTCAATATGACGATCCGTTTTGTTCTTTCAGCACAATAGAAATGGACTGAGACTGTCCCGGCCGGTGACAGCTCAAGTAAAAGAAAGTCGGTGCTATATTAACAGTGAAAGAACAGCCTGCATGAGCAGGTGTTACCTTAGGACCCCAATGGGTCCGTCGCTGTCGATGATCCCTGATGAAGGAAACTGTGTTTCCGAAACACGTTGGAACTTTATGGTCCTTTCTGCTATCCGTACCTATTCACCCACTGCTCACCACGTGACATCACGTGACCACTTGCATCACGGCAGGTCCTCTGTCTTCGCACGCATCTAAGTGCGCTAGTCTAGCAGACACTGTTATCCTGCCGTGCAACGGACTCCAATTACGGCCACTGGAGGCCTGAACGAGGACACCCACCGGATTTGATCCACCAGGACATCAGGTACCATCCGCTATCGCAGATCGTGTGGCAACACGTGATCGGGCGCGTCACAGAAGGTCCTGCTTAGACTTCTGCTCCTGCTCACAGCGAGCAATCATCATCTATTGCGGATATCCCACATCACGCCAAAGGAGGCCTCAGGAGGTCGGCTACCAGCATTGGACTCATCAAAAGGCCAGAGGAGGCTGAAGAAGGATCATCGACAGCGACGGACCCATCGGGGTTCTAAGGTAACACCTGCTCATGCAGGCTGTTCTTTCACTGTTAATATAGCACCGACTTTCTTTTACTTGAGCTGTCACCGGCCGGGACAGTCTCAGTCCATTTCTATTGTGCTGAAAGAACAAAAAGGATTGTCATATTGACTCATAATCTCCTTCTCATATACTGCCTTTGAGTGCAGGTGACGTCTTTTCTTAGTGTTTCTTCTAAGCATTGACCCTGTTAACACTTATTAATATTTAGAAGCTGATGTACCAATCGATGTACATATCTGTCTTTTGTCCATTTATTCTACTTGGGACACCTTTTCATTTAATATAGGCTTTCCTAACCACTTTTCTCCCACGGGGCTTAGTGCAATATTCCTCCAGTGCAATACTCTGTATCTAACTGTATGAATTTTTAGACTGATAGTGTGTTATTTATTATTGTGTGCAGTCTTTTTACATTATATTGACTTGTGTGCTATTAATTTCTCCCTGGTATTCTAGTTTTTTATGTGCACAAACTATATTTATATATTTGGATTTATATTGTAATTATAGCATATCATCTATTTCATTATATATTAAATTATTGTTATTATAGTCTATATTGATGACACATTAAATTACAAATAAAAGATGGATTATGTTCCTTTCTTTCCAAAGAGCATCTTTTTTACTGTTCTGTGTAATACTGTGCTGTACTAATGGCAAAAGTCACAAAGAGCAGCAATTTTGTATCAACAACATTTCACAAAGATGTATTTTCCTACATTAAATATGTTAAACAGATTATTACCAAATTTCTAATTAGCCTTATTTAATGTGTAATTACAAACCAAGTTTATTTCAAGAAGTCATTTTATTGGGATTTTGAATAATGCCTTATACAATGTTTTGCTTAGAAGATTTTAATTAGATATTTTACAATTAATATACAAAGACTGCTTAATTGCCTGGGTAATGCAAGTGTTATCTTTGCCCTCCAGGGTCACTTTCATTTTCCTATGAAGATTTAATAAAACACAGGGGCATAACATGTTTGGGAGCAGGAAATCATATTTTTCTGTATTGTGTTAATAATAAATGATACTGCTATTGGTATTGGTCTATTTTCAGAACAGATTCATCTTGCCAGTCAGTTAGTCACATTAAGTCACATTGTCAAACCAAATTCTATTAAGTTTGCATGATGCTTCTAATAAGTACCATTTGACGTTGCACATTTGAAACATACCTGCCCAGTCATGCAAAACATGAAGAAAACATGATCTTGCTGCCGCATTCTTCACCTTTTGTGAAATCTCTTTTTAGGGCATGTCTGTCGAATATGTTAAGGAAACTGGCTTGATTTTCATGCTCCATAACTTCATCTACTCTTTTCTTCATTCTTCCATCACTTTAGGTACTAGATAACTGCTATTGTCTTATATCGGGTTCTTTCCGAACTAAAAGTTCACCTCTTTATTTATTTATTTCCTGATTCACAGACATGAGAGCAAGAGCTGAGACAAAGCCCCCTCATTAGAGAAGATTTTTCAGGAAATGACAAGTTAATTTTTCATAGTTGCCCTCCAGGCCTGAATTTGTCACACCTGTCCCAATTTTTGGAAAACCAACCTGACAAATTTGGACACATGATGGTCAAAAGGGATAGCGTTTGTGTAAATTCTAACCAAACGTTTGTGGTTCAATTTGTTTTATGAGCTTTCCCGAGGCCAGGATAGGAGCAGGAATTAGACATTCCTATATTAACAATGCATACACTGGTAAATTCAAATTTTAAAATGAAGTGATTTGCAAACTCTCCAATAACAACTTTTCTCAAGCTACAGTGATCTGTCCTCAGGTCTGTTAGGGTGTAAAGACATATTTTGAATTATTATTTGACTACAAAGCTAGAAAAGATCTAAATGCTTGTAACTTAAAAGAAATATTCAGATATTAACTTGTACAGTTTAGATAATAATTTATGTTAAGTTCAACTGGGCATTACCAGAGATTTGCCTCTGTGAGAGTGTGCTTGTTCTCTTGCATGAGGATGACCAATCATAAGCAGGCAGTGTCATGCAAGGAAGAAAAGAACACACCCTCCTCTCCTCACTGATCTCTGCATCTAGGGAAGAGATTGAAGGAAGTACGACTGCAGAATCAGAGCTTTAGTTTGTAACCATGACGTACATAGTTTGGCAACGTAGTTGTAGACTCAAATCAGTAACATAATAATAATTAATGCATTTTAAAAGCATCTCTACATGAAGAATATGAAGTTATATCCTGCTTGTGGCTTACTTTCAGTCATCAGTATGTCTGAAGCATATTGAAGGTGCAGGGGGAGTGATAACAGCGTGCTGTTTAGTGAGTTTAGCAGTGACTGTTACAACCGCTTGCACCATCCCAGTGATTGGAAGTGAGTGGCTACAGCAGTGTTTCCCAAATTCCAGCCCTCATGGCCCCTCAACAGATCATCTTTTCATGATCTCCTTAGTATTGCACTAAGGACTGGAGTTTGGGAAACACAGGGTTAGCTGTGCTTCAAATAAACCAGCCTAAAGGTACTTACCTGTAAATTGCAAGAATAAAGTAGTAAATAGCATTTTTGTAGGTGAGAGGTTCCTATTAAAATATTTTTTAGCGCACCAATGCATCTAAAAAATTTTTAAAGGTGGGTTTAACCTTTTAATCTAATAGCAGTAAAATGTTAATATTTTTCTAGTAAAGGCTGGTAAATAAATCAATGCAAATTATTTTTTATAATAATTAATGCATAGGTGGCTAAATAATATGTTCTCACAAGGCTCAGTTCCACAGGAAATCAAAGAGTTGTTTTTTTTTATTACGAATCACAATTCTTCAAAATAATTTAATACTGCAGGAGTCCTTGACATCCAGGGAACAGTAATATAAAGATGATTCATTTCTTCTGACCGAAAAGGCCAGTACAAGAAGAAATGACAGTCAGACTGAGTTTTTCCTTAGATTATGGACCTATGAGTCAAGTCAACATTTAAAGAAATAAAAAGTGCTGTACAGTATGATGTTTGGTAAGAGACGCTACTTTTAAAAAAAACATCATTCACTTTTTTATCTTATTAGGAAGAAAAGTAAAGTAAATTTAAAGCAAAACCACTTATCCCTGTATGAGAGTGCTAATATTTCTTTAATGTTTTTATCTATCACTTCAAGTTCTATTACGTGCATGTACGGCAGCTGTGGTCAGGCCTAATTTTGGGTTACTTGGGAAACATAGTATGAATCCATTATGTTTTATCTATCTATCTATCTATATTTATTTAAATCAGTAAAGAAAAATTCCAATAGTCAGTAATAATGGTTGTATTACCATCAGTAAC
Organism: Oophaga sylvatica; assembly: GCA_033576555.1. Classification (NCBI taxonomy): domain Eukaryota; kingdom Metazoa; phylum Chordata; class Amphibia; order Anura; family Dendrobatidae; genus Oophaga; species Oophaga sylvatica. The sequence goes on from JARQOD010000006.1 coordinate 34,955,971, forward strand.
CCAATTATGAATCCAATTTCTTCTTCATAGACAGATTTTTCCACATGGAAGGTCTTAAATGACGTTGTTGATAGTGATTGAGGTAGCTAAGAAGTTTCTGAAATGAGGTGGCTGAATCACATTACAGAGGAGTACTGATAAAGATGCTATAATGGTCACTTTTGTCATGAAATGAGCATAAGATGAGCATGAGATGAGGTTTCTGCTAGTCTACCTGTGGTGTGGTCTAACTATCGAGTTAGCAAAATGTGTGGCAGTCCATAAGAAGGAGAAGGTGTAGTGGTTGTAGTTTATAGAGGCAGAAAGTGTGGAGGAAATCTTTTATAGAAGGAGACGATGTAGAG
>JARQOD010000006.1:34956414-35150330 GCA_033576555.1 Oophaga sylvatica
TAAAAACAAAGCTGGTACACATAAAATCACAGAATATTCTTAGGCATGAAAAACATAAATATACTGTATAAAAAGGAAGTAATCTAGCAGCTGTTCGTGTTCATTGCTCTTTTTTCTAGAAATACGCAGGTCTGTGTATGAGTTGCTGTGATTTAGTTTGATATGAAAACCAACAAATAGCTTCTATCTCTCACTTCTTGGACATTTTTTTCTTAATCTCGTAAATCTGCCTGTCAATATGTCTAAGGTTTTATTGGCTCCACAAAATCATTAGAAACTCAAAACTTGAATTCAATTTGTGTCATTCTGTCTTCCCCTGACATCAATAGTAAATCTCTCAGACGTCTTACAAAAGTAGAGTAGTATTACCACTCAATAATGACATTTTATGATAAGTAACACTATATTTTGTACCTCATGTCGGAACTTTCTTTACCATTAATCAGTCAACTAGGTAGAAAACAAACTTACAATGTTTTATTGTCACATCATAAATAAAATATCCATAGAGAAGAAAATCACTCTCCCGTAACAACAAAAAGTTGTAATTTTTTTTATAGTTTTACTACAATCTGCATTTGAAGATTAAAGCAAACATCTAACTTTGGTGAACCTTTCCTTTATATATAACGAAGTTACTTTTACAATAATAATTTGGCCAATGCATGCCTTCAAGTATCTCCATTTTTTTCTTATTATCTAGAACAGTTATGCTATTCATATTTCATATATTACATATTTACATGCTTTAGCACTACAGAGTGCAACTATGTTTGTTACATATAGAGATGGCTCCTCATAGTTCGCACCTGTTCACACCAGTTTTCTGATTTGGAAATGCCAGTCATTTTTTTGGTATTTGGATATTAGCTCTCTGACGGAGCACTCTGTCCTCCTTATTGCAGCAGGTTCCTACCTACCCATAAATTCAGGCTTTAGCCTAAAAGAGATATTCACACTAGACAAATAATTTCCCACCACCCGGAGACCGCCTTGTTGTTGGCTGCAGGGCATGCACGAATTGGCCAAATTATGTCCTAAGCATCTCAATTTTTCCTTATTATTAACCCCTTACTGCCATCGGACGTACTATCCCGTCCATGGTACCTGGGCCCGTATGACCGGGGACGGGATAGTACGTCATAGGCGATCAGCTGCGCTCCTGAGGGGAGCGCAGCTAATCGCCGCCGGGTGTCAGCTGATTATCACAGCTGACACCCATGACTGTGTGTCAGGAGCGGTCACGGACCGCTCCCGGCACATTAACCCCTAGCACACCGCGATCAAACATGATCGCGGTGTACTGGGGGCACAGGGGAGGATCGCGCAGGGTGGGGGCTCCCTGCGCGCCCCCCTGAGACCCTCAGAGCAGCGCGATGTGATCGCGCTGTTCTGAGGGCTTCCTCCCTCCCAGGACCCGGATCCAAGATGGTGCCGGGGTCCTGGAGGGAGGCGGCTACCTCAGTGCCTGCCGAGAGCAGGCACTGAGAAGCCTGCATCTATGCCTGTGCGATCGCTGGTGTGACAGAGTGCTGTGCACACTGCCACACCAGCGATCTGATAAAATACTGTGATGTCCCACCCTTGGACAAAGTAAAAAAGTTAAAAAAGTAAAAATAAACATGTGTAAAAAAAAAATCCAAAATAAATAAAAAAAAAAAAAAATATTCCCAATAAATTCACTTCTTCCTGTAAATAAAAAAAAAAAAACAATAAAAGTACACATATTTGGTATCGCCGCGTCCGTAACGACCCCCCCTATAAAATTGTCCCACTAGTTAACCCCTTTAGTGAACCCCTTAAAAAAAAAAAAAAAAAAACGAAGCAAAAAATCAATGCTTTATCATCATACCGCCGAACAAAAAGTGGAATAACACGCGATCAAAAAGACCGATATAAAAATACATGGTACCGCTGAAAACGTCATCTTGTCCCGCAAAAAACGAGCCATCATAAAGCATCATCAGCGAAAAAATAAAAAAGTTATAGCTCGCAGAATAAAGCGATGCAAAAATAATTATTTTTTATATAAAATTGTTTTTATTCTATAAAAGCGCCAAAACATGAAAAAATGATATAAATGAGGTATCGCCATAATCGTACTGACCCGAAAAATAAAACTGCTTTATCAATTTTACCACACGCGGAACGGTATAAACGCCTCCCCCAAAAGAAATTCATGAATTGCTGATTTTTGTTCATTCTAACCTCCCAAAAATCGAAATAAAAAGCGATCAAAAAACGTCACGTGCTCGAAAATAGTACCAATAAAAACGTCAACTCGTCCCGCAAAAAATAAGACCTCACATGACTCTGTGGGCCAAAATATGCAAAAATTATAGCTCTCAAAATGTGATGATGCAAAAACTATTTTTGCAATAAAAAGCGTCTTTTAGCGTGACAGCTGCCAATCATAAAAACCCGCTATAAATAGTAAATCAAACCCCCCTTTATCACCCCCTTAGTAAGGGAAAAATAATAAAATTAAAAAAAGTATTTATTTCCATTTTCCCATTAGGGTTAGGGTTAGGGTTGCGGCTAAAGTTAGGGTTAGGGTTGGCGCTAAAGTTAGGATTAGGGTTAGGGTTGGGATTAGGGGTGTGTTAGGGTTAGGTTTGTGGTTAGGGTTGGGACTAGGGTTAGGGGTGTGTTGGGGTTAGAGTTGGAGTTAGAATTGGGGGGTTTCCGCTGTTTAGGCACATCAGGGGCTCTCCAAATGTGACATGGCGTCTGATCTCAATTCCAGCCAATTCTGCGTTGAAAAAGTCAAACGGTGCTCCTTCACTTCTCAGCTCTGCCATGCGTCCAAACAGTAGTTTATCCCCACATATGGGGTATCAGCGTACTCTGGACCCCAAGAGTTATTGTGCAATTTGTCCTATTTCTTCTGCTACCCTTGGGAAAATAAAAAACTGGGGGCGAAAATATCATTTTTGTACAAAAAAAAATATTTTTTTTTTTTATGGCTGTACATTATAAACTTCTGTGAAGCACTTGGGGCTTCATAGCGCTCACCACACATCTAGATAAGTTCCTTGTGGGGTCTATTTTCCAAAATGGGGTCACTTGTTGGGGATTTCCACTGTTTAGGCGCATCAGGGGCTCTCCAAATGCGACATGACGCCCCCAGACCATTCCATCAAAGTCTGCAATCCAAAACGTCACTACTTCCCTTCCGAGTCCCAACGTGTACCCATACAGTAGTTTTCTCCCACATATTGGATATCAGTGTACTCAGGACAAATTGGACAACATCTTTTGGGGTCCAATTTCTCCTGTTACCCTTGTAAAAATAAAATATTGGGGCAAAAAAATCATTTTTGCAAAAAAAAAAGGATTTTTTTTTTTTACGGCTGTGCGTTATAAACTTCTGTGAAGCACTTCGGGGTTCAAAGTGCTCACCACACATCTAGACAAGTTCCTTGTGGGGTCTATTTTCCAAAATGGGGTCACTTGTGGGGGGTTTCCACTGTTTAGGCGCATCAGGGGCTCTCCAAATGCGACATGACGCCCCCCGACCATTCCATCAAAGTCTGCAATCCAAAACGTCACTACTTCCCTTCCGAGCCCTGACGTGCGCCCATACAGTAGTTTTCTCCCACATATTGGGTATCAGCGTACTCAGGACAAATTGGACAACAACTTTTGGGGTCCAATTTCTCCTGTTACCCTTGTGAAAATAAAATATTGGGGGCAAAAAAAATCATTTTTGTAAAAAAAAAAAGATTTTTTATTTTTACGGCTGTACCTTAGAAACTTCTGTGAAGCACTTTGGGGTTCAAAGTGCTCACCACACATCTAGATAAGTTCCTTGTGGGGTCTATTTGCCAAAATGGGGTCACTTGTGGGGGGTTTCCACTGTATAGGTGCATCAGGGGCTCTCCAAATGTGACATGACGCCCCCAGACCATTCCATCAAAGTCTGCAATCCAAAACGTCACTACTTCCCTTCCGAGCCCTGACGTGCGCCCATACAGTAGTTTTCTCCCACATATTGGGTATCAGCGTACTCAGGACAAATTGGACAACAACTTTTGGGTTCCAATTTCTTCTGTTACCCTTGTGAAAATAAAATATTGGGGACGAAAAAATCATTTTTGTAAAAAAAAAAAGGATTTTTTATTTTACGGCTGTACGTTATAAACTTTAGTGAAACACCTGGGGGTTAAAAGTTCTCACCACACATCTAGATAAGTTCCTTGAGGGGTCTAGTTTCCAAAATGGCGTCATTTATGGGGGTTTCCACTGTTTAGGCAGATCAGGAGCTCTCCAAACACGACATGGCGTCCAGCCAATTCTGCGTTGAAAAAGTCAGACGGCGCTCCTTCCCTTCCAAACTCTGCCATGCACCCAAACAGTGGTTTACCCCCACATATGGGGTATCAGCGCACTCAGGACAAATTGCACAATAACTTTTGGAGTCTTGTTACCCTTGGAAAAATAAAAATTGGGGTGAAAAGATCATTTTTGTGGAAAAAATATGATTTTTAAATTTTACGGCTCTACGTTATAAACTTGTGTGAAGCACTTGGGGGTTCAAATTGCTCACCAAAGATCTAGAAAAGTTCCTTAGGGGGTCTAGTTTCCAAAATGGGGTCATTTGTGGGGGGTTTCCACTGTTTAGGCACATCAGGGGCTCTCCAAATGCAACATGGCATCCAATCTCAATTCCAGCCAATTTTGGTTGGAAAAAGTCAAATGGTGCTCCTTCCATTCCGAGCTCTGCCGTGCGCCCAAACAGTGGTTCCCACCCACATATGGGGTATCAGCGTACTCAGGACAAATTGTACAACAACTTATGTGGTCCAATTTCTCCTGTTACCCTTGAGAAAATAAAAAATTAGTGACTAAAAGATAATTTTTGTGGGAAAAAAATAGGATTTTTTATTTTCATGCCCGGGCATTATAAACTTGTGTGAAGCACTTGGGGGTTCAAAGTGCTCACCAAAGATCTAGATAAGTTCCTTAGGGGGTATAGTTTCCAAAATGGGGTCACTTGTGGGGGGTTTCCACTGTTTAGGCTCATCTGGGGCACTGCAAACGGAACATGACCCCATCAACGTCTGCATTCCAAAACGTTACTACTTCCTTTCCAAGCCCTGCCGTGCACCCAAACAGTTCCCCCCCCCACATATGGGTATCAGCGTACTCAGGACAAATTGGACAACAACTTTTGGGGTCCAATTTCCTTGGGAAAATTCAAAAATTTGGGACTAAAAAATCATTTTTGTGGAAAATTGTTTTTTTTTTTTTCACACCCAGGCATTATAAGCTTTTGTGAAACACTTGGGAGTTCAAAGTGCTCACAACAGATCTAGATAAGTACCTTAGGGGGTCTAGTTTCCAAAATGGTGTCACTTGTGGGGGTTTCCACTGTTTAGGCGCATCAGGGGCTCTCCAAACACGACATGGCGTCCAATCTCAATTCCAGCCAATTTTAGTTTGAAAAAGTCAAACGGCGCTCCTTCCCTTACGAGCTCTGCCGTGTGCCCAAACAGTGGTTTTCCCCCACATATTGGGTATTGGCGTACTCAGGAGAAATTGCATAACAACCTTATTTGTCCATTTTCTCCTTTTACCCTTGTGAAAATAAAAAAAAAGTTTGTAAAAGATCATTTTTGTGGCTAAAAAGTTAAATATTCATTTTTTCCTTCCACGTTGCTTTAGTTCCTGTGAAGCACCTGAAGGGTTAATAATCTTCTTGAATGTGGTTTTGAGTACCTTGAGGGGTGCAGTTTTTAGAATGGTGTCACTTTTGGGTATTTTCTGCCATATAGACCCCTCAAAGTGACTTCAAATGAGAGGTGGTCCCTAAAAAAAATGGCTTTGTAAATTTTGTTGTAAAAATGAGAAATCGCTGGTCAACTTTTAACCCTTATAACTTCCTAACAAAAAAAAATTTTGGTTCCAAAATTGTGCTGATGTAAAGTAGACATGTGGGAAATGTTATTTCTTAACTATTTTATGTGACATATTTCTCTGTTTTAAGGGAATAAAAATTCAAAGTTTGAAAATTGCAAAATTTTAAAAATTTTCACCATATTTGCATTTTTTTCAAAAATAAACGCAAGTTATATCGAAGAAATTTTACTTCTAACGTGAAGTACAATATGTCACGAGAAAACAATCTCAGAATCGCGAAGATCCGTTGAAGCGTTCCAGAGTTATAACCTCATAAAGAGACAGTGGTCAGAATTGTAAAAATTGGCCCGGTCATTAACGTGCAAACCACCCTTGGGGTGAAGGGGCTAATAGCAGTAATGCTATTCATATTTCATATATAACACATTTCCATGCTTTAGCACCACAGAGTGTAAATTTATTTGTTTGTCACAACTGCAAAGTGGTGGACATGTAGAGAAAAGGGCAAGAACAGTATCTGGACCCTTTTTAGTCCAGTAGTTCTGCCTATGACAGAAGCTCCTTGCTTCGTTGGAGGTGGAAGTGGCCCCCGTTACTTCTTGGGCCACTCTACGGCTGCACAGGTTGCACCTTTGATATGTCCACCTCTGCATCTGCAGTCTATCAAAAAAGCCAGAAACAAACTGAACTGTATTGCATTATTTTTAGAGTAGTATGATGTAAACATCACAGATCCCAATTTTAGCCAATAGGGTACGATGGCATTGTTGGTGATCTCATGTGACAGATCTTGCACTACTGTATTGTTGTAGCATTTTCATTTTTCTGTTCCTTTGTAGCTGTTCTCGGGTATGTATAAGTGCTGTTTAGTATGCTTGTACCTAAAGGGGTTTTCCAGAATTTTAGAAGTGGCCTAAGAGTCGCAAACCTACTACTTATCTCATTAAATCCCTCCTATCCTGCCAACAGCATCATTCATATTACTGCTGCAGTCTTACCGTTGACTTACCATTGAGGTTGAAATTGGCTGCATCAGTCACCTGAATAACGTACATGACATGATTGTTGCACTGCAAGCAAAATCCACCAGATTGGTGACACTGGAATGGCAAAGGGTTCAACAGGTGACTATTCTCTATTTTTTATTTAAACATTTCTTGCTGTTATGCCACTTTCTTATCAATTCTTATGTTCTACTTACAGAAATTAAACCTTGATTGAGACATTTTTATACAAATATTGTTTAACAGTTTTTGCATTTTTATTGTTATATATCAGAAAATGAAGAACAATGTTATATAGAAAGTCAGCGGCAGCATAAAGTAAATGAGGGAAAAAGCTTACTGGAGAAAGATTAGTCCAATTTATTAAGTGGACATGCACAGCGCTTAATAAATGAACACTTCTCTTGATGTCTATGTTCCAGAAAATAAAAATTACACCAGCCGCGTTCATAGATTTGCAATATAATTTGTGGCCGAAATTATAGTAAATTTGGTGAACCTACCTCTTCTGCTAAGCTCATCCCATTGAGCGCTGTAAACAAAAAGTCACAAATTATAGTAAAAATATAGAATGCGCCATAATTTGTGACTTTTTTTGCAGGCGTACTGGAAATATTAAACTACTTTCCATGTGTATATGGACTCTTGAGTGATAGAATGACAGTGGGACCTTGTCTGTCTCCCTTGCCATAACCCCAAACCAAGACCAGTCAGAGGAATCCTCTATACATGTTTATAAGGCTATGTTCACATTGCATTTTAGCCCAATGTCAATGGCTCCATCGGAGTCTAAATCTGAAGTCCTCTGCGATGGAATTAAGATATTTGCACTGATGGGACAATTGGCGTTGCGATGCAGGTGGAGTCACATTTTGCTCTGTCAGACATTATCGGCAGTATCAGCATATTTGAGTAGGGCTGTCACAAACCAACATGGTTATGTCCAGCAGACTACACAACGAACACCAACAACGGGATGGAATGGAGAGAGGAAGGTCCTCACAGTAAGGAACAAGGGATGGGGCACCTCCTGTTCCTGTCCCTAAACTCCCCTAACGCCCAAAGCGGGAACTTCCCCCCCGCCGCCGTCTCATGCCTAGTCCCTATTTGTCTCCTCACTATTCCCTGGCTATTGTACTGGCCTGCAAGGACACTAGTCTCACCACTGCAGATGGTGAATAACACAGGGAGAGTGACAACAACAAGACAGACAGAAAAAGGGGGAATAGAACTTAACACTGTCCCATCTGTAAAGCTCCACACAGCTGAGGATATGGCACCAGGACCACGAACTCCACGAATGCAGCAGAAGTACCACTGCAACCAGAGAGCTCTTTACTCCAGGCTTGGTCAACATAGATTACTCTATCACCGACAGTTAGCTGATGGGTCATGTGACTTTTTAAAGGATGGTGGAAGTGGTCACCACCCACATCAACTGACTAGCAACAAAACAGCTGCCAGCAAGGAAATAGACCATAAACCTTGCTGGACCAAAAAGGAAAAAATCTACATAGCCTCATATGTAATCCACAATGTAGATACTGACATTAGGATAAAATTCAATACGAACATAACCCAATATAAAACAGATTAGATTTATATTAATTTCAGAGCATTCACGTTGGTGTCCATTAGTCTATAAAAAATTAATATAGTATTAATTTATATTTGCGGAATACCACACCACTCAATTATATGTAAAAATGTATGAAAGAAAGAACAAAATAATATTTTCAGAACAAGTTGAGTTCACTATAAGGATTTCTTTTGTCTTTAAGTATCCCATTTTCTTCCTTGTCATATTTTAATAATAACTGAAGAAAATTCCATTTCACTTGGAAAAATAATTCAGCAATTCTTAGTTATGGATGGTATTTTAATTATTATTATCCGCCACATTGCCATTCTGAATATATTGTCAGAGCTGTTTTTTGCAAATCCATTTAAATTGTTCAAGTCTTGAACTATAATGGGAAAAAGACAATCTCTTTACAGATTTGGATAATGCATTTTTTATAATCTGTTTTTGTCCATTATATCAAAGGTATATTTAATTCTAAGTATTTCTGTGTCACTAAAACCGCTAGATTACACATTTTCCAGACAGTTTATTATTATTCTTGAATTATAAGGGGTGACTTTGTAAAGTTCATATCAGTCCTCATGCAAACTAAAACCTTAGTGCAGATCTTAATTGTATAAATCTTTAATTTGGCTCCCATAGGTTGCTCCGTGTCATCAGGTATTACAGAAGTGTACAGTAAGCAATATGAAGAAGAGTATGATGTCTTATTAAGGCTCTCTATGTGTGTGAAACATTTGGACGGCACTCAGATGACATCCGAGTGCCGTCCGATGTTTCACACACATAGGTGCTGGCAATGGAGAAGGAGAAATTATTTTCCCTGTATCCTCTGCACCTGTGGTACAATTCTCTCATGAGATAGGATCAAAGCACAGAGCACTGACACTCGGGTCCAACTCTGACAGAGTTTCAGCTGAGTGTCGTTTGCATAATTGGCCCTAATCTCTTGCATGAGAGAATCGAAGGCCATGTGGGCAAACCCTTAGACTCTAAATAGATCAATTATTATTGTCTTACCAAAACTGCCAGGCGATCATCTAAATATTGCAGATCAAATTTCTGAAGATCATGACAAACAGATATAATAAGAGATAAATGGATCTGACAAAATTTGAATTCGCCAAATCGTGCAAATTTTCCTAGGAAATTCAATTTGAAGTTAAGTTATTCTCCATTAAATTAATGTCCCTTATTATGCTCTGGGGTCTCTCCAGTCCCCAGAGTATAATTAACACAAGCTGTAAAAAAACAATAAATATGTATATTCACCTCACCGCTCATTGCCCACCATCTGGTCTTTAGATTCACCTATTCTTTTTCTAGTCACATTTCATATCACCCAGACTGTTCTGTTCTCTAGCCTCAGACTTCCATCCACTACCAGGCCTTGAAGGTCGCTGAAAGTTGCAAGTCATGATGTGAAGGACATGCAGTGCACAGTGACCTCTGAGGCCTGGTCGCGACTGTAACTCCTGGCCTAGAGTGAACAGGCTGGAGCTACGACGACAGAAAGACGATACCCTAAAGACCAGACAGCGGGCAACAACCTATTCTTTCTTATGTTCTGTGAACTGTTGACTCTAGACCAGTACTTCCAGCCACGACCAGACCCCAGTGGTCATTGTGTGTTGCATGTCCATGACGTTACAACGTGTGATGCGGAGTGACCTCTGAGGCCTAGTAGTCCCAGCTTAGAATGAACAAGCTTGGAGATGTGGCTCACGATGGGGAAAGCAGAGGTGGCTTTTGGACAGGACAGAGGAAAGCGAGTAGCAGAGGGGCCGCCAGACAGGTGAGAAGTGAATTGAGCATAATTTTTTAAAAACTTTTGTCAGCTATCTATGGTTCAGCATAATGGTAGTCAGCTGACCGCCATTCTGATGAATTTACATGAAGCAAATTCACTCCTCCAAATAAAAATTGATCATCTCTAGCTTTAATACATGGACATTGGTCCTGCCAGAGTAAGATCTATAATAAGAAGCTCTACACTCTGACAGATGCATTTTTCTTAAAATGATAAAGATATCACTATTCAGAAAGATATTCTGATGCAGAAAAGTGTACCTGATACATAACTATGCCAATTCAAGGGCTTTTGTGTTAAGTGTTAAAAGGTAAACTCTATGCCATTGCAGACTGCCCAATTGTGACAGTGTGCGATGCTCAAACTGTAACGATTACATTGTATTCCTCATGCAATTGTGCGGTCATGTGACTGCACATGTATGCAATTTACATACTTGCCGTCACATTCCAACTAGTCTATTCAACACTTTCAACAACTCTTTTAACTTCTGAATCATGATATCTTTCTTATCTCTTTGTATCTGCCATGACAAATATATGCTTTCTTAGGATACATAGAAAGAGGTAGTTTTCGACGCAAGCTTTTTAACGAAAATATCCTATTATTCTTATTTTTTTGCAAAAGTAGCACTTTTAGATCTTTTTTGAACCAACTTGTTATGGAAAATATTATCAGTTCATTGCGAAACATTTATGGTCTAGGAACAGTTTTGTAATGAAATTTTATAGAAAAAAGAATAGTTTTGGATGGGAACAATTATTAATACTGTATAAGCACAAACATCTCTTTGCTCTCTAGGTGATTCTAGAAGACGATGGTCTATGTGCATTTTCAGTAGTGGTACATTAAAAACAACGAGATAGGTGCTGAACAGGAAGAGCAGTTCCCAAGGTGAGATGAGCTATTAATTGTTTTTGACCCCTTCATGACATTTGATGTATCTATACATCATGGTTTGGAGGTGGTTTCCACCCTCACTGGTGATTGCATGAAGGTGCCTGTACTTCTTGCAGCAAAGCACCATAACTTTTTGCCATTGGGTGGCTCACCACCCCCTGCACCACGATTGTCAATCACAGTGATTTCAATGTTTCGGCAAATTAAATTGCTTGAAACATTGAAGTCCAGGTTTGATCATTGCTACAACAGCTCTGATCATAGGCTGGAGCTAAGCAACTGCAGCGTCAGCAGCTCAAGCACTGATTGAGACGGTCGAACGATGACGTCTGATCGCACCAGTAAGTGAGCAGGAATGCAGGCTGAACTATGTGACCACTGTGCATGAACCTCATTCCAGCGTGGAAATGTGTGCAGAGCGGTCACTGTGTGTGGTTTTTTTGTGGATCTGCCGGACCTTGTAGTTCCACAGACAAATTTAGCCTGTGCCACTACTTCAGCTGTTGCTGCTTGAAGACATAAGGAAAAGAATATCAGAAGAACGTTTTGACCTGTTCCTGTCCCCTCCTTTTTTCTAATCCACCCCAACCCTTCACTCCGCCCTTCCTCCCTCTCCCTAACGTCTTACCCACACCCCCTTCTGCTGCCGAGCAATAACCAGTGATTGATTTTGGAAAGTTTTATTGCTCCTTGTTTTATTTTTCTTTTAATCATATGCATATCTTAGAAAGCCTATAAAAGTTTTCACCTTCTTCTTAAACATATGAGTGCACTTTTAGGTCTTTTTTTTTTATTTCAAAGAATTCACATCAGAAACATGTTTCAAGAGGATTTTCCAATTTGTGCAGTCAAATTCATGAAAGAAGCAAATGCTTTGCAACAGCACAGAGATCTCCCTCCGCATCTGAGTTACAGTGTTCAAAAGAAAACTTGTACAATAGACAAGCCTTTTATATTTCCATAACACAATGGAACAAAGCATAAACCCAGGAACATAAACTCAGCAATGAGAACAATCACCAGAATCGAAACAGTACAACCTTCCTCAGAGTATGCTCTGTCGACTTCATAAAGTAGCAGCCACAAGTTTACATGGAATTGAGCTTTGAATGCTTCTGAAAGAGTATACATTATCTAGAACATTCACAAATAGTCACAAGTGTCTCATTTAAATATGTTTTCTATTAAAAAACCCATAAAAACTAGCCTATGAATATAAAAAGTAAAATAAGTATATAATATATAAAATATGTAAGAAGACCTGTATTGTGTTTTCCTCTATATCTATTCTGGTTTTCTGTACATCTAATATAAGAACCTATGATATTTGGCAAAAATCTAAATTAAGAGTCCTTAGTTGCTGATCCACTTGCTGAAATGGTACAAATATTTGGTACATGCACAGGTGGACTTTTTTATACTCTTATAGCACGTTGCAAGAATTCATCTAGAGAAAATGAATATGTGGTAAAGTTTCAAGATATACAGTATATATATAGTAAAATATTCTGCTGGTCAAAATTTACAGTGAACCAACTTTGAAGGGATACATATTATGGAATATTTAGGCAACCTATATTTCAGTTCCTTAAAAGGGTTTTCCACCCAAATCTTAACCCCCTTAACAACAACCACCATACATTTTCAGCTTAAGTTTGTAGCGGATGTATTGATTGGCTTGCCGGAGTGGGTGAGGGTTTGGGTGGGCCCACCTCTCACCCATGTCCACGCCTTAAAACATGCCCCCCCCATACCCAGCAGATAAAGACTGTTACACACAGCCAGAACCTGCCGCTGACAGCTGAGGATGAAGCTGTTATCCTGTTAAATGATGCGGTCAAACTCTGACAGCAGCAATAACAAGCGCCAGCATAGGAGTGTGTCATTCTATGCACCCCTCCGCAGGTTCAAATCCAATAAAGGGACTAATACAGTAAAAAGTAAAAAAAATAATGTCAGGCTGCTGCAATGCAGATACAGTAGGTGCAGGTTCCACTAGATGGCAGTAGGGAACACCGAACTGCACCTAAACAGAGCAGGCTTGCAATGCAGCAGCCAGGCTACCACATGTGGCAGCAGAGTAGTCAAACAGGCAGAGTCAAGCAACACACTGTAGCGCAGTACAAAACGGACTAAACAAACTCAGTGTCAGAGGCAAGCCGAGAAGGTCAGTAGTGGTCAGGAACAGATAAGCCAAAAGACAGAAGCAGGTCAGGATACAAGGCAAGTCAAAACTGGGAGATCAATACATTAAAGGGGAACACAGAGTCAGAATGGGAATGGGGGAAAACAGAGACACGGGTTCAGACAGCAAATGCTGGAGGACAAATCAGAGCAATCAGAGTCAGCTACAGCAGCCCTAGGCAAAAACTATAACTGACACTGCCTGGAGGAAGCAGCGGCGATAAACAGCCAACCTGAACCCAGACTGAGGATGAGCAAGGTTAACCCTTGACATGACCAGACCAGGGGAAAGGGAAAACAAGACTCAAAATCTGGTCTGGATCATAACATAACAGTTTAAAAACAAACAAAAAAACCTCATAAAAGATAAAAGTTCAAAACTCCCTTCTTTTTCCTCCATTACAAAGAGAGGAAATAAAAAAAATAAAAATGTACTTCTATGTACACATACATAAGTCTGATCTATTATAATATAAAAATAATTAAACAATGTTAACAGAAAAAAATTGAAACGTCAAAATGCTGTAAAAGGTGATCAAAATATAACATCTATCCCAAAATGGGATATTTAAAACATTGTCTCATCCCCACAAAAAATAAGCCCTCACTAAGCCCAAGAAACAGAAAAATAAAAACGTTATGGGTCTCGGAAAATGGCGACACAATCACCACTAAAATTATAAAAAAAGCTGAATGAGTTTGGTATAGCTGTAATCAAACAGATGATAAGAATCATATTACCAGGTCGTTTTTACCACACAATGAATGCATAAAAACGATGTACAAAAAAATAAATATCAGAATTGTGTTTTTATTTGCAATTTCACCACACTTGGAGTTTTTTCCCACTTTCCAGTACACAATGTGGTAAAATGAATGGTGTCATTCAAAAGTACAGCTCGTACTACAAAAAAACAAGTCTATGTGGACAGAAAACTTATAAGATGATATGGCTTTCAGAAAAAGGGGAGGAAAAAATGAAAACGCAAAAGTGGAAATTGGCCACATCAGGAAGCAGTTAAAAAAGAAAACAGGTGTGGTTTCATTAAGACTGGTGTCGTTCTTTAGGGCTCATACTCACATGCAAGAAACTCGGATGAGTCTCGTATGTCAATACCCGGCACTGCCACCAGCACTCAGATCTGAGTGTTCGGCTGAATGTATTTCTATGCAGCTGAACACTCCGATCCGCGTGCCGGTGGCAGTCCCGAGTATTGACGTGGGAGACTCCTCCGAGTTTCTCGCATGTGAGTATGAACCCTTATAGATTTTGTGTTATTGTCAGAGGAATTGAAATTCTTCATTATGTTTTAGTCGCCATATTTAGTTAGGGTCAAAACAGGATAGCAGATAACAAATGGAAATTAGAATAACTACTATAATTTCTATCTTCTAGTAATATTTAGGTTTTAGGTAGAAATTCTCTTTAACAAAATGACAGTTCTTTTTTTGGGCTTAGGCAAATGTGACAACAGCTTGGTAACTATTTTGTCTCATGAAGTTTTCCCTCATGGGGCTCCAAGATATGTAGAAGCTTCATATACCGTAATGGCTGTAATTTTTATTGTACTTCTGGCTTGAAAAGGCCCTTTTGGGCCTTAGACGTTGTTTCACTCGTCTACCTTAATTGTATTTCACCATGTGATTTTTAAGGATGGACTAATGGAGTAAAGGTTATGTTTTATCCCCATTTTCTCTGGTGCCTTGAAATCTTGGATTTTCTGAAGATTCATATACCGTAGCTTTAAGGCTGAGAATTCATCAAATCAATTTATAAGAACTTTTAGATTTTAATTACTAGGTGAATTATAAAGGAGATTAATCAAATTATGGCAAAGGAACAGTGTACAATTTGCCCATGGCAAGAAAACAAAATTTTCCTCCAATTTTAAGGCCACGTTCACACATTCAGTATTTGGTCAGTATTTTACATCAGTATTTGTAAGCCAAAATGAGGAGTGGGTGAAAAATACAGAAGTGGTGACGTGTTTCTAATATACATTTCCTCTGATTGTTTCACACCTGAGTTTGGCTAACAAATACTGAGGTAAAATACTGACCAAATACTGAACGTGTGAACTTGGCCTGAAGAAGAAATTTTGTAAAGTGAAAGCAGCAACCAATTTGGCCAACGACAGCATTTTGTATGGCACCTGTTGTGTTTTGGTAGCTGAAGAGAATAAGCAAAAACGGCAATACACCAGAGAGGCTGGAACCTATTGGATTGCAGTACCCTGAACTAACCACACAACTAGAGGTAGCCGTGGAGCGTTCCTACGTTGATCCTAGACGCCTCGTCACAGCCTGAGAGATAACTACACCTAAAGGCAGAAAGATGAAAGCTATCTGCCCCGTAGCAGATCCCCAAAGAAAATAGGAAGCCCCCAAACATGTAATGGTGGTTAGACAAGAAGAAGCACGTACACAGACAGAAAATAGAATGAGCAAACGCTGGGGCCCAATCTGTCTAGACAGAAAAGTACAGGAAAGGATACTCACTACAATCCAAAAAAACCCCTAAAAAATACCAACTCATCTTATTGCAAAAACACCTGAGATCACACCATCTCTACCACCTAAAATCAGATCTCTGGTGTAACAAAACTAAGCTGCAGCCACTGAAAAAACAGGAAAAAGCAAATGAACAAATAACAGTGGCCTCAGATAAACTGAGAGGAGCACAAGCCCCCGGAGGGGACCTGGCTGACCTCCACAGAAGTGCAGGGAACAATGCAAAAAGCAAGCACAAAAATAAAAGCAGAAAATATGTTATCTGATAGCAGAAGATGCAGACAAGACTCAGCAAACTTCCAAATGAACCAGGAACCACAATTGAGACAAGAACAATTGATCACCGGCAACCATCATGGGAGGGAACCTCCCTTATATCAGACCAGTCAGCGATCCCAGATTGCCATTCCTCACTGAAAGGCTCAGTACTGTCTGTAACCACCAGAGGGAGCCTCTGCTCAGAAACCATCTCTAGCTCATTCATAACAGACACCACTGTGTATTTCACCCATTTCTTTACACTTCCACTTAGGTGACAGCCACCTATCCATAGTACAACTGGTATAGTAGCTTGCTGGGGCCATTCACATTGCGTTTTAGCTTTTCCAACAGGTGTTTTCTCTGAATACCCAAAAAACATGATTAAGATGGAACTTCTTAAGGAGTCAATGAGTGTGATGAGACAAATTTGTGGTCTGTTGTTCGTTTTTTCAGACAGGTACAATAATGTAGTATCTTACATTATTGTGCCCACGAGAGAAACATGGACACAACCAGCAAAAAAGCACAAATAGAATACATTCAAACTCTGTTTGCACTCTGTGGCTCCATCAGTGGTTCCTTCTAATGCGTCCAAATTCTATTTGATTGGGATTGAGAATAGCCCTTTTTAGGCTGGAGTCACACTAGTGTATGGCATCCGATGCGAGAGCTAATGACCCTCGGCTCCTGCTCAGTTGCGTGCGGGAGCCGAGTGTCATGCGACTGTGCTACGAGACTCTCGCACAGAGCGGATCGGAGCACAGCTGCGGAGGATGCAGAGAAATTAATTTCTCTATCTCCTCCATTGCCGGCGTTGGCGTATATCACACATCACTCGGATGATATCTGAGTGATGTTCATTGTCTCACTTGCACCTATAGATTTATATGGGTGCGAGTGAAGCGAGTCTCCGCCGAGTGTCGGTGACACTTGCAGCATGCTGCGATTTTACTCGCATGTTTAAAACAGCCTAGAAAAAATATGCTGCTGGGAGTTGCCCCATAGATGAATACTGGTCCGAGTGCTATGCAATGTTTTATCACATAGCACTCATCCGTATTCATCGCTAGTGTGACTCCAGCCTTATAGTAGATTCTGCTCATTTATATTTCCAAAAATAAAAAAAATCATATTTTCACCTATACATCCATTTGTATTTCTAATGCTATAAATGTGTAAAAAAAATCTAAGGTGGTCATTTATAGTTAAAGTTAACTACTATATGATTAAGCACTGTTCCACTTTATGTACTTGTAGCTATTTGCAAAACTGCTGCATTGGGAAAATACAAGATATAAAACTATGATTCTCTGTCTGAGAAATAGCTGAAAAATACAGAGCACAGCAACTAAATGTATTGTTTCATTGATTTTATGAAGATGAACTTTTTTCTTTTTCCCAATGAAATGTTTCAGAAGTAAAGCTGACCAGTGTCTTACACAATTAGACATTTTCTATCCACAATAAATCAAGTCTTTTAATTCTATTGAATTTTTTTTTAACTCTTTTTTATGGTTCATACTTATTTTATGGTCATTACTAGTTAATGGATAGATGATAATTGTATGATTACTGTGGGTTCCCCTACTGGGACCCTCACTGATCAGAAGAAAGGGAGTCTCTGAGTCCACTGTATAAAGCAGTAGTGCACAATGGAAATAGTTGAGCACTGTACTGGCTATCTTTGTCAGTATCTTTCTTGAATAAATGTATTTGGGAAAATTCCTCTAATTCTATCTTAACTTGTTGCAAGAAAATAATCTAAACATAATTAATAATAAATAATAACAATATGAATATTTATATATTTTATCATATCCTGTACCCATATTCTCATTACTACTATATCACCTACCCTTTTTCCAATGGACCTTAAAAACCAAGCAGCAAAAAAAAAACTGGGTGGGATACATATAGACCCATATACAAAATTGTTGATACCCTTCTGTTAAAGTAAGAAGAACCCACTATAGTCAATAAAAAAACTTGAAAGTGACAAAATTCATTTTCAATTTACTGAATACCAACTAATGAAATCATTGCTTTTGATTAATGGTTCAAAAAACAAACTAATGAAAAATGATCTGATTAAATATGATGGTACTCTTAGAAAAAAATAAAAATTCTTTGACCATAGGGACATGTGAAACTAAGGTGTGTCCTGTAATTAGCATCACATGTGTCTATAAACTGTAATAAGTGAGGGTGACAAGTAGATCTGTTTGGTATCATGGTGTGTGCCACATTGAACATTGACCAACAAAATCTAAGGATACATGTTAAAGGTAACATGTCTATTTATCTATTCTTCCAGCAGGTATGTTCCTACCGCTACCCAGCTTTTCCCAACCTGTAATATTCCTTACTTCTACTGCTTATATTTATTTGGTATGTTTTGGAACTAACCACTGCACTACCCCCCTCACCACTTCTCTTCACTACCAGCCTGTTTATTCTTCCTGTGATATATACTGCATGTGGCAAAAAAACCTGACTGGCACATCCAGACTAATGTGAACTAGGTGCAAACCAACGGAAGCTACCCCCATGTAAAACATACAAAAAAAGGCTGCACTCAAGCATACTAAAGCATGACAATATGGAATACATGAAATTTAGAATAGCAATATGGCTTTGGAATATAAAGAAAAATTTGAGACGCTTAGTATAAACATTTGGCCAAACATTTTAAAGCCCACCAACCATCGTCAAGGTGGTCTCAATACTGGTGAGTCCCTGACCTAATGTGAACATACCTCTATTAGGCTGATATCTGAATTTCTGGGTGAATATGCACCTCTGTCAGCAATGCCGGCATTTATGGGTAAAGTAGGGACCTGGTGTAATTAAAATCACCACCTGGTGGGGGCGGAGTGCTCGGTCAGCAAGCTAACATTCAATAGACAAAAAAACCTGACTGGCACATCCAGACTAATGTGAACTAGGTGCAAACCAAGGGAAGCTACCCCCATGTAAAACATACAAAAAAAGGCTGCACTCAAGCATACTAAAGCATGACAATATGGAATACATGAAATTTAGAATAGCAATATGGCTTTGGAATATAAAGAAAAATTTGAGACGCTTAGTATAAACATTTGGCCAAACATTTTAAAGCCCACCAACCATCGTCAAGGTGGTCTCAATACTGGTGAGTCCCTGACCTAATGTGAACATACCTCTATTAGGCTGATATCTGAATTTCTGGGTGAATATGCACCTCTGTCAGCAATGCCGGCATTTATGGGTAAAGTAGGGACCTGGTGTAATTAAAATCACCACCTGGTGGGGCGGAGTGCTCGGTCAGCAAGCTAACATTCAATAGACAAAAAAACCTGACTGGCACATCCAGACTAATGTGAACTAGGTGCAAACCAAGGGAAGCTACCCCCATGTAAAACATACAAAAAAAGGCTGCACTCAAGTATACTAAAGCATGACAATATGGAATACATGAAATTTAGAATAGCAATATGGCTTTGGAATATAAAGAAAAATTTGAGACGCTTAGTATAAACATTTGGCCAAACATTTTAAAGCCCACCAACCATCGTCAAGGTGGTCTCAATACTGGTGAGTCCCTGACCTAATGTGAACATACCTCTATTAGGCTGATATCTGAATTTCTGGGTGAATATGCACCTCTGTCAGCAATGCCGGCATTTATGGGTAAAGTAGGGACCTGGTGTAATTAAAATCACCACCTGGTGGGGGCGGAGTGCTCGGTCAGCAAGCTAACATTCAATAGACAAAAAACCTGACTGCCACATCCAGACTAATGTGAACTAGGTGCAAACCAAGGGAAGCTACCCCCATGTAAAACATACAAAAAAAGGCTGCACTCAAGCATACTAAAGCATGACAATATGGAATACATGAAATTTAGAATAGCAATATGGCTTTGGAATATAAAGAAAAATTTGAGACGCTTAGTATAAACATTTGGCCAAACATTTTAAAGCCCACCAACCATCGTCAAGGTGGTCTCAATACTGGTGAGTCCCTGACCTAATGTGAACATACCTCTATTAGGCTGATATCTGAATTTCTGGGTGAATATGCACCTCTGTCAGCAATGCCGGCATTTATGGGTAAAGTAGGGACCTGGTGTAATTAAAATCACCACCTGGTGGGGGCGGAGTGCTCGGTCAGCAAGCTAACATTCAATAGACAAAAAAACCTGACTGGCACATCCAGACTAATGTGAACTAGGTGCAAACCAAGGGAAGCTACCCCCATGTAAAACATACAAAAAAAGGCTGCACTCAAGCATACTAAAGCATGACAATATGGAATACATGAAATTTAGAATAGCAATATGGCTTTGGAATATAAAGAAAAATTTGAGACGCTTAGTATAAACATTTGGCCAAACATTTTAAAGCCCACCAACCATCGTCAAGGTGGTCTCAATACTGGTGAGTCCCTGACCTAATGTGAACATACCTCTATTAGGCTGATATCTGAATTTCTGGGTGAATATGCACCTCTGTCAGCAATGCCGGCATTTATGGGTAAAGTAGGGACCTGGTGTAATTAAAATCCCACCTGGTGGGGGCGGAGTGCTCGGTCAGCAAGCTAACATTCAATAGACAAAAAAACCTGACTGGCACATCCAGACTAATGTGAACTAGGTGCAAACCAAGGGAAGCTACCCCCATGTAAAACATACAAAAAAAGGCTGCACTCAAGCATACTAAAGCATGACAATATCGAATACATGAAATTTAGAATAGCAATATGGCTTTGGAATATAAAGAAAAATTTGAGACGCTTAGTATAAACATTTGGCCAAACATTTTAAAGCCCACCAACCATCGTCAAGGTGGTCTCAATACTGGTGAGTCCCTGACCTAATGTGAACATACCTCTATTAGGCTGATATCTGAATTTCTGGGTGAATATGCACCTCTGTCAGCAATGCCGGCATTTATGGGTAAAGTAGGGACCTGGTGTAATTAAAATCACCACCTGGTGGGGCGGAGTGCTCGGTCAGCAAGCTAACATTCAATAGACAAAAAACCTGACTGGCACATCCAGACTAATGTGCAACTAGGTGCAAACCAAGGGAAGCTACCCCCATGTAAAACATACAAAAAAAGGCTGCACTCAAGCATACTAAAGCATGACAATATGGAATACATGAAATTTAGAATAGCAATATGGCTTTGGAATATAAAGAAAAATTTGAGACGGTTAGTATAAACATTTGGCCAAACATTTTAAAGCCCACCAACCATCGTCAAGGTGGTCTCAATACTGGTGAGTCCCTGACCTAATGTGAACATACCTCTATTAGGCTGATATCTGAATTTCTGGGTGAATATGCACCTCTGTCAGCAATGCCGGCATTTATGGGTAAAGTAGGGACCTGGTGTAATTAAAATCACCACCTGGTGGGGGCGGAGTGCTCGGTCAGCAAGCTAACATTCAATAGACAAAAAAACCTGACTGGCACATCCAGACTAATGTGAACTAGGTGCAAACCAAGGGAAGCTACCCCCATGTAAAACATACAAAAAAAGGCTGCACTCAAGCATACTAAAGCATGACAATATGGAATACATGAAATTTAGAATAGCAATATGGCTTTGGAATATAAAGAAAAATTTGAGACGCTTAGTATAAACATTTGGCCAAACATTTTAAAGCCCACCAACCATCGTCAAGGTGGTCTCAATACTGGTGAGTCCCTGACCTAATGTGAACATACCTCTATTAGGCTGATATCTGAATTTCTGGGTGAATATGCACCTCTGTCAGCAATGCCGCATTTATGGGTAAAGTAGGGACCGGTGTAATTAAAATCACCACCTGGTGGGGGCGGAGTGCTCGGTCAGCAAGCTAACATTCAATAGACAAAAAAACCTGACTGGCACATCCAGACTAATGTGAACTAGTGCAAACCAAGGGAAGCTACCCCCATGTAAAACATACAAAAAAGGCTGCACTCAAGCATACTAAAGCATGACAATATGGAAACATGAAATTTAGAATAGCAATATGGCTTTGGAATATAAAGAAAAATTTGAGACGCTTAGTATAAACATTTGGCCAAACATTTGGCTAGTTCACAATATCTGAGGTGCCAGTCAGTTTTTTTGTCTATTGAATGTAGCTTCTGACCGAGCACATCGCCCCACCAGGTGGTGATTTTAATTACACCAGGTCCCTACTTTACCATAAATGCCGGCATTGCTGACAGAGGTGCATATCACCAGGAAATTCAGATATCAGCCTAATAGAGGTATGTTCACATTAGGTCAGGACTCACCAGTAATGAGACCACCTTGACGATGGTGGTGGGCTTTAAAAGTGGAGCTACCCCCATGTAAAACTACAAAAAAGGCTGCACTCAAGCTATACTAAAGCATAGACAATATGGAAACATGAAATTAGAATTGCAATATGGCTTTAATATAAAGAAAATTGAGCAGCTTATGTATAAACATTGGCTCAACTTGTTGCCCTAGTTCACATAGTCTGGATGTGCCAGTCAGGTTTTTTTGTCTATTGAATGTTAGCTTGCTGACCGAGCACTCCGCCCCCACCAGGTGGTGATTTTAATTACACAGGTCCCTACTTTACCATAAATGCCGGCATTGCTGACAGAGGTGCATATTCACCCAGAAATTCAGATATCAGCCTAATAAGGTATGTTCACATTAGGTCAGGGACTCACCAGTATTGAGACCACCTTGACGATGGTTGGTGGGCTTTAAAATGTTTGGCCAAATGTTTATACTAAGCGTCTCAAATTTTTCTTTATATTCCAAAGCCATATTGCTATTCTAAATTTCATGTATTCCATATTGTCATGCTTTAGTATGCTTGAGTGCAGCCTTTTTGTATGTTTTACATGGGGTAGCTTCCCTTGGTTTGCACCTAGTTCACATTAGTCTGGATGTGCCAGTCAGGTTTTTTTGTCTATTGAATGTTAGCTTGCTGACCGAGCACTCCGCCCCCACCAGGTGGTGATTTTAATTACACCAGGTCCCTACTTTACCCATAAATGCCGGCATTGCTGACAGAGGTGCATATTCACCCAGAAATTCAGATATCAGCCTAATAGAGGTATGTTCACATTAGGTCAGGGACTCACCAGTATTGAGACCACCTTGACGATGGTTGGTGGGCTTTAAAATGTTTGGCCAAATGTTTATACTAAGCGTCTCAAATTTTTCTTTATATTCCAAAGCCATATTGCTATTCTAAATTTCATGTATTCCATATTGTCATGCTTTAGTATGCTTGAGTGCAGCCTTTTTTTGTATGTTTTACATGGGGGTAGCTTCCCTTGGTTTGCACCTAGTTCACATTAGTCTGGATGTGCCAGTCAGGTTTTTTTGTCTATTGAATGTTAGCTTGCTGACCGAGCACTCCGCCCCCACCAGGTGGTGATTTTAATTACACCAGGTCCCTACTTTACCATAAATGCCGGCATTGCTGACAGAGGTGCATATTCACCCAGAAATTCAGATATCAGCCTAATAGAGGTATGTTCACATTAGGTCAGGGACTCACCAGTATTGAGACCACCTTGACGATGGTTGGTGGGCTTTAAAATGTTTGGCCAAATGTTTATCCTAAGCGTCTCAAATTTTTCTTTATATTCCAAAGCCATATTGCTATTCTAAATTTCATGTATTCCATATTGTCATGCTTTAGTATGCTTGAGTGCAGCCTTTTTTGTATGTATATATATACTGCATGTGGCTCACCTTTAATTCTCTGATAAAGATGATTACGGGCCTCTCCCCTCTGTTTAACACCTGAATGCATTTGTAAGCAAATATATTGGGAATTTGAATTCTGCGTATATCTGCTCAGTGCAGATAAGTGCAGTATCGAAGTGTACTTCAATGAATTAGACCAGAATTGAAGCAGAAGGGGAAAAGAAGGTAACTGGATACATAGACACAGTAAAGAATGTTTCTGTTTGTTTTCACTCTCACCCCCATAGTCCTTCACTTCCTACTAATCCCCCTTATTCCTACATGTAGTAATGAACGTTCATCTCTTCCTCCATCCTCCCCATCCAGCTCACCTCCTCCTCAGAACTGTTCATCAACATACAATCCTTCAAACACAGACAGCCACCTCATGCCCTCTGCCACTCCCACCTACTAAAACTTTCTCTGCTCCTCCTCACTGCTGGTGATATCTCTCCAAATCCTGGTCCTACTCACCACATCCCCACAGTCCTTTCTACATCCCATCCATGATCTACCACAAATTTCCACAACCTTTTTAACCTACAGCCATGCACCCAGCCCCTCCTTCCCCAGTCAATTTAACAGGTGCTCTATGGGATACTCGCTCTGTCTGCAACAAACTTTCATACATACATCCATGATCTTTTCATTGCTAACAAACTCTCCTTCCTCTGCATCAATGAAACCTGACTCACCTCCTCTGACACAGCCTCTCCAGCTGCACTTTTTTATGGTGGATTCCATCGTTCTCACCCACCCTGCCCAAGCAACAAGCATCGTGGATGAGTTGGTTTTCTCCTGTTAGAAAATGCTCCTTCACCCCAATTTCATTGTCCCCTCCATTACTCTCCCTTCTTTTGAGGTGCACTCTGTGTGCATTTACCCACCATCCAACCTCCAACTGGTTGTCATTTACCATCACCCAGGGCCAGCCACCATCTTTTTTGACCACTTCCCCACCTAGTTACTTTATTTCCTTTCCGTTGACATCCCCACTATCATCATGGGTGACATCAACATCCCCTTTGACACTTCTCACTCAGCTGTGTCTAAGCTTCTATCTCTCACTTACTCCTTCGGCCTTGCTTAATGGTCTTCCTCAGCCACTTACAAAGATGGCCACACTAGACCACATCTTCACCAACCTCTGTTCCCTATCTGACTTCTCTAACTAACCTGACTACAACCTACTCACATTCCCTTCCCTCTCCAGCTCCACAATCCCCACTCCACAAACTTGCACACCCTCTCAGAAATGTCAAACACCTTGATTTACACTCAGTTTCTCAATAACTCCTCCCTCTTGCAGACATAAGTTCCTTACACAATGCAGATGTTGCTGCCACTTTATGTAACACCACATTAGCTGCAGCTCTCAAATCAGTCGCCCCCCTCACACACAAAATAGCTCACACAATCAATAGTTAACCATGGCACACCAGCCTGACTAAAGAACTGAGGTGAACTTCCAGGGTTGCTGAGTGGAGATGGAAAAAATTCCACTCATCACATTTAAACTCAGACCTTCACTACTTTTAAGTACACACTCACTGCAGTAATACATACTTCTCATCTCTCATATCCTGTCTCACAACCCTGTCCTCTGCCTTTTTTGCACAGTGGACCATTCCCTCTTACTACAGATTCTCTAATTTCTTGGCATCACAGACCTGGCCTTATCTTGGATCTCTTCATATCTAAAGGATCGGATAATCAGCATCTACCTCTCACACACCACCTACTCAGCTCTACACTTATCTACTCTATCTTCACCCATCCCTTGTAGACTGTGAGCCCTCGAGGGCAGGTCTTCTTTCTTCCTGTACCAGTAGGTGACGTGTTTTGTTCAAGATTTTTGATTTTTTTTATTAAGTCTACCCCTTTTCACATGTAAGGCGCCATGGAATAAATGGCACTATAATAGTAAATAATAATAATAGTCACTATAAGATCATCTCCACAAAGCTTGATGTTCCTATTACTACAGTTGAACATATTAGTCAGAAGTCTAGGGACTGTAGCTAAGCTTCCTGGATGTGGCCACAAGAAAAAAATTATTGACAAATGGAAGAGATGAATAATATGAATAGTAACCTTGGAGCCCAAAACAACTTCCAAAGAGACGAGACGTGAACTCCAAGATCAAGATACTTCAGTGTCAGATTGTACCATTTGTCACTGTGCTGGTCAAAATGGACTTCATGGAAAACAATCAAAGAGGAATCCACTGTTAAAAGCAAATCATAAAAAAGTGAGACTGGAATTTACTAAAATGCATTTTGACAAGCCGCAAAGCCTCAACCTGCACCCCAAATGAAAAGTGCACTGCCCTGGATCTCGAAAAACACATTTTCCAATTCTAAAAAAGTTTTTAAATATTCTACAAGATGTAGTGCTGCCATGCTGGGTACTCACCCTTATTTATCTTCCAGAGTTCAACAGGTGACACACGTCCCTGGTCTGCTCCTGGTCCCTGCTAGGGCAGCTTATTGCTCTCTGCTTTCAGCCTCTGCAAAACTCAGGCTCTGAGCTCCACCAGTTGCCGTGTTGCATCAGGATCCTATGGACTCTTCTACAAGAGCAGGGGAGGAATGGCCAGGAATTCTGTCCACTGCTTGTCATTTTCACTGGAGCAGTAATGACTTAATAAACTAAAGCAGAGCTGTTGAGATTAGATTCAATGATTTAGTGAGTGTGACCCCATGAGCTCCATGAAGTCTGATCAGTGCAGTAACATGTTTCTCTACGGCACACAGCACCGATCAGCAAGCATTGGAGCATCGAGCAAACAGTCAGTAAATCACTGCTTGTAATCTCTTAGTAGATTGTGTCCTGTTAGCAGATTGCCTCTTCTGATGAAACAAGGATCGGACTAGTCCACTGGCCCTTAACCCTATTTTCCCCATCCAGTGAAGCATACATGGGCGTACCCACCGTGGGGCAGGGGGGGGCAGGTGCCCCCCACTAGAAGCAGGGGCACACAATGAAAGAGAGCAGAGAGAGCAGCACTATGCCGGCTCCCTCTGCCCCAGGTTGCAGGGCCTGTCTGTGTGCGCAGTGCACGGAGCTGCTGTCTCACCAGAGGAGCTTCTTCCTGGCTGGCAGCAGCTGTAGTTTCACTTTCTGCCCTGCAGGCTCTGGTTGTCTCAGCCACACTGGGTCCTAGGCCCTCTGTGTGCATACACTGGACACTTCCTGCTCCTGCCTCAGCCACTGCCTGCAAGCTTCATGGTAAGAGGGGATGGAATTTATTAAATTTATTCAGCTTAGGCATGTCATGGTCACTGTGGGGGGAATGTGAGAGGATGGGGGTATTGTGAGGGAGGGTGGGCAGGGCACTGGGGGTTAAATATAAGAGGATGGGGTATTGTGGGGGAGAGGGTACAAGGCACTGGGGGTGAATGTAAGAGGATGGGGTATTGTGGGGGCTAGGGCACTGGGGGGTTAATGTGAGAGGATGGGGGTATTGTGGGGGAGGGGTACAGGGCACTGGGGGTGAATGTAAGAGGATGGGGTATTGTG
The DNA here is from genome assembly GCA_033576555.1 of Oophaga sylvatica. NCBI lineage: Eukaryota > Metazoa > Chordata > Amphibia > Anura > Dendrobatidae > Oophaga > Oophaga sylvatica. The sequence goes on from JARQOD010000006.1 coordinate 34,983,769, forward strand.
GGGGCTAGGGCACTGGAGGGGTTAATGTGAGAGGATGGGGGTATTGTGGGGGAGGGGTACAGGGCACTGGGGTGAATGCAAGAGGATGGGGGTATTGTGGGGGCCAGGGCACTGGGGGGTTAATGTGAGAGGATGGGGGTATTGTGGGGGAGGGGTACAGGGCACTGGGGTGAATGCAAGAGGATGGGGGTATTGTGGGGGCTACGGCACTGGGGGGGTTAATGTGAGAGGATGGGGGTATTGTGGGGGCTGAAGTGGGGAGGGGCAACAGGGCACAGAGAGGGAATGTGAGAGGATGGGGTATTGTGGGGGAGGGGATACAGGGCACTGGTTGGTGAATGTGAGAGGATGGGGATATTGTGTGGGCTGGCGCACAGGGATTGATGTGAGAGGATGGGGTATTGTGAGGGAGGGTGGACAGGTCACTGGGGTTGAATGTAAGAGGATGGGGGTATTGTGGGGACTGAAGTGGGGAGGGGCAACAGAGCACTGAGGGGTGCATGTGAGAGGATGGGGGTATTGTGGGGTCAGTGGGACAGAACACTAAGGGGTGCATGTGAGACAATGGGCTGTTGGGGTGTGGGTGGGGGACATGGGAGGTAGGGGGCCTTTTTTTACTTGTGAGCTTCTTAATACTTTAATAATAGATTAATATTTCAGTATTATTATAACAAGGGCATAGACAGACGGCCGTATAACTCATGCGAGTATCGCACTGCAATCCTCGGACTTGCTGGTATCGCTCCTGACATGAGCGCGACTGCCATTTATAATATATGGTATTTACAGCGTAGTGTCGCATACACTGCTGTATTATACAATATACAACAGTTCTAATGCTCCATACCTAATATGCAGTATAATGTACAGTGTATATGATGTAACCTGTATAAGATGCGACATTGGCTTGCCTCCCCCTAGTTTTGATCCTGGGTACGCCCATGGAAGCATATTTGTAAAAGGGAACCTGTCAGCTGATACATGCTGCCCAAACATGAGCAGAGGAGCTGTCATCTCCACTGCTCCGCCGGGCTCTCCAGCAAGGCGCAGGCCACTTCCAGCCTGCGCCTTGTTGGAGAAGGTGCACGCAGGGGACATTGTATGGCGCGATGCAGTGGATGCAAAAAACATCAGATGTATCCCTTTATTTATAATGGAGGTCTGTTTTTTTCCATTAGAGGTTTTGCCAAATGCTGGACTCCTTAATAGAAACCAAACGGCCTCGATTATAACTATCCTTGGGTTCCACATTTAAATATAGGATGTTAGGGATGAACATCGCTGTTTTTGTTCCCTGTATCATGTAAATGTTCAGCAAAAAATGATTGATTCTGAATACAACTTTGAAATTACACTCCCTGCTAAATCATATCCCTAAAGTACACCACTTTTTTTTGCACTTTTGATGATTTTTTTTTGTTAAAAAGGTAACAATTCTAGTGGAAGTGGTCAGTAGAGTTTACTACCTAACCCATTGTAGGAAAAGGGGGGTTGTCCATTACGGGTCCTGCTATCTTAAGGGTATGCCACACTGAACAATATCGCTAACGGGATCGCTAAAAAACGTCACTATTTAGCGATCCCGTTAGCGATGTTGTTGTGTGCGGCAGCTTCCAGCGACGAGCTTCCTGCTGTGATCTCGCTCGTCGCTGGAATCGTTCCGGACCCTATTTTCTCGTCGGCGCTCCCGCTGGGTAAGTATATATCGCTAGTGTGGCACCTTTTCTTAGCGATTTAGCGGTACTTTTGTACCGCTAAAGTCGTTAAGAAGATCGCTAACGGCGATAGCGTCGTTAACTATATCGCTAAATGTGGCCGCACTTAGCGATATAGAAACAATCCCGCTAGCGATCGCATTAGTATGCGTCGTTATCGTGATCGCTAGCGGGATTGTTTAGTGTGGCAGTACCTTTAGTCTCTGAGCTATTCCTTTGCTTTGAGGTGGGGTAAGCCATAGGCTTTATCTGCCTAGGGCACCAAAATACTTTGTCCCAGCCCTGATTAAACCATTACCCATTTTTGGAGGTGACAGGTTACCTTTAAATAAGTCTTAACTTTTGACTTGTTCTCCAAAAAAACAAAAAACCAGTTAATTTTGTCAACAAAGGGTTGCAAATTGTCACATGTTGAAATTAGGACATTGCACTAAATAAGTAAAACACATTTTATAAATTGTAAAAAAGTAAAACAAATCTTACTTTTTAAGGGTATAGATTTTCATCTTTATTCTAATATACAGTAATCTATACCTCAAACAACACCATCTCAATGCTACATAAAAACAAGTGTACTGTGGATTGATATATTGGTACCTTTATAAATGCCCAGCAGTGTATAATATTGAAAAAAATCAGCTTTGGATATTTTTTTTTACATAAAAAATATTGTTCACCCACTTATAACTGCTGGCAGGAACATTGAGTAAATGGCAGATTATGATTGCTGAAAGGGAAGATATATGTGGGGAATATAGATCCATTTTGTCTATAATAAAATCTGTAGCATCTTATTAACCTTACTATGTACTGTGTAGGAGTAAAACAGATCAGACCTGAGTTTGTATAAGAAAGAATGATTAGGTGATAAAGTTATATTTATTGAGTAAGTAATGGTGAGAAAATGATATAAAATTAGACATTTTGCATCTTTTTTACTGCTGAACTATGGTACATTTTCAGAATTGAAAGTAACACAAATTTGAAGATTATATGAGGCGGTACTATCTTTTATATCAATTAATTTAAAATTGATATTTCATAAGATTTCAGAATCCAACATGCATAACAGTCAGATAGAAATGTTTAGGGATAAAATTCAAAGTTAATGGTCCATTGGTACACAAAGCCCCAGTAGGCCTTATGATAGCCATCAAAAAGGGTAGGAGTAGGCGATTGTTGAGATGTTCCTCAAGAAGAACATCCCACATAAGTGTGTAAGGCTATTCCTGGTGTTGAGGATCCAGAGGTGGAACCACAGGAGTTTTAAGGCAGTGCATCCATGGTGACCTATTCACTTGTAGCCAAGTTGCTGATTGTCTAGTCTAGGCTCCCTTAGACATAGTAACATAGGACCTACAGGGCAATGACGGTCAGCCACCGTGGAGCTGGGGCTGGGGTCGCCAAATATCGCTTTCAGGGTGCCAACCTCCGCTGGTAGGCCGGGATGTTATAGTGGACACATAGGGCATCCCAAGCCATGTGTGGTATTATGTGGGACCTCTCCCATAGAAGTAATCCAGTCCTTGTGTCCCTCCTATAATAATCTATTTTAAAACATATTCCCTTATATTTTCTTATATTTTGGTGTATTTAAGAGGAGACAGAGAAAGTGGAGTTGTATTGGAGTCTGTGTGACTGTTTCAAAACATGGTTTATCAAAATAGTAATCCATTACGTATACATTGAGATTAATTGTATGTTTATCACTATTTTTCAGCACTGATGGTTTCCTTAGGTGTTTATTTTTGATTATATATTAAACGTATGTTTTAAGGGTAATATGTTCACACTGTTAGTCCCTCATAGTTATCTGTACCTTTGTTATTTAGCAGCTTAGCTCACTCACAGCATCCCTTGCCTACAGTGAATGATGAAACCATGACACCGTTCTTACTCCCCTTGACTTATCACTTGACTAAAAGCTAAAGGTTGATGGATCAGGCAAAATATGAATTTGCCTGTTCACACAGATTTTCCCATGAAATTTTATTTGCTGAAAAGTTTTCTGTAAATTTAATGTCCAATGTTGTTGTCTGGGGTCTCTCCACGTCCCAGAGCACCATAGACGTAAGATATGAAAGATATAAAAGGACACTAATACTCATCTTATCGCTCTCACGCTGGACTGGGGCATCTGGTAAGGTTCGGTTTCGTGAAGTCATGACAAAAGCCATGATGTCATAACACCGTGACCTTTTGTGCACTTGTGCAGAATCCTCCTCTCATGGTGGTCAGATATTACTGGCTTTAATGAGGCCTGGGAATTTCAGAGCATCAGGCGGCAATCTGAAAATGCATCAAGGACCAGCCAATTGAGTTGGAACAAAAGAAGTGAGCGGTAAAGTAAGTAAAAGAATTTGTTTTATTTTTTTCACACTTTGACAGCCTTTCACAGTTCAGAAAAACAGGTTGTGGCTGCCATTTTGTGACTCCACAAGGAAGCAAATTACAAAAAAATCCATATTTTGGCAAATGTAGACTTTTGCAAAATTACAATAGAATACATTTCCACTCAAATGTAATCATTCACCTCTGCTCATGGCCTACGCTGCACGCTAACACAGCACAGTAGGCTGTCAATCAGGGTACAGAGGGCGTGAGAATTACCATGCTGAATATGTAGTGAACAGTGATGGTTACAGTTCACTGCAGTGCCCCGATACTTGGAAGCGAGTGGCTGCCGGAAGACTATAATTTAATTTTCGCCCTGTAGCTGCTGTTCCAGTAAACCAGTGACCACTAGATCTGCAAGTAAATAGTGTTTTTGGAGGTGACATGATCCTTATAGTGAAGAATGTTTTCTTGTATTAAATTGTTAAATGGTACACTTTGTAATAAACCTGTACAATTCCACCATATATGTTGTGTATGTTTGCATTTGTAGATGCTATAACAAAAGCTCTTATAGATCAATAGAAATATCAAATTCAATATTACTTTACTTTGCTCACTTTCAATTTTCAATTATTGACTTAGCTAAAGGTTTTCTGTGTTCAGACTATTAGTGGCCTTATTAGGGTGGGCAATCAATATCAAATGAATGGGATCTGCCATTCTATACCATCACCAATCAACCATTTAAAGGACTCATGGTGTTTGTGCAAGTGCTACAGAATCCTCAGTATTTAACTTGCACAATTTATCTTCATGCCTTCTACCATCTACAATGCGTAATGCATAGAGGTCAGAATTATTAGGCAAGGGAGTATTTTCATCATATAATCATTTTTCGGACTCGCTCACACTCGCACATAAAAATCGTTCCAATGTTGCTCCAAAAAAGTAGGATGAGTGGAATCCATATGGTTTAACTTATGTCATGCGAGTGTAATGTGAGTGCGCATTTTTTTCTCATCTAGCATCTCTGTGACATCCATATGACATGCATATTCAATCTGTATTCAATGCATGTTTAGCATCATCTTTTACACACTATAATACTCTATGTAACTTAAAGTTAGTTTTCTTAACTAATAAAACAATCTTATATAAAGAGATTGATACTGTAGATAATAAACATATATTAAATATATGATAGATTTCACTAGCCCACTACATATAATGAATCTCCACCCTTTATTGCCTTTCTAGTGGCACTAAAGGGTGTTTAATAGAGATGAACAAGCACTAAAATGCTCGGATGCTTGTTATTCGAACCAAGCAATTTCTAATGCACGGGTGCTCGTGTTTTCTCTGGCCACAAAATCTTGTCAGTGTGTCAATCGTTTAGTGGACAATCCCAGTAACCACATTGGAAAGGGCCACGGGTGATGTTCCTTCGACACATGCTGGTACAAGATGGGAATGCCACAACGGGAGAAATAGTGGCGGCTGGGGGCCGAGTACAGAGGGACCAAATTTGTACACCTGTAGCAGGACAGTTTTTTCTTTCAAACCAATAAAATTTCACACAAACCAAGTTCTTCAGTATATATGACAATAGTCAGTTGAACAATTTGAACAATCAAATTTCTACACGCTTTTTTGTAGTGTTATATACAATTGAATTATACCCCAGAGCAAGCACGTTCCAAGTTCCCTACAGCCAACACTTTCCTGTCTCCACCATGATAATGGCTCATCATCTCCTCCTCCCTCTCTTTCTCCTCATTCCCATCCTCAGCCAATGCATTTAGCAGAGACCAGACAAAGGTTGTGTGGAGACTAGCCTTTGTTGCGCTAGCCAACAGCTCCTGTTCCTCCTCAACCTTCATGTCTGCACTGAGGAAATGAGATGAGGCTATCCTGGGTAGTATCTCCCTGTCTCTTGTCTTCCTCCATCTCCACATGGTCTGCATGCATAGCTTCATGTTTAATTGTGAGCAACGACTGTTTAAGTAGGCACAGAATCGTTGCACTGACTATAGCGTCATCGACAACTCACCATCTTTTTGGAGTCCTCAAAGCTTTGGAAAATCACACAAATGTCAGACATACATGCCCACTCTTCAATTGTAATGTGCAGAGGCTAACCAGAATACCAACTTGCGTGTGTGAACTGGTGCTCAACATCTGGCCTCAGTTGCTCACAAAGCCTTGCCAGCATGTGCAGTGTGGAGTTTTAGAGTGCGGGCACGTTGCACACCAGTTGGTGAGCTGGCACTTGTATGCGCCGCTGCTGCACTGCCATAGCGGCAGCAGCTGTAGCCGACTTACAGAAATGGGTGCTGATGTGGCGTACCTCTACCAGAAGCTCTGTCAAATCTGGGTATGTTTTTAGAAACCGCTGAACTACCAAGTTCAGCACATTGGCCAAGCAGGGCATGTGTGTGAGCTAGTCAAGTTTTACAGCCACCACCAGGTTACACCCATTATCACACAATACCATGCCTGGTTGTAGGTTCTGTGGCAAAAGCCACAGATCTGTCTGGTCTTTTACTCCTTTTAAGTAATTCTTTTGCAGGGTGCGGTTTTTCTCCTAGGCAAATTAGCTTCAGTAAAGCCTTTTGCCGCTTCACTGATACAGTGCTGTAGAGCTTTCAGCTTCCTGCTGATGTGAACAACTTGCTTTGAGCAAGCACATCAGAGATGGAGGATAAGGAGGAGCAGGAGCGGGTGCCGGAACTGATTTAGAATGTGGATGAAACCCTGATAGAAGTAGATTAAGAAGTCCTCGGTGTTGGGAGCACATGCAAGTTGCCAGGGTGGGTTTCAAGTCCATCCTCCACAATGTTCAGCCAGTGTGCCGGCAGAGAAATATAGTATCCTTGGTCACAAACGCTTGTCCACGTGTCGGTAAGTGGACAATCTCACTAATTGCATTGGTACGGGCATGGATGATGTCCCTGGACATGTACTGGTGCAAGGTGGGGATGCCACATTGGGAGAAAAACTGGCGGCTGGGGACCGAGTACCGAGGGACGGCTGCTGCCATGAGTCGGCGAAAATCCTCCATGTCAACAAGTCTAAATGACAACATTTCCATGGCAAAAAGCCTGAAAATGTGCATGTTTGGGCCTGTGGGTGGTTGTAAACTTTTCTTTTGCTCCAAAGCCTAGGGTTGGAACAGCTGAACGCTGTACTGGCACAAGGATTTGTAAGTGCCTGATGATGGTGAGCAAGAATGTGCAAGGACACTTGCAGGGAAACATCTGCTATGTACCACAAATCATATAATATTCTATGGATAAGTAATTGAATCCAGAAAATGTTTTAAACACTGTTTTTGAGTGTTTTATAAAACAGAAATGTACCACAAAGCACGTAACAGTATATGGATGAGTAATTGAATCCAGATATATTTTTCAATGTTTTTTTGGATTGCTATGTAACACCGAAATGTACCACAGACCACATAATAGTATATGGATGAGTAATTTAATACAGAAAAATGTGTTCATGCTGTAACACTGAAATGTATCACAGCCCACTTAATATGGATGAATAATTGACTACAGATACATTTTTGAGTTTTACATACCACCGTAATGTACTCCAGAGCATGTAATACATTATTGATGATTAATTGAATACTGAAAAAAATTTTCATGCTTTTTGGGAGGGTTATATACCACAGAAATATAACCTAAAGCACGGACTATTCTATAGATGAGTAAGTGAAAAAAATTTCAATGCTTTTTTGGAGTGTTATATGCCACAGAAATGTACCCCAGATCACAGAATACTCTATAGATGAGTAAATGAATACATAATCATTTTTCAACATTTTTTGGGCTATTATGTAACACCAAAATGTACTAGAGACCATGTAATAGTGTATGGATAAGTAACTGAATACAGAAAAATGTTTGAACATTTTTTGGACTGTTATGTAACATCGTAGTATACCACATACCACGTAATAGCATATGAATGAGTAATTGAATGCATAAAAATATTTCAAGGCTTTTTTGTACTATTATGTAACACCAAAATGTATCACAGACAACGTAATAGTATATGGATGATTAGTTGAATGCAGAAAAATGTGTCCAGGCTTTTTTGAGTAGTAAATAGCATATAAGCCAATTTTTTCACCCAAAAAAATAAAAATATGGTCAACTGCCGCAACTATATATTTAGCAATGAACAGCAAAGCCCTAAACCCTGACTAGAGACTCTATTCAGCCACTATCCCTGCTCCCACAACTCTCTCTCCTTCCCTAGGCTAAATGCAGATTGTATCTGATACCAACATCAAAGTACAAGATTAGCCCTTAGAAGGGCTGTTAGTATGAAGGTTCAGCTTAAGCACCAGTGTCAACAGTACAGGCTTCTGATTCATTATACTGTGCCTAGACAATCACTCTCTCCTTCCCATATGAAGTGTCACAGAGCTGTGCAACGGCGTCAGTGTGCAGAGTATGATGGTGCCTGACGGTGCCTGTCCTTTTATAACCCCTGATGATGTCACACAGCCAGCCAATCACAGTAATGCTACTACCAAGATGGCTACGGCATTACATTGCAGCATTCCCCACATGCTTAATGGCTGTGTAACAGGTGCCAAACATGTGGGGTGGGGATTTGAGTTTGAAATCGAGCACCCACTATTGCTCGCCGTATAATGAGTGATATCACCCAGCACGTTCACTCATCCCTAGTGTTTAGCTTTGTTTAGCTTTGTTTAGCCTAATAAATAAATGATTAAAAAAATGACATGGGGTCTCCCCCTATTTTTGATAAGCAGACCGCTGTGAGCTGATATTATCAGGCTGAAAAGAACCATGGTTATTGGGCCCTTTCCAGTATAAAAATACAATCCCACAGTTGCCCCAGAAATGGCACATCACATGAGATGTGCCAATTCTGGCACTTTGACCAGCTCTTCCTGATTTCCCTGGTGGGGTAGCAATTGGGTAGTTTGGGGTTTTGTCAGCTGTGATATGTCAAAAACCACAGCTTGCATCAAGTCCTGGTGTTAAGGTACTGCCACACTAAACGTTCCCGCTAACGATCACGATAACGACGCTATCGTTGGTGTGATCGTTTTAAGGTCGCTAGTAGCTGCCATACTTGACGATCTCATTAACGTCGCATCAGCGGTTAGCGATCTTTTTAATGACTTCGGCGGTCGTTGGGATGTGCCACACTGCATGTACTGTGAAAGATCACGACCTCGATAGGCGTGACTGAGCGCGACCTTTAGCACGCCCCTCGTCACAGATTGGTGGTCACTATGTGTGTCATAGATATTTATCACAGCTCTCCCGCTTTGTGATTGGATGACCGCGTCATAAAAGACGACGTATCAGCACTCCTCCATTGCTCTCGAGCAGAAGCGGTTCTTTCACCCAGTGTGTCCTGCTAGTCTTGGTAGCTACTGCGATCCGGTTTACGCCACTATTTCGGTTGCTACGTTCTACGTTGGAGTTTTTGCGATCCAGTCTGTGGAGTATCCTCTGCATCCAGTTGTGACGCTAGTTTCCCTATTTCTTTTTTCAGAATCACAAGTTTTGTAAGGTAGGTAATTTTTTTTGTCACATTTAATTTTTCTTTTGTCTTTAATTGTACCGATCCATTTTAGATCTCTCTGCTGTTGTTAACCATTGTTGTCCATCATGTTTTTTCATTGTTTTGTTCAGGCACGCCCACCATTTTATGATCCCAGCTCTGTCTATGTTTACTCCTGCGTCGCCCACAACCACCATTTTGTGATCCCTGCTGTGTTCTATGTTGTAGGCTATGTAAGCATTTTATTTAACCATTCTGCTGTTCTCACGTAATCATTTTTTTTATTACAGATGGCTGATAAGCAGGAGTTTTTGCGTGATTTTATCGAGCTGTACCGCACAATGCCGTGCCTCTGGAAAATTAAGTCTGCAGATTATTGTAACCGGTTGAAAAAGAAGGACGCCTACCAAAAACTGGTGGAGCTCTGCAGGAGCCGTTACCCTGATGAACCGGCGGATGAGTCAACGATTAAAAAACGGATTCAGGGCCTCCGCATGGTTTATAAAAAAGAGCTCAATAAAGTTATCAATTCAACCAAATCTGGAGCCGGGGTCGAAGAAGTTTATGTCCCCCAACTGTGGTACTTTGATCTGTTAGCTTTTACAAGGGACCAGGAAGTACCCAGAGAAGGGACATCCATTTCGGATCTAGACCCAGTGATCCAGCCGGACACCCCTGTCGTACATGTAAGTACCTTTGTATTAAAACACATTTTAATGTACATGCCAAAGTGGACTTAAATTTTAAAAAAAATTATTGCGAAATGTAGATAAAATGGCAGAATTTATCCCTTCATGTACTGAGAATTTATGTAGCTCAACGGTTGAGGCCTTTCCATTAAAAAGTGTCGTTTTCACAATTTTGCTGTATATGGGTGTTATAGTGTGAAGATTAATTTCTTTGTCTTTGTGATTTACCATTTGTTTTTTGTTCATGCAGGACACAGAAGAGGCGGTCTCCACACCTGCAACTGAAGAAGACAGCATGCCGGATCACATAGACGAAGTAGTCGAGCCACCATCATCTGTGCGGAGGCGGCTTTCACTTTCAGGAACGAAAAGGAAGGCTCCCACCTCGGCTCCCACCTCGGCTACTCCTGAATTGGTGGAAATTGCAAAAAAACTTCTTACGGCAGAAAAAGAAACTAAAATAACTGGCTTTGCATATTTTGCGAATGAGAGGCTGCCTACTCTGGATCCAGTTCAGCGGCTTCATGCTGAGAGACTGATGTTAGAGGTACTGAATCAAGCGTCTTTTGGAAACCTTGACAACAGATATGTCGTCATGCCAAGACCGCAGTACCCGGACTACTCATGGCCGCACAATCCTGTGCCAAACCCAGTTGGGATAAACCCAAACGCTGGTGCTCCCCCTTATTTTTATTCACCCAGAGGCAGCGTGGTAATGGCAATGATCCATCTTACCAGCAGTTGTAGTTTTTAAAATGTTTTACTAAAGGTTTTTTTGGTTGTTTTTATATTTTTACATTGATACCTTTTTTAATAAAAAACTTATTTATCTAATGAATTGTGGTCTTTTCTTATGTGATGTCAACTATTAAAATGTTGTATTTTTATTACATCTACTTGTCACACATGGGGTCATGGGAGTACTAGCTATCATAGGTGTTCCATCATAGGGAAAAAATGAAATGAAAAAATTTTAAAAATTAACTTTTTTTTTAAGGCCCTGGTCACACTAGCGCTAAAACCTTATACTAAAAAATAATACACCACACCTGCGTAGATTAACGTAAATATAAAATATATATTATATTCATATATATATATATTTTTTTTTTAAATAAACATATAAAATGTAAACAAAAAAAAAACAAAAAACATAAAATAAAAAATTATAAACTAATTATTAACATAATAAAAAAAAAAGCCAAAAAAAAAAATTAATGAGGGCCCAGGTGTCCAGCCGCTGCCCTCTCCAGCATCATCCCGTGTTGATGCAGAGCTCCCATTGCACTTTGCAGCTCTGCCACCGCTGTATTCATGGCTGCCACCGTTGTATTCATCGCTGCCACAGCGCTGCTCATGGACGCCATCAGCCGGCGGTGGGACAGCAACAGGTCCTGGGCAGTCGGGATATCTGTGGAGGTAAAGGTAACAGTTAATAGTGAATTCTGTTGCAACATCAACATGTACATGTTATGTTTATTAACACTTACGGTTGTCGTCAGACGACCCGCTACCGCCCACCCAGAACCTGTTGGTCCGCCGGCTAGGGAAACACAGAAAAAAAAAATTATATCACAACAGCCATTACACATAAGACCTTACAAAGTTCTCAAACATGTCTGAAGCTTATATAATGTGCGTTAATTACCTGATGGGGAGCCTGCATCCGTGTGACGGGATGATGCTGGAGAGAAGGCAACGTCGGAGGGGGAAGGGCTGGAAGACCCCGAATCAGGAGGGGGGGTTGCTGCCGGTGAAGGGGTGGAGACATGAGGTGATGCTGGTGGTGGAGGGGTAGCCGGGGAAGGAGATGGAGGTGGAGGGGTAGCCGGGGAAGGAGATGGAGGTGGAGGGGTAGCTGGGGACGGTGGAGCAGCTGGTGCTGGTGAAGGTGGTGCTGTAAATGAAATATACAATTCAGAATCCCCAACATCACTGGCGGTACTCCCATCGCTGCCTGCAACATACAACATCACTGGTGGTACTCCCATCGCTGCCTGCAACATACAACATCACTGGCGGTACTCCCATCGCTGCCTGCAACATACAACATCACTGGCGGTACTCCCATCGCTGCCTGCAACATACAACATCACTGGCGGTACTCCCATCGCTGCCTGCAACATACAACATCACTGGCGGTACTCCCATCGCTGCCTGCAACATACAACATCACTGGCGGTACTCCCATCGCTGCCTGCAACATACAACATCACTGGCGGTACTCCCATCGCTGCCTGTAACATACAACATCACTGGCGGTACTCCCATCGCTGCCTGCAACATACAACATCACTGGCGGTACTCCCATCGCTGCCTGCAACATACAACATCACTGGCGGTACTCCCATCGCTGCCTGCAACATACAACATCACTGGCGGTACTCCCATCGCTGCCTGCAACATACAACATCACTGGCGGTACTCCCACGGCGGGCGCGCTTGCACGCGTTCATGTGCGTTTGTCGTGCGCTGCGCTGCGCTCTCCAGATATACCCTCATGAATACTCACTCAGAGGCCTGCGGAGCTGGGCCCGGATGCTGGCGACCCTATCGCGTGAGCGGTATCGCAGGTCCGCCAGCTTCTTTCTGATTTGCGCTTTTGTGCGCAGCACATGAAATCTTCTCTGCAGGCCCCGCTGGATCCTCTGCAGGCATAACCTTTTGTGGCGCATTGGATGCGCCACAGGTAGCCTGCAGTGGTAGTCCCAGAGGTCCGTCTTTTTTATTAAATAACGGACCTCCTCATCGGACCATTTGGGCCCGCGCTGTCTCCCCGCCGCCATTGCCGCCATTACAAACAACAGCGTATTGGGCAACGCCAGCGCCATGACGTCACAGCGTGCGCACGTTACGTGCGGCCGCACCGCGACGCAAAACTGTTTTTGCGATTGAAAAGTGACCGCAGCAGCCATGCGGCAGCCAAGCACAGATATGAGATGCTGTTGCAATCGCAATACCACTGTTCCAAGGTAGGCGATCACTATGGCGTGTTATGTCTTTATGGCTGGGGATCGTGACAATCTTCACCTTGCAAGTCACAATGGCTTTTTGCATCCGTTTGCATATCTGTGTAGCTGCAGTGTGAGTAGTCAAATAGCGATCACAATAACATCGCATATCTTGATGGCTGGGGCTCGCTAATCCCCTTTGCAAGTCACAATGGCTTTTTGCATAGCGTGAGTAGTCAAATAACGATCACAATAACATCGCATATCTTGATGGCTGGGGCTCGCTAATCCCCTTTGCAAGTCACAATGGCTTTTTGCATAGCGTGAGTAGTCAAATAGCGATCACAATAACATCGCATATTTGATGACTGGGGCTCGCTAATCCCCTTGCAAATCACAATGGCTTTTTGCATATCTGTATGCATAACTGTGTAGCTGTGTGAGTAGTCACATTGCAATCACAATGACGTCGCATATCTGTGAATAGCTGATTCCCTGGTGAATGTTGACCTTTACCTCCCCAGAATTTTTCAATATATGTATAACAATTTTTTAATCTTTCATATTATGACTAAAATATATATATTATATATTTAAACTTTATATATGCAGCTGTGGTGTATTATCTGTTATATATAATTATAATGTTTGAACGCTACTGAGACCATATGCCCTTTAAATAATTGAAAATATTTGAAACTTTTTTCTTTATTTTTTAACAATTAACTCCTATGACTGATGGTACTCCCATGAGCACGTGTGTGACAAGTAGATACAATGTAAAACAAAAAATAGACAACAAAAAAGCCTTTGAAAAGATTTTAAAAACTGCAGCAGCTGGTAACATGTGTCTTTGCCATCCCCATTACTCCCTCCCCACATCTCACCCATCATTATCCCTTCTCCCATATTGGTAAAATAATTGAAAAAAACACAAATGCATTTTTAAAATAAAAATATTTTATTATCAAAACATTGTTAAAAAAAGGGTAAAGTCAAACATTCTCAAAATCAAACTAGACCTGATGCTGCCAACTCACTGCACCAGGCCCATTAAAGTATTGGCAGTACTTGTCTCGGCCGGCCTTCGCATCATCCTTGCTCCTGCCTTGATTGACAGGTTGAAGGCCTGCAATAGCGGGATCATTGTCACGCCATTCTCCGAGCACCACGTCACCATTGTTGTCCGAGTCCATGAATCCTGGCGGACTGTAAGTACCTGCATCGCGTTTTCTTAGAAAATTGTGCAGCACACAACAGGCCAACACCACAGAGTCTATGGATTCCAGCTTCATGTTGATTGGAGTGTGGAAAACCCTGAAGCGGTTGGCCATTATGCCGAAGGCATTCTCCACAACGCGCCGTGCCCTAGAGAGTCTGTAATTAAAAATCCGCCTTTCCCCTGTCAAAGTCTTTTGTGGGTACGGTTTCACGAGATGCTCATGAAGGGGGAAGGCTTCATCGCCCACAAACACAAAGTTTAGGTTGGCGGTGGTGTCCATGTTGGTTGGCAAGTTAAGTTTATTATTCAACAACCGTTCACCAAAACTTGTGTGCTCCAAAACGCCACCGTCAGAAACCCTTCCATTAATACCAACATTAACGTCAATAAATTCATAATTGGCATTAACAAGGGCCATGAGGATCACGCTGAAGTAGCCCTTGTAATTATGAAAAAAGGATCCGCTTTTGGCTGGTTGCGTGATCCGCACATGTTTGCCATCCAAGGCACCACCACAGTTTGGGAACTGCCAAATCCTTTCAAAATCAGAGGCAATAATTTGCCATTCCGCCACTGATTTTGGAAATGGCATGTAGCTCCGTAAACTGCGGACGATGGCGTTGCATGTCTCCGGAATTAGTTCTCCAAGCAGCGACCGAGAAATTGCAGCAGAATATTGCAAATCTTTCATTGAACGTCCGGTTGCCAGAAATCGCAGCGTTACTGCCAAACGTTCCTCTGCTGAAACAGCTGCACGCATCCGGGTATCCTGCCGTTCAATGAGTGGCTTCACAGCTTCCAGTAGGAGCTTGAATGAATCCTCCGACATCCGTAGATAATTCCGGAAATCCTGCGGATTCTTCTCCTGCAACTCCCTCACTAGATGCATGTGGGTGAATCTGGACCTCTGCTCCAGCCATTCTCTGGTCCACATGCGACGCTTTCGCTTGGAGCGCCTCTCTTCCACCCGCGCCTCTTCCTGACGATCTGCCTCCATTGACAGTGCAACTGCCACAATCATACGCTCCTCGGTGGACAGGTTCATTATGTGCAACCTGTACGGTAAAGAAGAGAAAAGTTAATTACTAATTAATTACTATTAATAAAGTGTTTAAACAAAATAAAATAAAGAATAGAATAAAAAATATATAAAAAAAATTAAACTTTTCTGTTAACATTTAATATACAGTTTACAAGTGTCTACAATGGTGGGGGTGTAAAATAAATAAAGCAGACGAAAAAAAAAAAAAGTAAGGTCAGGGATGTAAAATAAATAAAGCAGACGAAAAAAAAAAAAAGTAAGGTCAGGGATGTAAAATAAATAAAGCAGACGAAAAAAAAAAAAAAGTAAGGTCAGGGGTGTTAAATATATAAAGCAGACGAAAAAAAAAAAATAAGGTCAGGGATGTAAAATAAATAAAGAAAAAAAAAAAAAAGGTTAAAAAACATTATCAAACAACATCACAAATAATATGTACCTCGAATCAAAATATCCCGAAGATCCAAATGAGGATGGATGGTGCTCTAGCGACTCAGACAGTATCGCAAAAACCCACCACTGCGCCACAAACAGGATCGCAAAACTCCGACACGAGATACTATCCTCGCAACAACGCAAAAAGAGACCCATAAAGTGCTCTGGAAACAATGGATGGGGGCGCAGTTATTATAGCTGAGGTGATGTTGTGGTCACCAATCAGAGCTGTAGGGCGTTAACAAAAGAAAACAAAGTCCCGCCTGTGCCGCTGACTAATACATCGTTAACGAGGTCGCACATCGTTCACAAAAGGTGCCAGACACAGCGATATAGCGTCACCAGCGGGACGCCAACGATCAAAATACGGTCCAGAACTCTAGTGAACGATCAGCGAGATCACAGCAGGAAGCTCGTCGCTGGCAGATGCCGCACACAACAACATCGCTAACGGGATCGCTAAATAGTGACGTTTTTTAGCGATTCCGTTAGCGATGTTGTTTAGTGTGGCATACCCTTTAGTAATGGAGAGGTCTCTAACAGACCCCCTCATTACAAGCCCAGTAATCAAAAAATAAAAGCACACACACAAAGATAGTTTATTTGAAAAAGCACCCCCCCACACACTTTCCCTGATTCCTCAATTTATTAAAAAAAAAATATCCATGCACGTCCGCTGTATTTCTGGGAATCCACCATAGTCTGCTGAATCTGCTGTAGTCCACAAATGGATACCTGAAAGACATAAAAAGAGAGAAATAAAGACAAAACATGGTTCCTCATTCACCAATTTGTTAGACAACAAAATGCAGCAGTTTAGGTCCCGTTGTGCTCCGCGATACCTGACAGCTGTGAACTGCAGTGAAGTCAGTAACTATACTGCTCATCAGCATTGCAGAGTCTCATAAAGGGCAGTGTGACTTGGCGACTCTGATGAGTGGTATAGTTATTGACATCACCGCTGCTCAGAGTTGCGGAATCTCGTGAAGCGCAGCATGAGCCGGAGTGACTGCTGCTACAGCATATGGAACTTTGCTCTCTGAACGAGGCTCCATAGCTTTAAGATGTTGGATTCAGGGATCATTGTGGGAACCCCAAGGACTATGTTGGAATGGCGTGGTAGCTTTTTTTCTAATAAGTTGGTGAATGAGGGACAGTGTCTTGTCTTTCCCAATTTTTAAGTCTTTCAGGCTTCCATTTCTGGATTATGGTGGATTCTGTGGATTACGGTGGATTCGGTGGACAACGGCAGATCTTCATGAATTATTTTTATAAATTGGGGAACCAAGGATAGTGTAAGGAAGTGATTTTTCAAATAAAGCATTCTTTTGTGTGTGTTTTTATTTTTTGATTACTGGGTTAGTAGTGGTGGTGTCTCCATTACTAACATCAGGGCTTGATGTCAGCTGTGAGTTTTGACAAATCATAGCTGACATCAATCCCAGCTACCACTGCCCTCATTGCTTTTAAACATCCAGTTCCAGTTTTGGCACCAACACTGACTGTCGTTGCGAAAGTTCGACTCTCACTTAAACCAAGCTCTAGTTGTGATCATGCTAGGCGCAGTTCCATGTAGAGTATATAATGTTATTTTTCTGATAAAAGAAAGTTGTTTTATTTTTCATTCAATGCAATTTAGATATAGTGAGTAATGAACTGTTTCTGGAATGTTATGTGCCTTTATACGGTATATATGCAAAATATAAAAAATACGACATGAGATAATTCCACTATATTACTCTCTTTTTTAGCTCTTGAGTTGTTTTTTATCATAGGCTTCTTACTGTTACTGCATAATGTTCATTTTGGTCACAGAAATGTTATTTGCCACGCGGTATTAAATATTGATATTTTCAAGTTACAAAATTGGATGACAGATTACAGCAAGCAGCTCATGTATTTAACTATCTACTTGATCCATAACTTTCACACAAACTAGAAACTATTCATTGTCATTTCTGGCTGAAACATGTCCTCTGTTTCTTAGGTTTCTCTACTATTTATTTGCAAATCAATACGCAATTACTAGAGCTAAGATTCACTCCGTCTCTCATCCTGAAGATGAAATTATGGACTTAATAATAACACTTAGTCAATGCTATTCTCTGTCAATTAATTCATGATGCTGATAAAAAGGTCATATGGATACTTTATTAGACCTTTGATATTTCTCTCATATTTATTAATCATTGAAAAGGTTTTCTTCATTGTGAGTGATGTACTGAGAAAACAATTTGTTTCCGACTAAACACCTTTAAATATATTCTCTTTTGCTCATTGACAGATCCTTTCCAAAGGCCCATCGATGCTCATCTTAATGTGTAGTGCTTAGTTATGAAAAAGAGAAGTGGCATTGAACTTTTATCTTTTCATTCACAACTCAAATCATTGATTTGGTAAATGCAGAGCTCTTAAAAGTGCATAAAAGAATTGTAGGGTCATTGTAGACACTAAATGTCTGAAACATCTAAAAAAGGACATTTTTTGATGATGAATGAAGGAGTTGTACAGTTTCATCTTCAAATTCATTGTGTATAATGTTCAAAGCTTAGTGTGTTATGATTTGGTAGCTGAGGAGGGCAGGAGCAAAAAACCGCAAAGGCAGCCAAACACCAGAGAGGTTGGGATCTAATAGGTTGCAGACCCCTAAACTAACCGCACAACTAGAAGCAGCCGTGGGACGTTCCTACGGTGCCCTAGACATCACAGCCGGAGAGATTAACTACCCCTGAAGATGGAAAGAAGAAAGCTAACTGCCCCGGAGTAGAACCCCAAAGAAATAGAAAGCCCCCAAACATATAATGGCGGTTTGACAAGATGAAAACATGAACGCAGCCAGAAAATGGAAGGAGCAAACGCTGGGGCCCAAAACTGTCTAGATAGGACAGCACAGGAGAGAATACAATTGTCTGCAACCCAGCAAAACCCTAGGAAAAACTCCAACACTTCTGATTCCATAAATGCTGAGATCATACGGTCTCGACCACCTATATCAGATCTCTGGTGTGAACACGCAGCTACCCAGCAGTAAAAAAAATCACAAGAACTGAGCAAATGAACAAATACAAAAAGAGAACAGAGACCAGCACTAGCCCCCAAAGGGGACCCGGCTGAACTCAAAAAGCAAGGCAGCAAAACAAGAAAAATCAAACCACAGAAAAAAAAGCCGGGGACAAGGGGAGTCTCGAACCAGTCCCGCTGTGGTCCCTCATCCATCTCCGGCGGCAGTGGAACCTGCTCAGCAAAGACGTCGGTTCCAGCGTCTCGCCCAGTCTAATACTGTGCAGAGACTTGCTGCTGCCTCTCCAGGTTCTGCTATTGTAGCCAGTACTGGTCAGCGGCGAGCAGACGTCTTTAGAACTAAGTCCTGCATTTCCCCTTCTGAGCATGCCCACTGTAAGATCTCTCATTGGAGATCAGGGGTCACATGCTCAGGCACTGCAGCAGCTCCTATTGGTCCGCCAGGAAGGTCCTGAAACTATATGTGTTCTGGAACAGTTTCTCATTGGTCCTCTTTTGGCAGGTCCTGTAGTTGCTACTATAAAAGGGTTGCATGGCCTTGCGGCCATGCGCTAGTATCAATTGTGTTATGTGCTTTGCGCCAGTGTGATCATGCACGCATGTGGTTAGAGCTCGGCTGAAATAAGCCCCTAGAATACCGGCACCTCCGGTGAGGAGATTTGCATGCATGTGTTCAGGGCCTGGCTGAAATAAGCCCCTAGAATACCGGCTTCTACGGTGAGGAGTTGCTTGTTTGCGTTGCTGAATGCATGACCATGGACTGCTATCCGCATAGCAGTTATCTGTGTATCCCTGTGATGTTAACAGGACACAGTCTCTATTTCTGCATCTCTACCTCAGTGACTCTGTGGTGTAACAGAGTTCGCTTATACTGCCATATAGTGCTACAGCATCTATGTTTGCAACTCTGTGAAGTAGCAGAGTTCGCCTTTACCGCCATCTTACTAGCAGCAGGCTCTGCCTGCACGGTGGACCCTGGGCTGCGAACGCACCCACTATTTATATTTAGTTGGTGCGTTCTGCAGACCCTAACAGTATACTAGCGCCAGGGTCTGGCTAGTAAAATGGCGGACAACCAGCGTCTGCAGCAGTACATCCAGAAGCTGGAGGGTAGGTTGGTGGTCCTTGAGCGCACAACCTCAGCTGTGGATGTTACCGCAGTCGCTGTTCATGCTGCTAGCGTAGCAGCAGCCAGTTTGTCCACGGCTACCTCTGCTCCGACATTATCCCACCTCCCACTTCCAGACAAGTTTACTGGTGACAGTAAACATTGTCGGGGATTCGTGAGTCAGTGCTCTATACAGCTTAAGTTTCTGGCAACACGTTTCCCCACGGAACGGGCACGAGTGGCTTTTATTGTGTGTCTTCTGTTCGGGCAGAGCATTGGAGTGGGCAACGCCGCTGTGGGAGCGCGACGATCGTGTGGTGCGGAGTGCTCCTCATTTTTTGGAGGCTCTGAAAAAGGTCTTTTTAGGACCTCAGGTCACGCACGATACGGCACTCCAACTGCTGGCAATGTCACAGGGCTTGTCCATGGTCAGCCAGTTCTCAGTCCAATTTCGGACTTTGGCCTCTGAATTAGAGTGGCCAGATAAAGTTCTTATTCCAGTGTTCTGGAGAGGACTGACAGACCATGTAAAGGACGCTTTGGCCACCAGGGAGATTCCTGCCACACTGGAGAAACTCATTTCTATATCTACCCGCATCGACCTCCGTTTTCACGAGTGGAGGTTAGAGCGGACCCAGTGTAGGCAGAGGTTTCGGCTGGCACCCACCTTTGCCAAACCTCTTGAATTTCCCGTTCGGGCGTCCGACTCCCAAGAGACCGTGGAGACTACTCGAGCGGGATCTAAATCTCGGACCACTCGAGTATCCGTGGTCTGTAGAGTGTGTCAGCAGCCAGGACATTATGCCAACCGATGTCCCCAGCGAATGAGTAAACGGTCATTTTCCGTGACCATGGGTGCAGGGTCATTAGCCGCGAGGGATTTTCCTCCGAAAGTGCTCCTTAAAGGGTTAATCTCTCTAGGTTCATCCACTCTTCCCGCCAAGCTTTGTGTGGACTCTGGGGAAGAGGGGAATTTAATGTCCTCCTCCTTTGCCTCTTGCCATTCCATACCGCTGGTGACGCTCGCCAAGCCAGTATCGGTGAGAGTATTGAATGGAGCAATCCTGCCCTCACAAATCACCCACCAGACTGTCTCTCTTCCTCTGTCTATGTCCCCTTCTCATCAGGAGAATATATCTCTTTTTTGTTCTTCCTGAGGGAATAGATGAGGTTTTGTTGGGATTACCCTGGCTTCGCCATCACTCTCCCCATATTGAGTGGTCCTCTGAGAGAATACTGGGTTGGGGTGATCATTGCAGAGACAGATGTCTCAGAGAGGACGTTCAGGTTTCCACCACGGAGATACCCATAGACCTTGCTTCTCTATCCAAGGTTTATCGGTCATACGCGGACGTATTCTCCAAAAAGGCAGCGGAGACTTTTCCGCCTCATCGCCCCTATGACTGTCCTATAGACCTCTTGCCTGGAACGGAGCCCCCTCGGGTGTATCCTCTCTCTCTTCCTGAGATGGAGGCCATGTCACAATACATCCAGGAAAATCTGGCAAGAGGGTTTATTATGAAGTCAGTGTCACCAGCAGGGGCAGGATTTTTCTTCGTGCAGAAGAAGAATGGAGAATTACGACCGTGTATAGACTATAGGGGTCTTAATGCCATTACCGTTAAGAACAAATACCCTTTGCCCCTAATATCTGAGCTCTTTGATAGGCTCTGGGGAGCAAAGGTATTTACTAAGCTGGATCTTCGTGTTGCCTATAACCTGATCTGCATCCGTGAGGGGGACGAATGGAAGATGGCGTTCAATACCAGAGATGGACATTACAAATATCTTGTGATGCCCTTCGGGCTCTGTAATGCTCCAGCCGTCTTCCAAGATTTCGTAAATGACATCTTTCGGGATATGCTTGCCACCTCAGTGGTAGTCTATCTGGATGACATTCTCATATTTTCTCCAGATATGGACACCCACCGGAGAGATGTCTGCAGGGTCTTCGACCTCTTGCGGGCAAACTCCCTATATGTGAAGTTGGAGAAGTGTGTGTTTGAGCAGGAGTCTCTGCCATTCCTGGGCTATATCATCTCCACTCAGGGATTGACTATGGATCCTGCCAAACTACAGGCTGTAATGGATTGGCAAGAACCCCACTCTCTTAAAGCGGTGCAGCGCTTTATGGGGTTCATTAATTACTATCACCAATTCATTCCCCACTTCTCTACTTTGGTTTCTCCCTTGGTAGCCCTCACCAAGAAGGGAGCCAATCCAAAATTTTGGTCAGAGGAGGTCTCCAAGGCCTTTACTTCAATCAAGTCCCATTTTGCTAGCGCTCCTATCCTATATTGGAGGTAGATGCCTCGTCCGTTGGTGCTGGAGCAGTCCTTTTTCAAAAGGATGCTCAAGGTCGTAAACATCCTTGCTACTTCTTCTCCAAGACCTTCACACCAGCGGAGAGGAATTATTCCATTGGGGATAGGGAGTTGCTAGCCATGAAGTTGGCCTTTTCCGAGTGGAGACATCTCCTGGATGGGGCTTGATTTCCCTTTCAAGTGTTCACTGACCACAAAAATTTGGTCTATTTACAGACCGCCCAGCGGCTAAATTCCCGTCAGGCCAGATGGTCCCTGCTCTTCTCCTGGTTCCATTTCACCCTCCATTTTCTCTCCGGGGAGAAGAACATTCGTGCCGACGCTCTGTCCCGCTCCGTGGTGTCCTCTGAGGAGGTGGAGGAGGAGCCTCGGCTGATTGTCCCCACAGAGAGCCTAAGAACTGTGGCCCCGGTTTCGCTTGAGTCTGTGCCTCCAGGCAAGACTTTTGTGCCCATCAATTTGCAACCAGAGGTACTCTCTTGGGCACATTCGTCCTGGGTGGGTGGACATTTTGGGGCAAAGAGGACATCTGAGTTGCTGGCAAGGACATACTGGTGGCCACATATGGTCCGTGACATCAGGGAATACGTTCAGGCGTGCGTCTCCTGCACCAAGAATAAGTCCCCTCGACAACGGCCAGCTGGGTTACTTTTCCCTTTACCGGTGGCAGACAGGCCCTAGGAGATGGTTGGGAAGGATTTTGTGGTGGCTTACCCAAGTCTCGGGGCTGCACCATCATCTGGGTGATAACCGACCACTTCTCCAAAATGGTACACTTGGTGCCGTTGCCACGGTTACCTTCCACACGGGCCTTAGCAGCATTATTTATCAGGCACATTTTCCGGCAACACGGAATGCCAGACAAAATTGTCAGTGATCGAGGTCCCCAATTTGCGTCTCGGTTCTGGAGAGAGCTGTGTCATCTACTCAGCATTGAGTTAAATCTCTCTTCGGCTTATCATCCCGAGACGGATGGGTTGGTAGAGAGAGCCAACCAGACCTTGGTCACATACTTGCGACATTTTGTCTCAGCTAGGCAGGATGACTTGGCATCCTTGCAACCGTGGTCTGAGTTCGCTCTAAATAATGCTGTGGCTGACTCCACCGGACAGACACCATTCCTCTTAAACTACGGTCAGCATCCGCGGGTACTGGTGCCCATGCCCGTG
The DNA here is from genome assembly GCA_033576555.1 of Oophaga sylvatica. Taxonomy (NCBI): domain Eukaryota; kingdom Metazoa; phylum Chordata; class Amphibia; order Anura; family Dendrobatidae; genus Oophaga; species Oophaga sylvatica. The sequence continues at coordinate 35,007,338 of JARQOD010000006.1, forward strand.
TCTTCCGACGACTCCAGTGTGGCAGACTGTGCCGTGGAGGACATTTGGGTCCACACTCAGGATGCCATTCAGGCCTCCAAGGAGAGGATGAGGTCTTCCGCCGATGCTCATCGGCGCCCCGCTCCGACATTTGCTCCGGGTGACTTAGTGTGGCTCTCTGCCCGGAACATCAGGCTGCGAGTAGAGTCTACTAAGTTGGCACCTCGCTATTTGGGCCCCTTTAAGATCCTTGAGCAGGTAAACCCTGTAGTCTACCCCTTAGCCCTTCCACCTCGCCTTGGTATCTCTGATACCTTTCACGTGTCCCTTTTGAAACCCGTGGCCATCTCCCGGTTTTCCGAGTCCTCTGCCGGGACGTCAGGTTCATCTACCGACGATCATGAGGTGAACGCCATCGTTGGGTGTAAGGTGGTATGGGGCAAAAAAATTATTTGGTGGATTGGAGGGGTTGTGGGCCTGAGGATAGGTCCTGGGAGCCTGCTGAACATGTTCACGCTCTGCAGCTTATCGCTGCCTTTGAGCGCAGCGATTATTTTCAGAAGTCCTGTTGATGTGAATTTGGAGATTCATGCATATGCTACCACCTCTCCATTTCAGTGTGAGGAAGGGATCATTTCCTCAATATTGATGTCAGTCCCAAAATTGGAACTGGCATCTTTCAGATATTTAAAGGGAATCTGTCATCCCCTGGGACATATATGACCTATTAATATGGGCATACAGGTAACAGAAATGGTACAATAGTCCTACCTACAGTACATGCCTCATATTAACAGTCTTGTTGTTGAGAAATGTTATATTCTCTCTCTATGCTAATGATTTCTTCTAGGCTCTGGATTGTGCGGTGCCTGAAAGAAATACCTGAACTCTGTCCTCATTAGAATACTACCCCCCCTCCCATGCATGTCAGTTACGGCCCCGGAATCCTGCTCCTGCACTACTGTTAGCTAAACTTTAACTCCTTCCTACAAATGGGAGTAACTGTACATCCAGATTGCTGGTGATTTCGTCTGATGATTGGCACAGTTATAGGAGTTGTACCCGTGCAAATCACAGCAGGAGTCAGCTGTTATATACAGTATAATAAACTGGTCAAAGAAAAAAAGTTTAAATAGCTCAACACAACTAATATAATAGGTGTCTTCTCCAAATTCAACACAAAATGTCACTTTTTCTGACTACTTCAGTCACAAAATTATTCACCCTTTCATGCCCAGCTTGTTGAGTATTTAGTAGAACATCTTTGGCTGTTGAAACCTGTTGTAAACATGACACCAGCTCTTGTTAGCGTTCCTAAAGAATCTTAGCCCATTCCACATGGGCCACTTTACTGAAATTCTTAGGTTTGTGTGATACAATATGCTTCTTCAAATCCCACAACAGCCACTTCAGTATTTTCCAGAACTATTTCTGAAACCAAGCGTTGGTGGACTTTGAGGTATGTTTGGTATCATTGTCCTGTTGGAAGGTCTAATGACACCCAATCTTCAGCTTCTTCACCAAAGTCATTATATTATCTCCTAGAATTTCATGAGACTTCATTAAATCCATGTTGCCTGCTGCTGGCTTCCAGTGCCAGAAGAAGCAATGCTGTACCAGAGCATAACCTAGCTTCTGCCATGCTTCGCTGTTTTATTCTTCCTCCTTCAGACACACCACTGATCCATTGTTACAAAATGTTGATTGTTTTATTACTCAAAAAAAACAACATCAGAAAATTTATAACACCCAAATTGTGAACTGGAGGCAATCGCCCTTAAGGAATTGCCCATGAGGAATGGGTTAAGGTACTTAGGGAATTTTGCAAGAAGCTAGTGTCTGGTTATGCATCCAATTTGCAGCAGCTCATAACAACCAAAAGGTTAGTACTATGTACTAAAGACACTTGTCATGAAGAGGTTGAATAATTCTGATACTGCACTAGTCACTAAAAGTGTCATTTTATGTTAAATTTTGAGTGAGAAACCACTTGTTATATTAGATGTGTTGAGCTATTTAAATAATTATTCTTGTTTAATTGGTTTATTGCAAACAGCAGAAAGTTTGCTAATGAACCTAATTTGCGATAGCTGCTGAATAATTTTTTATTGCAACTATTAATTAAGCACATAGGAGAGCCATCAAAGGAGTAGTCTGGAATTAGGCAAAGCCAAGGAAGGGCTGTTATAAGGCAAACACATAGAAGTAGGGTCAAATTTGGCCCATGCTTGGACACAATAATAGGGAGAGGAGAATGACGCGCACTCAATAAATTAGATAGGTGCAGACTGAACTGGGAAACAAGCCCACTTTAACAAAGTACAAGAGCAGTCGCACTCAAGAGCAAAATATTGGGCTAATGAAGTTTCTTTTTATTATTCAATGTATATTGAAACAACACCACATGGACGAAAAAAAGGACAGAAAAGTATACCGAGGTAACGTTTCGACCCACAATAGGGTCTTTATCAAACCTCACTGAGGAGTGTCCTTGATAAGGAAATATAGTGTAGACACAGCAAAAGACCCAGCCGGGCCTGAATGGAGGATATGGTGTGGAGGATCGTCCTAAGTCACCAAAGTCCAGCAAAAGAATACCCCATTTGGAGTTGACTTTAGATACAATTACTTGCCACTGGTGTTCATTTCTTATGAGAACATTCACTAACTGCCTATTTCACCTGCCTATTTCACTATATGTGTTTGTATGTTTCTGATTTCAAAAAATTGGATGAGATTACATTTTTTTATATACATTGATGCTGGCCCCTTAGAATGATTTCCTGTGATAGGTTAAAGAGAACCTGTCATGTCCCCAAACGCTATTAACCTACAGATATGGAGTTAATATGCAGGTTCATAGTGTTCTAGAGCTGTGCAGCTGCCAAATTACAAGCCCAGCTACCAGGAGGAAATTATCTTTATTCCTCCCCACTGCCTCTGGCTTTCAGTCATAGAAGAGTGCGCAGTAAAGCTTCAGTCACTGCTGAATACATAGTGAGCGGCAGCTATAAACATGCCCTGTAACATTGACTGACAACTGTCTGCGTACTGATGCACTGCTGAACCGGCCGTCTGTAAGGGCCGGCCAGGACTACAGTCGTGACCACAGTCACTACAGCATCAGCGTCCTGGCCGTCCCCCACAGAAACACAAAATCCATTTTTGTGCGCACCTGTATCTCCAGGTTCAGATCCCTCTGGGCACTTCTCAGACAAGGAATGTTCCTTCTCACGGCGACCCTCATCAAATGAGACACAGTCCATTGCAACTGGAACGGTTTCTTTACTATAAATTTTGCACAGCATATCCACAGTTGTTACATTTTGTGTTTCATATTCTTCCATACGGGATTCCTCAACTTTCCCTGCACTGCTGACGCTTCCTTGCAGTACGCGCCCGGACCGTCTTAGACTGCTTCCCAGCTTCCTCCCGGCTCAACCTCGCCACAATGACAATTTCCTCTGCCTGCTTTTCCCCAGGGTAGAGATCATCAGTCACTAAGTAAGGCTGCCTCTGGCAAAGAATCCGACCCGTCAGTACTGTTCCTGGCTGCCTTTAGAAAGACTGCATGGACCAGGGCTCATACCACTGAACGCCCGCTCTATCTCATTGTGGGCAACATACTACACAGACAACGCAGGGTTAGGGTAAAACAGTGTGGCAATACTTTATTGAGCCACAACAACCAATAGCAAACAGAACAATCCCAGCAATTACCCCTAACATGGTGCACAATACAGGGCCTAACCCTTCCGCTATCTTACCTGGATAACTGTAGATGTTACGTCAGAGCTCCCAGGGTTGATATTCCACCTGTGATATGCACACAGAGAAGAGATATTGACAAGCGTAGGGAGATGACCGAGAACAGTCAATAGAGTCTGTAGAAGGTCCAATGCCAGTTGACACAAAGTCACAGCTCCCAGGGTTGCTATTCCAACTGTGATATACACACAGAGAAAAGATAACAACAAGCATAGGGAGAAGACAGACCATACTGTCCATACAAGGTCCAAAGCCAGTTGACACGAGAGTCACCACCTGGCTTATCCCACCATCTCCATGGAACCAGGTGACCACCGGGTAACCAAAAACTGGCTCTCTCCAAACATATCCGTAGTTCAGAGATGGTCACTGGATCAGATCTGTGTCCTTCCAACCGGAGCCGAAAACTCCTAGGTTGTTTCCCTTAGAATCATAGATCCTTGTCCCTCGTGATGGTGCCATGATGAATTGGCTGCAGTCCTGTCTCTCATCCGTTGAGTGTTGTGCAGAATGTCCGACTGGCAGCTCTCTGTGTCATGAGATGAGATGAGATCTGATCTGCTCTCTCTGTCTCTTGTTTTTATACCCGCGACATGTAAGCTATTTTTAGAATTACCCAGTGTGCTTCAGACCAACCTCACATTCTTTTCCCTCTTTACTTTGGAAGTCAACAAACTAGTTCATAATACAATGCACAATAAGCATATCAGTACACCAATATACAAAGATAAACACACACTATGTACAATTCACTATTACAGACTTACACAGTATGATAAATAGTATATCAGCTTGCAAGACTGTCTTCTTGACCCACCAGACATAAACACTTAAATCCCCAAATTCTTGTGGGTTTACAAAAACATGGTTGTTTTTGTAAATTAAGATACAATCTGGTTTCTTCACATTAACTAACTAAGACCTACACTAATAAGGCTCACTAGTATGCCCCCATCTAGTGGCCCCAAAGGAAACTATACTTACCCAGAATTATAAACACTAATGTACCCCCCTCTAGTGTCTGAAAGGTGCACTAAGAACTGTCCCTATCTACTAGGCATAAATACCATTTTACATTAAAGGAACAACACACATATATAACATCGTACATAAAATGGTAACACATAAAAGAGTGTGGCAGTACCATTGACTATGCAGTGTAATACATATTTTACCCTATTCTGACAATGCTTAGCAATTGATGTGTTTTCCATTACACTTCTAAAAAGACCACAGATATGTACCCCATATATCATAGTTCTGGGCACCACATTTTAAAAAAGACATTGAAAAACTGGAGCAAGTTCAGAGAAGAGCTACCAGGATGGTGAGCGGACTACAAAGTATGTCCTACAAAGAACGGTTAAAGGATGTGGGAATGTTTAACTTGCAAAAAAGAAGGCTAAGAGGAGACTTAATAGCTGTCTACAAATATCTGAAGGGCTGTCACAGTGTAGAGGGATCATCCTTATTCTCATTTGCACATGGAAACACGAGAAGCAATGGAATAAAACAAATGGAGAAGATACAGATTAGATATTAGAAAAAACCTTTTTGACAGTGAAGGTGATTAATGAGTGGAACAGGCGGCCACGAGAGGTTGTGAGTTCTCCTTCAATGGAAGTCTTCAAAAAGAGGTTGGACAGACATCTGTCTGGGATGGTATTGTGAATTCTACATTGAGCAGGGGGTTGGACACGATGACCCTGGAGCTCCCGTCCAACTCTAACATTCTATGATTCTGTATAACATCAGATGAGAAAAAAGAGGTGTGGATAACCATGTATAGTGAAGTAAAAACAAACTTTATTAGTACATGATAAAAATAATATAACAAACAACTAGCCAATGTGATGGCCCACAAACAAGAAAATCATGATAAATAGTGATAAATCATGATAAATAGTAATCAGTCTTAAAGCATGATTAAAACATTATGGCATATACAGTAGGTTCGGAAAGTATTCAGACCTCTTTAAATGTTTCACTCTTTGTTTCATTGCAGCCATTTGGTAAATGCAAAAAATGTGATATTTCGTTTTTTTGTTTTTTTTTTTTAATAAATTTGCAAAAATTTCTACATTTCTGGTTTTTATCAGTCAAGATGGAGTGCAGAGTATACATTAATGAGAAAAAAAATGAACTTTTTTACATTTACCAAATGGCTGCAATGAAACAAAGAGTGAAAAATTTAAAGGGGTCTGAATACTTTCCGAACCCTCTGTATAGAGAGCGTTACAGCAGCAATAAATAACATGATAAATAGTAAAATTAATACATTGTAATATATGGCCCCTGTAAACGCTTCTCAGACTGAATGATTTAACAAATAGACATGAATACAATAGATTTATGTATATAAGGTTGTGGAACCGGATATCCCTATGCACGTTTTGGCACATTAGCCTTCTTCCGGGGGGAGTGATCATATTGTGTATTCATGTCTATTTTTAAATCATTCGATCTGATTTACTATTAGTTTATGAGAAGCTTTCACGGGCCATATATTACTATGAATTCATTTGACTATCATGTTATTTATTGCTCCTGTAACGCTCTCTATGTATGCCATAATGTTTTAATCATGCTTTAAGACTGATTACTTCTTACTATTAGTGTTGAGCGATACGATACTGCAAATATCGGATATCGGCCGATATTAGCTGTATCGGCCTTTCGATTCCGAATACCGATATTTTCGTCATATCGGATACCGGAATCGGATTTATCACTGTCACTGTGAGTGTCCGTCGGTCAGGTCTGTCAGGAGTCAGCGGCACTTACCTGGCAGAAGATCTCCGGCGGTCACGTCCTGGACTGCTTGATGGCCGCCATTATCTTCTCCCTGGCGGTCACATGCAGTTTTTCGCGATAACTGCAGTGACTGCTGGGTAATCCCGGCCGTAAAGCAGTCAGTCCGATGACGTCACCGCCGGGGAAGCAGGTAATCAGCTGTGCTGCGCCGGGATGACAGGCTCTGCCTGTCATTCTGATGTAGCAGAGCTGGATCGTCGTGGGACACTCGTTACTATGGACTGCGTCGGACAGGTGGTATACTGCTGTTTTTTTTTTTCATTTTTTTACAGGAGATCGATGGCGTCGCAGGATGAGACTGTAATAAAAGTAATGAAAACTGTGTTGTTTTTTTTATTAAATTAAAAAACTTTTATATGAACATTCACCCGTCCGGGTACATCAACAATTTAACTATTTACATACAGGGACCCTGTCCGGGTTATTTATAATTCTTTGGCAGGGGTGTTCCAGGTACCACCTGGTACTCTTCTGATGCTTGCCAAACATCCGAGACACCAAGGACCACCAGGACCTGATGACGTCGTGTGGCCTGTACAGTCAAGTCGTGACCCGCTATCTGTGTCTGTGTGACCACCTCTTTCATCTCCCTCCGGGTCTGGAGCCCTATGTCCCGGACTGAACGAACCCCAGGTGGCCTAACAGGCGCCGGGTACGGGCCAGCTATAGTTATCATGTCCATAGCTGGGGCTGCTGAGGAGACCACTGAGGGAGGCTGGGGAGATTTACGGCGTGGGGTGGGCACTTGTGCAGAGGCCTGGATGTGGGAGGCTGAAGGCTCCGAGGGTCTCACAGGTTCCTGACACTCTGGGGAGTAGGGGTCGCACCTCGTAACATTTAGGGCGTACCATCCATTGTAACCCCAGTGTCGGGTGTAAGTCACCAAGTCTCCTGGCAACAGGTCCCTCCCCGGGTGTCCTTCTGGGAGGTGAGTCTCCACGTCCCGCCGGGTCACAAAGACTTCTAAATAAAGTCCAGGCTCCTGGATGAAGCCCCAACCACCTTTCAATTTAAAGCTCCGTACTGCACCCTTACGCCGCGGCTCCCTCAGGGTTCCTTTATCTTTTCTCATCCGGTCCTTATCTGCCCGGTCCTTCTCCAGGTTACGTTGCCGAAGTTTTTGGGATTCTCGCTGCTCCCTTTGTCGCTCTGCTTCCCGCTCCCAACGTCTCCACTCTTCCTCCTGACGCCGGTTGTAATTCTCCTCCAGCATCTCCATGTCTCCACCATCAAACTGCAGCTTATGATGTCCGGTTTGCGGCAGCTCTCCTGGCGCCCCCCAGTCCTGGCGGCGCTCACCTGCGGAGGAAGCAGCCGGCTCTGGAACAGATGACAGTCGGGGCTCCGGTACAGACAGGTAGACCTCTGGTGCCTGCGCGGCCTCCTCCATGAGGACGGGTGTCGCTTCTTCTGTCTCAGCGACGGGGGCAGACAGCGGGATCTGGGGTGCTGCCGGTGCAGAGTTTTTTGCAGGAACGGGTGCCTCCACTGCGACAACGTCAACCGGATCACATTGCAAGGGCTGGGATGCCCGCACGGACTCCTCTACTAGAACGGGTGCCTCACCTTCCGGTACAGACACTTCAGGGGGTAAGAGGGATTGGCGCCGCTCCAAGTTTAGTTTTAGGGCACGCCAGCTGGCTTCCATCCTGGCGACCTCCTCCCGGTGCCGGGCCAGGCCTCTTAGGGTATCCTCCGCTTCTTCCAGCGTAGGAGGGTTTCCAGGCCGGGTGCCCAACGGTGGTTCCGTGGCGATCGGGTCGCTTCCGTGGGGGGAGAGCTCTGACTGCTCCATCCCTTCACACTTCTGCTCGTGTCCATTAGCCATCTCTGCCAAGTCACATGTGTCATTAGCATCTGGAGAGGGCCCCTCTTTTGTAGGGAGGCGGGACCTTCGTGTTAGTTTCCGCACACTGAGGAGGATGAGGAGGCGGAACTGAAGAGCTGTGGGGCACGATCTTACATTGCAGTACCATTTAGAGTGGTCGGCCATCGTTTTCACGCCACTGAGTGAGTGTACACCCACGAAGAGCACGCCCTTCTTCTTCACCAGTGCCTCGTCGTGACGCAGATATGGCGGAAAAATGGCAAATACATTCTCTGATGATTTTAGCAATTCTCAAGCACAAAACCAGTTCAATTCAGGCACACAGGACTCGCTTATAGCGAGCTACAGAATCCTGTTCGTGACGCCCAAGTTGAGTCGCACAGAGCCAGAGGTTTTGGGGGTACTCGGCACCGAGCCCGTCGACTTCTATGGGGTATGTCACGGCTTTACCCGGCAATTGAATCAGAGTCTATTTTACTATGTAGAAGTGTATAAACTATAAATATATCTATATATATATATATGTCACAATGACATGTATATATATATTATATATGTATTCTATGTGTGTATATTTTGTGTTTACAACGAAAGAAAGGGTTTTTTTTGTTGCGATTTTTTGTTCCCATAGACTTACATTGGACTTCCGGTATCGGAATCGGATATCGACGATATTTAGTGATATCGGCGATACCATTTCGATACGATATTTTTAGATTTCGAGCAGTATCGCTCAACACTACTTACTATTTATCATGATTTACTGGTTTGTGGGCCATCACATTGGCAAGTTGTTTCTCATGTTATTTTTATCATGTACTAATAAAGTTTGTTTTTACTTCACTTTACATGGTTATCCACACCTCTTTTTTCTCATCTGATGTTCAATAATTACTAGGTGTTAACCAATTATGGGTCCCTTATGTTTCGTATCATAATGTATTTAACATATGCATAGATGCATTATTTATGATTATTTAGTGATACTTGTTATATTGCCAACTCTTTAGGTGTTCATATGATTCTATATAGTAGCAAACAAACAATGCTCATAGATTGATTTTATATCTGTAGAAAAGACCACTTTGCATTTTGTAAATCTTGCTATCAACAAGTTGATCACAAGAAAAGCAAATAGTAAGGATCAGGGAACAGATTCTTTGTGATTTTTTTTTGCAAAATGTCTAAAATTTTGCTTGATATCTGATAATGCATTTTCAAAATAATACTTAGGAAGGCTCAGAAACTCAGCAGCTGTGAAATCTTCCAGCATATTTTCCCTTCCTTCTCTATGACACCTTGATAAGGCAATTATCACATAATTACCTTAACAAGTGGCATTACAGGAAATTATTGTCATTCTACTGTTAAAATAACACATAATCAACTGCAAGTGAATTCTAAAATCCTCAATCAGCATCTCATTAAACAGAACTAGCTCAGTGAAGGGAGCACCATTGGTGAGTAATATGTGACAAACAAGTCTTAGATTAAAAAAAAAAAAAACTAAATGTAGAGCAAAAAAATACACTTAGACAACAGCATTAAATATAACAAAAAATGCCTGGCTCATTATGGTGAGTATAATTGGTTTTAATTTTAAATGTACATTTAGGAACTAATGTCATAATATAGGAACAGTTGTATATAATATGCACAACTTTCGTTGAGGCTTATTAGAAAAAAAAATCAATTAAAAAATGACAACTACAGTCAAAATGGCAGACTTTTGTAATTTTCTATGTGGTAAAAAAGCTATTAAAATTCTTGTAAAGAAAAACACACTAAAACAATGTAAGCCAGACATTGGTATAATAACCACTTGAAGGTTATATAACACTTATAGAATAAAGAGAATCTGTCAGCAGGTTTTTCCTAGTTAATCTGACAGCATCATGATGTAGGGACCGAGACCCTGATTCCAGTTTACTGAGTGCAGCAGTCGTGATAGAATCACAGCTTTCTCAGCTGTAGATCTAGCAGAGCTCAGAATGCTGAGCAGCACATGAATCCACCTACACTACTGATTGGTCGCATTTTGTGTGCAATGTACTAGTGACAGAAAGCTGCTAATCAGCTCTGGGGGCGTGGTTGGACTAGGAGGCACAAGGCAGCTTGTCCTATTGTGATAATCTTTTGATAAAACACTAATTTTATTGAAGCAGCAAAACACAGCCCAGTAAGTGAAATATCCCTATAATCAAGGTTTCCTCACCTATAACCTATAAGATATAATATGTAAAATCAGGTAGTAAAACATATTCTATATTTGTAATCTGTATTTATTTTTGGAAAATGTATTTAAATTTATTTATGCTGTTATGGGGATGAACATCTATTGGACAGTTTGATGGCTCAGTGGTTAGCACTGTTGATTTATAGTGCTTGGGTCCTAGGTTCAAACTTCAACTACAACATCTGCTATGGGTTTGTATGTTGTCTCCATGCTTGTGTATGTATCCTCCTGGTACTCTGCAGGGTTGCCAACTGGATTTTTCATTTTTTCTAGACAGCTTTGAAGGTGTAAAAAAAATTCTGCAAAGTAAGAATACTTTTCAGAATAGAAGTGGTATGTAACATGAATGATCAAATGAGAAATCTAAATCAAATCAACATTTAGTGACTGTCCTTTGCCTTTAAAACAGCATCAATTCTTCTAGGTACAACTGCACAAAGTCAGGGATTTTGTAGGCTTATAGTCAGGTGTATGAGTAAAAAATTACACCAACCAGGTTATAAATCTTTATTTTGATATGCAGCTTGAAACACTGTCATTAACTGAAACATAAAATGCTGTGATGAGGCTTAAACTGGGTGGTGAATAGTGTTGAGCGATACGATACTGCAAATATCGGATATCGGCCGATATTAGCTGTATCGGCCTTTCGATTCCGAATACCGATATTTTCGTCATATCGAATACCGGAATCGGGATTGTCACTGTCATTGTCAGTGTCCGTCGGTCGGGTCTGTCACTGTCAGTGTCCGTCGGTCGGGTCTGTCAGGAGTCAGCGGCACTTATCTGGCAGAAGATCTCCGGCGGTCACGGCCTGGACTGCTTCATGGCCGCCATCCTCTTCTCCCCGGCGGTCACATGCAATTTCTCGCGATAACTGCAGTGACTGCTGGGTAATCCTGGCCATAAAGCAGTCAGTCCGATGACGTCACCGCCGGGGAAGCAGGTAATCAGCTGTGCTGCGTCGCGATGACAGGCTCTGCCTGTCATTGCGATGTAGCAGAGCTGGATCGTCGTGGGACTGTCGTTACTATGGACTGCGTCGGACAGGTGGTATACTGTTGGTTTTTTTTTTTTCTTTTTTTACAGGAGATCGATGGCGTCGCAGGAATGAGAGTACAATAAAATAAATGACAACTGTTTTGTCTCTTTTATTTCATTAAAATACTTTTTTCTTGCTTTGTCTTTTTTTTATGCATTTAATAACTTTGGGATTAATAATGGATCGGTGTCTTATTGACACCTCTCCATTATTAACCGGGCTTATTGTCACCGTGCAATCAACGGTGACATTAACCCCTTATTACCCCACTTGCCACCGCTACAGGGCAGTGGGAAGAGCCGGGTAAAGTGCCACAATTGGCACATCTTTTGATGCGCCAAATGTGGGGCTGCTGTAGCCTGGTATTATCAGGCTGTTGAGGGCCAAAATCCATGGGCCTTGACAGTCTTTTAATACCAGGCCGCAGCAGTCTGCATTTTACTTGGCTGGTTAACAAAAATAGGGGGACCCCTACGCCGTTTTTTTTTTCGAGGGGATCCCCTATTTTTGTTAACCAGCCAAGCTAAGCAGACTGCTGTGGCCTGGTATTATCAGGCTTGCAAGGTCCATGGATATTGGATCCTTACCAGCCTGAAAAACCAGGCCTCAGCGGTCTGCTTCATCTGGCTGGTTAACAAAAATAGGGGGGACCCCACGCCAATTTTTTTCGAGGGGATCCCCTATTTTTGTTAATCAGCCAAGATATGCAGACTGCTGTGGCCTGGTATTATCAGGCTGGCAAGGTCCATGGATCTTGGCTCCTTAACAGCCTGAAAATCCAGGCCTCAGCGGTCTGCTTCATCTGGCTGGTTAACAAAAATAGGGGGGACCCCACGCCATTTTTTTTTCGAAGGGAACCCCTATTTTTGTTAATCAGTTCCCTCTGACGTCACTGATTGTGTCCCTGGCTGACCTGAAGTGAAAGTGGAAAGCAATCAATTAAGCTTTCCACTTCCTCTCCTGTCAGCCAGGAGAGGAGCTCATTCATTTGGGGGTTTACTGTGAGGCTGCAGCATTAGCTGCGGTCCCTGCAGTAAACATTAACCCTTTCTGAAGGATTACACCGTGGGACCTGACTGTGCATGGGATAGGTAAGAATAATTTTGCTTTATTATTTTATTTTTATTACAGGAAATGGTTTTAGCAGGTAAATAAAATATGGTCAAAAACTGTGTGATTATTTCATTAAACTTCTTTTTTATTAAAGTGTGTGTGTTTGATTTTTCTTTCATACAATAGGATTAATAATTGATAGTTGTCTAATTGACAGCTCTCAATTATTAACCTGGCTTAAAGTGACCTTTCAATTGCAAGGTCATTTTAACCCCTTATTAACCCATTCGCCACCGCTACAGGGCAATGGGAATAGACGGGCAAAGTGCCAGAAAGGGCGAATCTAATTATAGATTTGTCTTTTCTGGGGTGTCTGGGGGCAGATGTTAGTAGCCAGGGGGGGCCAAAAATAATGGTCCCTCTCTGGGCTATTATTATCTGCCCCATTCGCTGGCTTTGTCTGTCTGGTTGCGAAAATAGGGCGGGAGCCCACGCATTTTTTTTCAGCAATTTTACACCTCATATATATATATATATATATATATACATGTCATTGAATTTGTGACACACATATATATATATTTATATTTATAGTTCATACATTCTACATAGTATAATAGCCGCTAATTCAATTGCCGGCTTTTGTGAAAATGCAGAACCCGACATGAAATGACACTTGGTGTACATAGGGTTAATCATGTCTTTTCATGTCCTTTGCTATCTGATTTGCACAAACAATTACATCAGTCTATGTGTGCAAAATTTCACACCTGTAGGGGTTAATTAAAGGTGTAAATTCGTAGCAAAAAAGTCCGTTTTTTTTACAACGAATTTACACCTTTAATTAACCCCTACAGGTGTGAAATTTTGCACACATAGACTGATGTAATTGTTTGTGCAAATCAGATTGCAAACGACATGAAAAGACATGGTTAACCCTATGTACACCAAGTGTCATTTCATGTCGGGTGCTTCTGTCTTTTCACAGAAGCCGGCTTTACCCGGCAATTGAATCAGAGGATATTTTACTATGTAGAAGTGTATAAACTATACATATATGTATATATATATGTCACAATGACATGTATATATATATATATATATATATATATGTATTCTATGTGTGTATATTTAGTGTTTACAAGGAAATAAAGTTTTTTTTTAGTTGCGATTTTTTGTTCTCATAGACTTACATTGGACTTCCGGTATCGGAATCGGATATCGACGATATTTAGTGATATCGGCGATACCATTTCGATACGATATTTTTAGATATCGAGCAGTATCGCTCAACACTAGTGGTGAACAAAACAAACTTTGATAGAATGGTGAGGTTGTAGAAGACAACTTCATGTTATTGGTCATATACAATTAGAACACAATTGCTAACCTGAGCACAGCAACAAGATACAAGATAGTTCTACTGCATCTGCATGGTCCCTCGCAGGACAAGATTTCAAAGCAGATTGGGGTTTCAATATGTGATGTTCAAGTTCTTTTGTAGAAGCACTAACAAATGTCCAACATTGAGGACTGTAGATGCTATGGTTGGCCAAGCAAACTTAGTGCAGTAGATGAAAGACACATCTTGCATACTTTACTATTGATGAACGAGAGTGCTCGTCACTGCTCGTTACTCACTCGAGCATCAGTGTGCTCGAGATGCTCTTTACTCCGTGAGTATATTCGAATGCTCACGCGCAAACTTGAGTCTCCTCCTTGCATGTTTGGCGCTTGTTAGACAGCCTATAAACATGCAGGGATTGCGTGCCAGTCACTGTAATGCCGTAGTTTCAGCTGCGTATAGGCAGGGGTTAGACACCATTAATATTTCTTTCAACAGCAAAAACAGCCCTTATTAGGGCTAATCAAATTCCATATTCATACTGCTGCTAGCAGCACTTAAGGGTATGCCACACTGAACAATATCGCTAACGGGATCGCTAAAAAACATCACTATTTAGCGATCCCGTTAGCGATGTTGTTCAGTGCGGCAGCTGCCAGCGACGAGCTTCCTGCTGTGATCTCGCTCGTCGCTGGAATCGTTCCGGACCCTATTTTCTCGTCGGCTCTCCCGCTGGGTAAGTATATATCGCTAGTGTGGCACCTTTTCTTAGCGATTTAGCGGTACTTTTGTACCGCTAAAGTCGTTAAGAAGATCGCTAACGGCGATAGCGTCGTTAACTATATCGCTAAATGTGGCCGCACTTAGCGATATAGAAACAATCCCGCTAGCGATCGCATTAGTATGCGTCGTTATCTTGATCGCTAGCGGGATTGTTTAGTGTGGCAGTACCTTTAGGGAAAGATTTTGCCGAAGGGATAGTGTAGGACAGGATAAGGTTAATTGCACTTCCTTCCTGCTGCAACTCATGCTAATAGCCTTTCTCAGGGCTAATAATATTCTTTTTGCTCTTAATCTTTCAAATTGTTCTCAGCAGGGAAAGTATGTTTGGGGTCATTGTCCTGCCAGAAGACCCATGACATAGGATGCAAACACAACTTCTGACAGTGGACACTAAATTGGGCCACAAAATCCTTTGGGAATCTTCACAGTTCATGATGCCTTGTACACAGTCAAGGCACCCAGTGCAAGAGGCAGCAAAACAACTCCAAAATATCTTTGAACCTTGACCATATTTGACTGTAACTACTGTGTTCTTTTATTTGTAGGCATCATTCCATTTACAGTAAGCAGTAGAATTATGTGCTTTACCAAAAAACTCTATCTTGGTCTCATTTGTCAGAGTACCCCACATATCAGCCCTGAGCACTGTGAGGGTCTGAAAAAATGTCCCATACCTTTGAGAGTGTTCCCCTGCCTCTGCTGCATCTGGGGTGTGTCTCCCTTGTCTTCAACTGTAGCCTTCTGGTACTGCAATATTTTATTAGATCTCTCCACCACAGGAAGGAGAGATGTAAAGCTCTCCTTGTAGCTGTCACTGGTTTGTCAGATGCAACAGACAGTTCTAGTGACCTGGTCCAGGTTATAACTGTCCCTTTAAATACCCTGGACCATGAGTAATCCTGTATACTACAGCTCACATCATAGCTACCCTTTTTTACTGTTATTAGACATGTGCTTTCATTTGATACATGTATTTTCCAGGTATTTTCTTATTTGTTGTGTTCCAGCACCATCTGCTGGTGAAATGTATACAATGTAAAGTTTTGACATGAAAACTGAGGTCTCAAGAGGAGGGGCTATTCTAGTTTCCACCCCATCTAGACCAGAAGAGCTGGGAAAACCCCAGTCTGGAACAAGCTGTCACTGGGAGCAGAGATCATGTGGAGGCTCCCTCTCTCCAAGACCCTCTGGTAGGCCTGACAAGTTTAGAAATTACCCCAAGACTCCCAGGTCGGTGAAATACTCTTGCTATGTAAAATCTTCTGCATAAAGCTGTAACAGACTCTGAATCTCTCTATAACAACTTACAAGCATTACATCTACAGGAGCAGGTCCTTAAATCTCCAAAGCCTCAATTCCATGTCAGAATCTAACTCTGTACTGTATTTCCTGTGGTTTCACCCCATGAGCCGTGAAGCATTTGCTCTGTGTCATATTTTCCCGTTCCTGCAAAAGTAAACACAACTGTTATCCCTGAGACCTGTGTCTGTGGTCATTATCGTGGTAGCCGCGTGGGGGTGGATAGCAGTGAATGGAAAGCCCCATTACAAGGACTTTACACAGTCACTCTGCATCTAGCTGGAGAAGGTCTCTGTGTTTGGCATTGCAGACGCCTTCTTAGTTCTTCTGTCTTTTTGACCCAGTGGCATCCTTCTTCCAGCTCTTATTGATACAACTGGACCTGGGTGTTTATAAACTCTCAGTCTGCTTCAGGGAGTCGCCGGTGATATTCACATTTTCCCTTGTGAAGGCTTGGAGCTATAGCAGTCAGCTTACTTCCTCTCTGGTGCTCTTCGTGGACATTTAGTGTTATCTCTTTGGAGTCATAGAATCATAGGATGGTAGTGTTGGAAGGGACCTCCTGGGCCATCTGCTCAAAGCAGGATTCTCTAAATCATCCCAGACAGATGTCTGTCCAGCCTCTGTTTGAAGACTTCCATTGAAGGAGAACTCACCACCTCTCGTGGCAGCCTGTTCCACTCATTGATCACCCTAAATGTCAAAAAGTTTTTTCTAATATCTAATCTGTGTCTCCTCCCATTCAGTTTCATCCCATTGCTTCTTGTCTTTCCTTGTGCAAATGAGAATAAAGATGATCCTTCTACAATGTGACAGCCCTTGAGATATTTGTAGACAGCTATTAAGTCTCCTCTCAGTCTTCTTTTTTGAAAGCTAAAAATTCCCAAATCCTGCAACCGTTCCTCATAGGACATGGTTTGCAGGCCAGTCACCATTCTGGTCGCTCTTCTCTGAACTTGCTCCAGTTTGTTGATGTCTTTTTTAAAATGTGGTGCCCAAAACTGGACACAGTATTCCAGATGAGGTCTGACCAAAGAGGAGTAAAGGGCAATAATGACCTCACGTGATCTAGACTGTATGCTTCTGTTGATACATCCTAGAATTGTATTTGCCTTTTTTGCTGCTGCATCACACTGTTGACTCATGTTCAGTCTGTGATCAATTAGTATACCCAAGTCTTTTTCACATGTGCTGTTACTTAGCCCTATTCCTCCCATTTTGTATATGCTTTTTTCATTTTTATTGCCCAGATGTAGTACTTTGCATTTTTCCCTGTCAAAAACCATTCTGTTAGTTGCTGCCCACTGCTCCAGTTTATTTATATCTTTTTGAATCCTCTCTCTCTCTTCTCTAGTATTAGCTACCCCTCCTAGCTTTGTGTCATCAGCAAATTTGATCAGTTTACCCTCAATTCCTTCATTTAAATCATTGATAAAGATGTTGAACATCTGCTCAAGTTAAGTTCCCCCCTCTTGTTTGTCTCCCTTTTGTCTTTAGTTTACAGTAGGGACTGACCAGTGCTCAACCCCCCTCCCTATCCAGGGCTTGATATACAGGGCTTAGGTTTCCTGTTCGGTGATTGGTGTGGAACCAATATAAGGATGGTAGGGTAGGCAGGGTGATACTAGATCTGCCTAGGGCTCTCCACTCCTCCATTCCCTAGTGTTTAGGCTTCCTTTTCCTCATCCTTTTGTGTTGCATTTAAGGCACTGTCATACTTAGCGATCGCACCAGCGATCATGACAACGACACGACCTGGCGAGATCGCTGGTGCGATCGCTATGTGATCGCTAGTTAGATTCCAAACACAACTCATCAGCGATCTGTATAACGACCTCTGCGGTTGTTGGGAAAACCTAGTCCCACCTGCGACGCTGGTGAAGTCGTTCATAAAGGGTGTCACACTCAGCGATTCAAGCTCACCAGCGGGACACCAACGACCAAAAAACGGCTCAGAACGTTCATGAGCGATCAGCGACATCGCAGCAGGGGCCACATCACTGCTACATGTCACACACAGCTAAGTCGCTAACGAGATCGCTACTGCATCATAAAATCGGTGACGCATTAGCGATCTCGTTAGCGATCTCGTTTAGTGTGACAGTACCTTTAGTCTCTCCCACACAGTGCATGATAATTGTGATGTGGTCGGTGTCTGAGATTGTTCAGAAACAACAGGCATGTCCACTACCATGACAGGGTCTCACTCATCATGACTGTAGCGGATAAACGAGTAGAAGTTATTTGGATGGAGACCTGTGCGAGAACACTTGCCACCTTGATGAAGGAGAAAACAGTAGCAGATGTGGTTGATGGGAAAACTGGTGGTTAGCGAGGTCCGCTAGTCCCATTTTTGGACAGTGAGATTCCCAGACTAACGCATGTTGATCACGCATGTGCCGGTTCATGCATGTAATAGTCAATTTATTGGATTTTTTGCCTCTACTCTGGGTAATCCATTGCATTCTCAAAAAAAGGCCAGGCTAGCCAACCACTGCTATAACTGCTGCTTGCTACAGCCAGAGTTGTGGCTGAGGATGCAGTTCTTGTCATGGTTGCATCACTCAGTGTCTGTGTGGGAAGCTGCAACATATCCTATTCGTCTTCCTCTTCCTTCAACCTCCTCTGAGGACCTACTCAGCTGTGTGCCTCTGGGTTCACACCAAGTGAGATCTACAACCTCATCGTAATCCTCTCTGTTCTCCCACTCCTCACCCTGAGAATCATCCTCTTCCTTTTGCCCTGACAGCACAGTACAGTCTGCATGCGACTCAGGAATCTGAGTTTCATCAGGATCACCTCCACCCTCCTGGGTTTAACTTCTAGTGATGAGGGTCAATTGATTCCACTTTTCCTAGTGTCTGCCCCTAATTTGAGCTGTTTTGGCAGCTTTTTACCCCCTTGAAGGTGCTGTCTATGCATTTGGTTTAGCCTCCCATTGAATTCAATATGGTTAGGATATGTTCGACGAACTGTTCGGTGAACATTGTGCCGTTCCGCGAATCTGAACCGAACTGAAACTTGAAAAGTTCACTCATCTGTTGTGGCAAGTGGGAAGTACTTCATGTTTTAATTCTCTGTGAAATTATGATATTGTAGCACAGTAGTTTTTTTCTAACTTTATTTCTTGCTGGGATTGGAGGACTTAAGCCTTTATTTTTTTTAACTGATGCAGCTCTGCTAAGCTGTGACATGGATTGAAACGGTAACACAGCGACCATATGATATTAAAATTATATTGCTTTCAAAGCCATGAAATTTGGTACTTTTCACTGAGGTTAGGGAAGTGATAACTTTTTAGCAGGAAATAATTAGATATTCCATTTAGCATTTTCCATTCCTATTAACCTGCTGCAATGGACATTGACCTTCT
Source organism: Oophaga sylvatica (assembly GCA_033576555.1). Lineage (NCBI taxonomy): Eukaryota > Metazoa > Chordata > Amphibia > Anura > Dendrobatidae > Oophaga > Oophaga sylvatica. The sequence continues at coordinate 35,026,858 of JARQOD010000006.1, forward strand.
TATCACCCACAAAGCAGACTGCAACTGTGTGAGATTACCTGACCTAAATTGAGAGACTACACAAAGTGAAGATAATGTGTCCAAAACTTCCTGCAATTGATAAGAAATGCATTTTTAAAAGTAATAGTCTTAAACCTGTGCCCTGGATTAAATGACAAAAATGTCATACTTCTATATCAGTTTTCATTTTTAATTATTGCCATTCTGGCAGGTTTGGTGTCTTATGATTGATGATAACTTTTAATGAAGTCTTCATTTAAAAAAAAAATCACCACTGTCTGCTTCTGCCACCTCATAAGTGATCACCTGATTTCTAGTATATAGAATGCAGAGATCTTCAATCTGCAGCATTAAACAAATTCCCAGAGAAATCAATGTTCTAACTATGTAAATTCTAGTATATCTTATCTACAACAGACAAAAGCACCTAACAAATAAATACCACATACAAGAGCCAATGAATTATTACAGACCATGAAAAAAAACACTTAAAAATTACATACCACAGACCCAATCGAAACCAGACCACAGATGTCCCCGAATAATAGAAACCCAGGTCACACCCCTTTAGGGTATAGAAACATCCTTAGGGCTCTTGTAGGCGTCCGTGCAAATCGGTCAGATCTCATACTGCAATGCATGGACTGGCCACGGCTCTCCCGCCCCGAGAGTGACAGCTACATATATTTCTTTGAGGTAGTCATACGCAGGTTGCAAGACCCGCAGCCTGCCCGTACGTTATTAGTCTGTGTTTGGAATGATATGCACAGACGCCTGCATGAACCCTCAGACCTCAACAATAAATTCACAACCATAGGAGGAAATACAGATTAATCCATACTTACAGTTATCCTAAGATATTAGGTACCACCGAATGCCAAAAATAAGTTCAGATTCCCTTAGATCACAGACTTGAATGCTTAAAAATATACTGAACCCAAATCGAAATATCTGAAAAAATAAAGACCTTAGACGATGCTTAATGGAAGCCCTAGACCTGACCCTTTTAATACAGATCTAAAACTAAATCCCTTTTACTACAGGCCCCCAGAGAATACCCCACCCTTAACCATTTAAATGAGTTGTCCCCTGCTAGGACAACCGCTTCTTAAACTAAATGTTCAGGCTCGATAAAATAATAAAACCTATACTCACTTACCGTGCCGGCGCTGTTCCCGTGGTGTTGGCACTCTTTCTCCATAGAGCTGTGAGGCGGTGTTGTGACACAAGACGCTGACGCCCAATTAGTGCTGGCGTCACTGTCTCTGCCTTCGGACAAGCTGAACATGAAGAGGAAGTCCGGACTACAGCTGATCTCTGGCTTCTTCTTCATGTTCAGTTTGTCCAAAGGTGGTGACAATGACACCAGCTTTGCTTGGGTGCTAAAGTCACATGTCACAACACTGCATCACAGCCCTGGGGAGAGCGAGTGCCAACAACAGCACCGGAACAGGAGGTGAGTATAGGCTTTATTATTTTATTGGGCCAGAACATTTATTTTAAATTGAAGTTGTCCTAGTAGTGGACAACCCCTTTAAGGCTAAATTTTTAAAATTTGACCAGTATCTGTTATGTTTCGGTAGCTGAGGAGTGCAGGTAAAAAAGGCAATACACCAGAGCAGTTGGAAACTATGAGATTGCAGTACCCTGACTAACCACCACAACTAGAGGCAGCCGTGGAGCGTTCCTACGTTGGTCCTAGACGCCTCGTCACAGCCTGAGAAACTAACTACACCTAAAGATAGAAATAGGAAAGCCATCTGCCCCGGAGCAGAACCCCAAAGATAATAGAAAGCCCCCAAACATGTAATGGCGGCTAGACAAGAGGAAACACTGACACAGAAAGAAAATAGTATGAGCAAACGCTGGGGCCCAAACTATCTAAATAGAAAAGGACAGGAAGGGTACTTACTGCAATCCCAGAAAACCCTGAAAAGCACCAACTCTACTAATTTCAAAATCACCTGAGATCACACGACCTCTACCACCTAAATTAGTTCTCTGGTGTAACAAAATCAAAACAGCAGCCACTGAAAAAAAACTGGAAAAAGCAAAAGAACAAAACTCAGTGGCTGAACTAAACTGAGAGGGCAGAAGCCCCCGGAGGGGACCCTGAAGGCCCCCACAGAAGTGCAGGACAAAATGCAAAAATATAGCACAAACACAAAAGAAGAAAAAGTCTTATCTGTTAGCAGGAGATGCAGACACGACACAGCAGGCTACAAGGGAAACTGGAATGAAGGATTCAGACCAGAACAATTGATCACCGGCAACCCTGATGGGAAAATGACTCCCTTATATAAGACCAGTCAGTAACACCTGATTCCCAGTCCTCACAATCTTCACTAGCACCGCTTGTAACCACCAGAGGGAGCCTCTGCTCAGAACTCATCTCAAACCCATTCACAACAGTACCCCCCCCTTGAGGAGGGGTCACCGAACCCTCATTTGAGCAACCAGGTTGGTCAGGATGAGTTCTATGATACGCACGGATAAGTCTCCTAGCATGGATGTCCGAAGCAAACACCCAAGAATTGTCTTCCTGACCATAACCTCTCCATTTAACCAAATACTGGAGTTTCCGTCTAGAAAAATGTGAATCCAATATTTTCTCAACCACATACTCCAGATTGCCCTCAACCAAAACAGGGTCAGGAGGCACAGCAGCAGGAACCACTGGCTCAACAAACCTCTTCAACAAGGACTTGTGGAACACGTTATGGATCTTAAATGTCCCTGGAAGAAGCAAACGAAAAGAAACAGGATTAATAATCTCCATGATCTTATAAGGTCCAATGAACCTAGGCTTAAATTTAGGAGATGCTACTCTCATAGGAATATTCTTTGAGGACAACCAGACCAAGTCCCCCACTTTAAACCGAGGACCATCAGTCCTATGCCGGTTAGCAAACCGCTGGGCCTTCTCCTGAGAGAGGGACAACCTCTCCACTACCTGGTCCCAAATCTGTTGCATACGCTCCACAACAGAGTCAACACCTGGACGGAAAGAAGCCTCCGTCTGTCCTGAAGAAAATCGAGGGTGAAACCCAGAATTACAAAAAAACGGAGACATCAAAGTGGCAGAGCTAGCCCTATTATTAAGAGCAAACTCAGCCAAAGGCAAAAAAGAGACCCAGTCATCCTGATCAGCAGACACAAAGCATCTTAGATAAGTCTCCAATGTCTGGTTTGTTCTCTCAGTTTGACCATTGGTCTGAGGATGAAATGCCGAGGAGAAAGACAATTGAACACCCAGTTTAGAACAAAAAGTCCTCCAAAATCTGGAAACAAACTGGACTCCTCTGTCAGACACAATGTTCTCAGGAATGCCGTGTAAACGAACCACGTGCTGAAGGAACAACGGCACCAATTCAGAGGAGGAAGGCAACTTAGGTAATGGCACAAGATGTATCATTTTGGAAAACCTATCACAAATTACCCAGATGGTGGTCATTCTCTGAGAAACAGGAAGATCGGAAATGAAATCCATAGAGATATGGGTCCATGGTCTCTTGGGCACAGGCAATGGCATCAACAAACCACTAGAGCGAGAGCAAGGCTTGGAACGAGAGCAAGTCCCGCAGGACTGCACAAATTCCCTGACATCACGAGACAAGGTAGGCCACCAAAAGGACCGACTAACCAAGTCTCTGGTACCAAAAATTCCGGGATGCCCAGCCAATGCGGAACAATGAATCTCAGACATCACACTCTTTTTCCATTGGTCCGGGACAAACAATTTTCCAACAGGGCAGCGCTCGGGCCTATCCTCCTGACACCCCTCCAGAGCAAGTCTCAAATTGGGCGAGATGGCGGAAAGAACTACACCCTCCTTCAAAATAACAGAGGGATCAGATAGCTCAGGAGAGTCCGCAAGGAAACTCCTCGAGAGGGCATCCGCCTTAACATTCTTAGTGCCAGGAAGAAAGGAAACCACAAAATTAAAACGTGTGAAAAACAAGGCCCACCTGGCCTGTCTAGGATTGAGTCGCTTGGCAGATTCCAGATAGACCAGATTCTTATGGTCCGTAAGGACCACCACCTGATGTTTGGCTCCCTCCAGCCAATGTCTCCACTCTTCAAAAGCCCACTTCATGGCCAATAACTCCCGATTACCCACGTCATAATTACGTTCAGTAGGAGAAAATTTTCGAGAGAAAAAGGCACAAGGGTTACTTTTAGAGGTCTCTGGATCTTTTTGGGACAAAACGGCACCTGCCCCAATTTCAGAGGCATCAACCTCCACCTGAAATGGCAGAGAAACATCAGGCTGCCGTAGAACAGGAGCAGAAGTGAATCTCTGCTTAAGTTCCTGAAACGCAGAGACTGCCTCAGGAGGCCAATTCACCACATCAGAACCCTTTCTGGTCAAATCAGTTAATGGTTTAACAATAACCGAGAAATTACCAATAAATTTACGATAAAAATTGGCAAAACCCAAAAATCTCTGAAGAGCCTTTAATGAAGTAGGTTGGACCCAATCACAGATGGCCTGAACCTTGACCGGGTCCATTTCAATAACAGATGGGGACAAAATGAATCCCAGAAATGAGATCCTCTGTACGCCAAAAAGACACTTTGATCCCTTCACATACAGAGCATTCTCTCTCAAAATCTGGAATACAGTTCGAACATGTTTCACATGAGAGTCCCAGTCATTAGAAAAAATCAAGATATCATCCAAATAAACAATCAGAAATTTGTCCACAAAATCCCTGAAAATGTCATTCATGAAGGACTGGAAGACGGAAGGAGCATTAGTGAGCCCAAAGGGCATCACTAGGTACTCAAAATGCCCTTCAGGGGTATTGAATGCCGTCTTCCATTCATCCCCGTGCTTAATGCGAATAAGGTTATACGCCCCCCTGAGGTCAAGCTTGGTAAACCAAGTAGCGTTTTTCACCCTGGAAAACAGGTCAGAAATCAAGGGTAACGGGTATTGATATTTCACAGTAATATTGTTCAAGAGACGATAATCAATACACGGCCTTAATGAACCATCTTTTTTGGCCACAAAGAAAAAACCGGCACCTAAGGGTGAAGAGGATGGTCTGATATGACCCTTCTCCAATGATTCCTTGATATAAGACCGCATAGCGTCATGTTCAGGTACAGACAAGTTAAAAAGGCGACCTTTAGGGAATTTACTACCCGGCACTAATTCAATAGCGCAGTCATAGCTCCTATGGGGAGGCAAGTATGCAGATTTACTTTCGCAAAACACATCAGAAAAATCAATCAAAAAGTCAGGAACATCCTGAGCCTGGGGGGAGGCAGAAAAAACAGGAGTGTTGGTATTAACACACTGGCAGCCCCAACTGGTTACAGACACAGATTTCCAATCCAAAACAGGATTATGAGACTGTAACCAAGGGAAACCCAGCACGATAATGTCATGCAGATTATATAGAACCAAAAATTTGCAGCACTCCTGGTGATCAGGTTCAACCCTCATTATCACCTGAGTAGAAAACTGGGGTTTATTCTCAGCCAAAGGGGTAGAATCGATCCCCAGTAGGGGAATAGACTTCTGTAGGGGTATCAAGGGAAACCCACAACGTTTAGCAAAATCATAATCCATCAGGTTAATAGCTGCTCCAGAATCAACGAAAGCCTGAGCAGAAAATGAGGACAGAGAGCATATCAGAGTGACAGTTAATAAAAACTTAGTCTGAACACTACCCAAGACAACTGAGCGTGCAAAACGTCTTCCCCGCTTAGGGCAGACTGAAATAGCATGAGAGGCATCACCACAGTAGAAACATAACCCATTGCGCTTTCGAAACTCATGACGCTGTGCCCCAGACACCACTCTATCACACTGCATGGGTTCAGAAGCTGGTTCACAAGGCAACACCATTCCACGCATACTTCTCCGCTCACGCAAACGTCTGTCAATTTGAATCGCTAATGACATAGAATCATTGAGACCAGAGGGGACAGGGAATCCCACCATAACATCCTTTACATTATCTGACAGACCCTTCCGGAAAAGGGCCGCCAAAGCGTCGTCATTCCATTTGGTCAGGACTGCCCACCTACGGAATCTCTGACAGTATAACTCAACGTCATCAAGCCCCTGATTTAATGCCAACAAGACTTTTTCAGCTTGATCAGTGACATTAGGCTCATCGTACAATAACCCCAAAGCCTGAAAAAACGCATCAACATCACTCAAAACAGGATCCCCAGGTATCAGGGAAAAAGCCCAATCCTGAGGATCGCCGCGCAGGAGAGAGATGATAATTTGAACCTGCTGCGCTGCGTTTCCTGAGGACTTAGATTTTAAGGCAAAAAACAATTTACAATTATTTTTGAAATTCTGAAACTTAGCTCGATCCCCTAAAAACAAATCTGGCATGGGGATCCTAGGTTCCACAACAGGCAACCTAGCAAGATATGCAGCAATACTCTGAACTTCAGTGGCAAGCTGATCCATACGGCCAGACAACTGTGCAAACTCCATTGGGAGAAAAGATCCTCCCCAGCACCCAGAGATACAGAGGGAAAAAAAAAATGCAACAAACAGAAAAATATCTCTGACAACTCTGACAACCTTTTTTCTTTCACAATATTTTTTCCCTTCTGTGAGTACCATACAATTTTCAATTTTTAGGCCGGTGATACTGTTATGTTTCGGTAGCTGAGGAGTGCAGGTAAAAAAGGCAATACACCAGAGCAGTTGGAAACTATGAGATTGCAGTACCCTGACTAACCACCACAACTAGAGGCAGCCGTGGAGCGTTCCTACATTGGTCCTAGACGCCTCGTCACAGCCTGAGAAACTAACTACACCTAAAGATAGAAATAGGAAAGCCATCTGCCCCGGAGCAGAACCCCAAAGATAATAGAAAGCCCCCAAACATGTAATGGCGGCTAGACAAGAGGAAACACTGACACAGAAAGAAAATAGTATGAGCAAACGCTGGGGCCCAAACTATCTAAATAGAAAAGGACAGGAAGGGTACTTACTGCAATCCCAGAAAACCCTGAAAAGCACCAACTCTACTAATTTCAAAATCACCTGAGATCACACGACCTCTACCACCTAAATTAGTTCTCTGGTGTAACAAAATCAAAACAGCAGCCACTGAAAAAAAACTGGAAAAAGCAAAAGAACAAAACTCAGTGGCTGAACTAAACTGAGAGGGCAGAAGCCCCCGGAGGGGACCCTGAAGGCCCCCACAGAAGTGCAGGACAAAATGCAAAAATATAGCACAAACACAAAAGAAGAAAAAGTCTTATCTGTTAGCAGGAGATGCAGACACGACACAGCAGGCTACAAGGGAAACTGGAATGAAGGATTCAGACCAGAACAATTGATCACCGGCAACCCTGATGGGAAAATGACTCCCTTATATAAGACCAGTCAGTAACACCTGATTCCCAGTCCTCACAATCTTCACTAGCACCGCTTGTAACCACCAGAGGGAGCCTCTGCTCAGAACTCATCTCAAACCCATTCACAACAAGTATCTCTTTATGTGGCAAAATCTCTGGAATGTTTCAACATATCCCAGTGATTTTGAGATAATTTTTTAATGACACATTATCCTTTATGATAGTAGTAAACTTAGTTAGATATGTAATGTTATTTACAAAAATTTCAAAAATTTGGCAAAAATGTCTAAAAATTAGCAACTTTCAAACTTTTAATGATTGATTATCCCTTTAACCCTAAGAGTCATACCACACAATATAGTTAATAAATAACATTTTCTTATGTCAGCTTTACATGAGCACATTCTGCAAAATGATCTTTTATTTTGTTAGGATGTTAGAGGGTTTAAAATTCTAGCAGTAATTTTTTTATTTTTTTGGGAAATGTACAAAACTTATTTTTTTAGGAATCTATTCAGTTTTTAAATGCTTTGGGGCCCTGTATATTGGAAAGGCCTCAAAAGTGATACTATTCTAAAACCAGCACCCCTTAGCATATACAAAACTGCTGTCGGGTCATTTATTAACCATTCAGGTACTTTTCAGGAATTAATGCAAAATGGCATGACAGGAAAGAAAAATTTCTAACTTTTGTACAGTTCCCTATAGCCGTCAGACTCTAAAGCCATTATTTGGCCCTGAATTGCCATGCCAACTGTCAGGACCACAAAATCATTATCTCAAAATGGTGATGGGATTGAAGAAGGACTCCCCACACTCTGTTAAAATTTAGATGCCATAGTCACAATTGACAGCAGCATCTAAGGGGTTTAATGATCGCGGTGGATGCAGCAGGGTGTCAGCCATAGTGTATATCTGCTGCATTTTCACCCATCGAGGGATGCTATTCACTTATATGTCAGGTCTGTTTTAAGTTGTTTTGATGGTCACTAAGGGGTTCATTTAGACCTCCTTTTTACAGATCACTCTGTATTAAGACCACAGATTAGACAAGTCCTTAACACAAATTCCTGACCAGATGTGCCGCTATCACTTCTCCCTATTACCTGCACTTCAATTATTCTTGAGTACTACTGCATACAATGTTTTGACAATGACAATCCAGAATCCTTTCATCAGTAGTCCCTCAGACATTTCAGAAAAGTTGGTAAGTATAGTATAAGAGGGAGAGACTCTTTGCAGCAATGTATTGAAAATGGATTTTCTAAGCCAAATAAAACCTTTACTTTAAAGACAATCTATCATGATGGATTATTATTAAAAAAATAAAGATTATTATGATGGATAACGCTACTAATACTATAGGGTTACTCTGCAAGATAATAACATTAGGAAAGAGCCCTGCTACTGTACTCAAAAGTTCCTGGGAGAAAATGAAGTTTATACCTTCAAAGAACCACCGGCTTTCAGTCACAAAAGCATTCCCGGAGCAGCTGCACTCACCGCTCACAGCATTATAAGCCTCCCTGCCACTTTGATAGCTGGCTGTTGTGAACACGTTGGAGACAACTTCGGAGCTGAAGCTCCCTCTGGTGGTTGCTGAGGGTATTGAACCTATGTTGAACAGCAAAAATCCACCACCTGTAACTGATGATTGGTTATCAGGTGGTACGGACTGGCCATGGTTCTTGCCGGTGATCATTTGTTCTTCCTGGTCTAGGTTGGAATTCAGCTTGCTTTTCTGCTGTCTCCTGCTTGCATTCAGATAAGTCACTTTCAGTTTTTTTACTGTGGTTTGATTTTCCTTGCTTTTTTGCTGCATTGCTTTTTTACTTCAGCCGGGTCCCCTTTGGGGGGCTTAGGCTGGTCTCCTTTCGCTTTTTGTATTTGTTCATTTGCTCAGTTCTTGTGATATTTTACTGCTGGGTAGCTACGTGTCCACCCCAGAGATCTGATATAGGTGGTCGAGACCGTGTGGTCTCAGTATTTTTGGATTCAGAAGTGTTGGAGTTTTTCCTAGAAAAATATTTAGAGTTGAGAGTCCTCAGTGGTTGATACCTTTCAATGGCTAACTGAAAAGATGGTAACAAATTGCAAGCTTTCGAGACTACTCAGGTCTCTTCATCAGGCTAGACTAATACAAAATCTGAAGAATCACATATTTATACACAACACAGCACAGAAAAATGCAATAGGTAAGACAAGTGTCGTGAAGCAGAATAGTCATTATGGCAGAGGGATGAGCATAAATATTGGAACAGTTCATAGATAAGGAGTGTGAAAGTTTTATTGCCCTCTGATTGGGGTCTGGTAATGTTTTGTGATGTTTTCACAGGGTTTTTGGAGTAAATTCCTTAATTGATGTAAAACGTCATAAATCCGTGTGACAGGTTCATTCCAGCATTAAGAGTGTCAAAGGTCACCATCAATTTGTATTAGCAAACTCTTCTGTGTCTCTGAGATGTGAAACTACCTTTCAGTACAAGTAATTTCATATCCAACATGCTATGATCAGGGGAACAAAAATGTTTTGCCACAGGTAGATCCATTCTTTTTTCTCTTATTGTGTGGCGATGAGAATTCATCCTTGTTCTCAGTTTTTGCCCGGTCTCTCCCACATACAGACCCCCAGTTGGACATTTAGTACATATAGTTAGGTACACCACATTAGATGTGATGCAGCTGAAAGTACCTGGTATCTTGTAGTTCCGATGGGAGTTGGGGATCTTTATCTTGTCCGTGGTCATTATAAATTGACAGGTTTTACACTTCTTCTTGTTGCAAGGAAAGGTTCCTGCAGCTGTTGGGGAGGACAGGGAGCTTCTGACAATGATGCTTCTTAGATTTGGGAGCTGCCTAAAACACAGTAGTGAGGGGTCTGGAAATATGGATTGTAATCGGGCATCTTTTTGTAGTAAAGGTTATAGTTTCCGTGCAGCTCCCCTTAGCACCTCCAGATTTGGATTGTAGGTGACCACTAGAGGCACCTGGTTATTTTCTTCTTTAGTTTTGTAATGTAGCAGGTGATTCCTTGATATTCTGGTGGCTCTTGTAATTTGGTTTTCAATTGTTCTTGGATGGTAGCCCTGATTTAAAAAGGTCTTTCTAAGGCGACCAAGTTGTTCATCTCTATCCATGGGGTTGGAACATATACTGTTGTATCTGATGGCTTGGCTGTAGACAATAGAGTTTTTATGTGTTTTGGATAGAAACTGTCCCATTTAAGGTATGTTGGACGGTCGATTGGCTTCTGATACAGGGATGTCTCTATTTCATTGTTCTTTAGCTTAATGATGGTGTCCAATAAGTTAATTTCAGTGCTGGAGTAGTTGAGTGTTAAATTGATGGTGGGATGAAATTGGTTGAACTGTTCATGGAACGTCTTTAGCTGTTGTTCAGACTCCGTCCAGATGATTAAAATGTCATCAATGTAGCGATAGTAGGCCAGAGGCCTGATGGGACATGAGGACAGAAAGTCGCTTTCAAGCTTGGCCATGAAAAGATTTGCATACTGTGGAGCCATTTTACTTCCCATAGATGTGGCAGTCTCCTGTAAATAGATCTTGTTGTCAAATTCAAAGTAATTGTGGGTGAGGATGAATTTTGTGAGTTTCACTCATTTGGGAGTTTTTCCTAGGGTTTTTCTGGGTTGCAGACAGTATTCTCTCCTGTGCTGTCCTATGTAGACAGTTTTGGGCCCCAGCGTATGCTCAATCTATTTTCTGTCTGTGTTCGTGTTTTCATCTTGTCTAACCGCCATTATATGTTTGGGGGCTTCCTATTCTTTTGGGGCTCTCCTCTGGGGCAGTTAGCTTTCCTTTTTCCATCTTCAGGGATAGCTAATCTCTCCGGCTGTGACGAGGCGTCTAGGGCACCGTAGGAACGTCCCACGGCTGCTTCTAGTTGTGCGGTTAGTTTAGGGGTCTGCAACCTATTAGTTTCCAACCTCTCTTGTGTTTGGCTGCCTATGCGGTTATCTGCTCCTGCCTCCTCAGCTACCAAAACATAACAGCTGGCTCTGTATTGCATCAGTGCAGAGCTTGCTGTCAGTCAAATTGCCATGGTGACTTACAGATATCACTCAAACTGCTGCGAGAGGTGGCTGTAGCAGTGGCGCCATGCCTCTAAGACTGAAAGCTTGCGGATCCTGGAAGAAATAAGGATCATTTTCTCCTTTGAGCTGCACATTCAGTGCAGCTAACAGACACTTTTCCTACACTGACAACCTGCAGATTAACCCTATATTCGCATGTTAACAGTGTTATCTGACGTGGCAGGTTCCCTTTTTATATCTGCATATGAAGCACGTCCCATTTCTTGCCATTCTCTTACATTGTTGATTAAGGATGATCGAATTTGGTGAGATTCGAATTTGGCAAATCTCTCAAATGTATCAGGGAAATTTGATTGGAGTTAGATGTACAATATTATACCCTGCGGTCTCTACAGACTCCAGAGCATAATGTGTAGGATGTAAAGAAAAGAAAATATAATACTGTATTCACCTCTCATCTATCCCTCACAGGCTGTCAAATGGTCCCTGGCAAATCTTCTTATCGACTTCCCCTGTCACATGCATCTTCTCTGGTATCTCTGAGTGCTGTGCTGTGAAAAGAAGAGGCACAGAGGACTAGACAACTGGCTGCAGGGACAGAGGGATAGGGGAGCTGCGAGATATTATTTATTTATTTTTTAATCTTTTGCTGTCCATTTGGTTTTGCAAAATGTCGGCCTGCTGGCCAATATTTTGCTAAATTTGCATGTAATTAATTGCAACAAAAATTGTTTTCTGAAGAGTATGGATTCCTGTAAAATTTGTGAAGAATTTATTTCCATTCGAGTAAATTCGCTCATCTTCTAATTGCAGGATAATTGCTGCTAATTGCAACTTGAATGCGGCTGAGCTGCATTGACAGTCATAGCCCATTGACCTGAGTTGTACTTTTGTTTGAAAAAATCAGCAATGTTTTTCAAATCTGAAAAAAACCTTTTTAAAGGGAAAATTATTGATTAGACAATCCCTTTCTAATATCTTCACTAAGCATAAAAGAATAAAAATTATTTATACTTATCTTCTAGACCAATGCCTTTTTTGCAATGTTGACGCTATGTCCTCTGGCGGCCATTTGATATTGTTATGTCACATGGCCACTGCAGCCAATCATCACCCATTGATAATCTGCAGGATCAAGGCAATTGCATACATTTTTAGCAAGGCTAAGTGACCATGAGTAGTGCCGTAATGACAGCACCATTGAATGCAGCGCCTGTATCGCAGGAGGAGCAGCACTGGTCCAGTAGGTAAGTATAAGGTGTTTTTATTTTATGATGCACAGAGAAGCTACTAGGAAAGGGTTGTCCATTAGTGGATTTCCCATGTAAGCTTTATTCTGATTTTTAACTGGTAACTTTCTAGTCCTAATCATGATTTTCTGTAAACATTAGTCTTAAGCCTAGAATTTTCCATTACAGGAATTTCACTGCATTTGCACAAAGTATAAATCCATCATGATGTTTGCAATTGTTTCCAATATTTAATTTTCTAATTTTGAATTTCTGAAAACATAATTGTATTTACAGTTTCCTACGATACAGTTATCTTAAAAACACATTAAACTGTTTGACACCTATGAAAATTAAAAGCACAGCATATTTCCAGCGTGCCTGTGTCTAATTATAATGATATACTGGCATCATTTTCAATAAAAATAGCTTATTAAATAATGCATTAATTTGTATCACAGCCTTGGCTATCATCATTATATTCAACCAATGTCATATCTCAGTTTTTCTGTAAACCAAGCCTCCTAATTAATTTAACTGCAAGTCTAAATTCCATTTATTACTTATAATCTTTTTACATTGCGAAGGAGTAATATATATATATCCTGCTAATGTATCTCATTTTTATTATTAGAAATTCATGCTATCACAAATAAACATTTAAAGCAGATCTGTCAGCAGATTTTACACTACAATCTAAAGTATATACATACATTATTACAAAATGATCTAAATGGACAAACACTCGGCATATAAGGTAAATGTAAAGCACCTGGGGCAGAGTAATCCTATTGCTGCATGTACATCAAATAGGAGTGTACTCGGGACTACAGAACAGGATAAGGACTTGGGTATTTTGGTTACAAGTAAGCTGAGCAGCAGTACTCAATGTCAAGCAGCAGCCGCAAATGCAAACAAGATTTTAGGGTGTATAAAATGAGAGATAAAATCCTGTGATCCCAACGTTTTGTTACCCCTTTATAAATCACTTGTGAGGCCACATCTAGAATATGGGATCCAGTTTTGGGCTCCATATTTTCATAAGGACATTCAGAAGTTACAGTCAGTTCAAATTCAGTAACAAGATTGTTACAATGGATGGAAGGCTTCTCATATGATTAGAGGTCGGAAAAGTTGGGCTTGTTTACCTTTGAAAAAAGACGTCTTGGAAGCGATCTCATTTATAGGCTGGAATCACATCAACGTATGGCATCCGATACGGGAGCATCGGATGCAATATGCTAATGACACTTGGCTTCAGCTCTGCTGTGAGCGTGAGACGAGTTTCATGCTTTCATGCTACTGTGCTTTGATCTTTCCTCACGAGAGAATCACAGTACAGGTGCAGCGGAGACCAAAAAAGTAATTTCTCCATCTGCTCCATTGCCTGTCTCGGCGTGTATCGAACTGCACTAGGATGACATCCAAGTGCATTCCCATGTTTCACTATCACTACAGACTTGTATGGGTGCGAGTGAGCCGAGTCTCGCTGCCAATCGCAGCATGCTTCAATTGTTCTCTATGTCAAATTGGCATGAGAAAATAATCACAGATCTGAGCTGTTCTATAGAATAATGGGCTGAGTGCTATATGCTGTTTTATCGCATAGCACTCGGCCATGTTTTGTGGTAGTGTGACTCCGGCCATATGTATAAATACATAGGACTGGCACATGACTTATGTTGGCATATGCAACAGATTAAGACTTATTATAAGTAACAGGAGGACTTTATGCTGACCTGACAATAGATGGCGATGTTGTGTAACGTTTCCTTCTGTTTAATGTATTGTATAAGAAATATTCTCAGTTGTAGTTTCACTTTCGTTTTGTTCCTGTTTTTCCTGATGCAATGCTGAAGTGTCTGTGCATTCTTCCTTTTCCTTTAGAGTTAATTCTCTCTCTCTGTGCTAGACGAGGCCCGGCCTCGCCCAGCTGCAGTTAATGCTGCAGTAATGAGATTCCTTCAAATACCTGCCAGTCTGCTAGGAATGTGTCGGTGAAATCATTCATGCAGACCAGCAGAGCGGATCGTGGTATTGTGAAGTCTGAAGTGAAGAGTACCTGGTGTGGTTTTTTCCCCTCCTCGCTTTATCATTTATCTCCGTACCCGTTGGTGTTCCCTCTGTTTTTGTGGAGTGAGTTTTGTATGCAAGGTGGATTTTAGTTTACCCCTTGTACTGTTTCGTTCGTCTATTACTGTGTTTAGGCATATACCTTCCAGTCCCTGTGTTGTGATCAGGGTCCTTCTCAGGACTAGATTACTGAGGGTCAGGGATTTGCAGGAGATAGGGTTACGCTGGCGGCCTGGACCTCTGTACCATCAACAGTACCTCCAGGTAGAGGGATTAGTCAGGGCCCCTGCTTAGGGTCAGCATAGACCCCGGACCTCCTGTATGCAGTGACAGCGTGACACTTATTCCTTCCAAAGACCACACAAAGGACCAGGGGGCCACTCACTATGGGTGGATGAAAGACGATTCTGGCAGCAAAATAGGAAAGGATTTTTTACAGTTAGAGCAGCCACAGTTTGTTACTGTATATTATTTAATAGATCTCTTAGACTCGGTGAGACTGGTGTATTTACTTTGACAAGTCAAGTCAGAATGGCTGTATAATCCTGAAATTGAAATGAACATTTTATAGGACCTGTTAGAGCTAGACTCATAAACTGCTCTCTTTAATAATAAGCAGTGAAACTTTTAGAAAGGATGATACAACCTTTTTTTTATGCCTTGCCATTGCATTTTACAAGTAAATACAGTAGCCTAATCAGCTCTAAAATATCTATTTAACTTCTATTGTGAAATCTGCTGACAGATCCACTTTAATTTGAAATATCAATATAGGAAGACACTGACATCTCCATTCATTTAGTACAAATATTCAAATATTACATTTAATGTGCCCAGATTATATTGTATCATTAGTTTTGCTTCTATTCTTCTTAAATTAATAGATATTAAAAATGACATTGTGTAACTCCCGTGTCTCCAATGGCAAAATAAATATTTTTGAATGTTATTTTTAGAAATGAATGTGTCTATTAAGTGGAATTTAATTCTCAAATTTTACAAAACTCAGATTCTTTAGAATGCAAATTTTAAGCAATTCACTCCACACAAATTCATCTGGTTGCCATTTTTCTGAACTGTAGTTGGCCTGGAAAAGGTTAAAAAAAGTGATTCCTAATTGCACCTTTCACCTGCTCCGCACCCTTGAAGCCTGCTGTCTGGTCCCCCCAGCCTCTTCCTTTTTTATTCCATCATCATTGTCCTGCTTCACTCCTTGCCAGGGTTTCTAGTGCCGTCTAAGCCTCTGATGTCTGTACACGTCAGTCAATTCTCATTTGGAGAAATGGCCATCCAAACTCAGCTTTCTCTTTATATAGATAGTACCAGAGTCATCTTAAAAGAATCATATTTTCATGAAGAAAATCACAAATTCTCCTTAAGTAGCTCTAAATAAATATTAGAATGAGTGCAGGCAACAATGTTATGTGACCTCTAACAGTCTTTTCTTTTCTATTTTCTGATCTCTGTAAAGAGACATTTTCTCTTGCTAAGCTTGCTGAGTGGTCAGGCTCTATCTAGTGTGATGTAAGAGCTGTGTTGTGTTGTTGTGTGCTTTGCGCTAATCATGATAATTAGGGGATTAACAGACCCGTGGATATTCGGGTATGTCGGAGTCGACCGAACTTTAGTCCAAAGTTCAGTTTGGGTTTCCAAACTTGAATGCAAATGCCATAGAAGTCAATGGGGATCCTAACTTTGGTGCTGTAAAATGGTTGAGGTAAGGGCTAGGGGTACCAAAGAAAGCAAAGTCTCTCTTTCTCTATCTCTCTCTTTACTTGGAGCTCCGAACACTAAAACAGACTTCCGGTAAAAGTCCGTGTTCGAGGTTCAGCACCGAACACTAGTTGTCCAGTACGAACCAC
The DNA here is from genome assembly GCA_033576555.1 of Oophaga sylvatica. Taxonomy (NCBI): domain Eukaryota; kingdom Metazoa; phylum Chordata; class Amphibia; order Anura; family Dendrobatidae; genus Oophaga; species Oophaga sylvatica. The sequence continues at coordinate 35,043,417 of JARQOD010000006.1, forward strand.
AAATTTACAGTTCGGGTTCTCTCATCTCTTAAAGATAAGCAATGATGTCACCACCTTTATTGAAGAAACAGGTTGATGCAGAAAAATTAGTCTCAAATTAGTTTGGCCACATACAATAGACGCATGATGGTTAACATTCATTTAGATGACAGTTATTTCTCCAGATTTCCTTATATACATGCATACTCACTCAGCCAAACATGCATGTGTTGTCAGAAAGAAGAGGGGAGCAAGCTATTGCCATACACGTCTTTGGGCAACCTTACTATTTGAGAACAAAGGATTAGGCAGTCTGAACCTAACTGGACTTGGTGGACTTCTACGCTTGATTCACAAAAAATTGCTGGCACCATTTAACACATTGCAAAAGATTGTAGTAGACAGATAAGATGCACATGACCTCGGGCGAGCTGTTTAAGCCCCCATAATACAGTTATCACTTCATATGGAATAGTAAAGCCAATCAGGAGGGACTATCGGAGCCTATGTACAAGCAGAACCAGGAACTGCAGCATCCATTTTATGGTGAACACATTACAGCTCATAGCTTTGCCTTAGAGGTAGGCAGAAAAAGTCATAAAACACTGAAGAAACCATAAGACTGCATTCACAAGTTGATGCAGCAACATTTTGATTCAGTTGTCAAATACTGCAGCAAATAAATGTAGACATACCTTTAGCGTTTCAAGATCAAATGTGCCACAGCACGGCAGTGAAGAAGATTCATGTATGATGAAAAGCGAATAGAAGCATCATTATCAGAAGCTCCCTGTCCTCCCCAACAGCTGCAGGAACCTTTCCTTGCAACAAGAAAAAATGTAAAACCTGTCCATCTATAATGACCATGGACAAGATAAAGATCCCCAACTCCCATCAGGACTACAAGATCACAGGTACTTTCAGCTGCATCACATCTAATGTGGTATACTTAATTATTTGTACGAAATGTCCAACTGGGGGTCTGTATGTGGGGGAGACAGGGCAAAAATTGAGAATTCTCATCGCCACACAATAAGAGAAAAAAGAATGGATCTACCTGTGGCCAAACGCTTTTGTATCCCCGGTCATAGTATGATGGATATGAAATTACTTGTATTAAAAGCTAAATTTAAATCTGAGAGAGACAGAAAAGTTTGGGAATATAAACTCATGATGACCTTTGATACACTCAGTACTGGAATGAATGTATCGCATGGATTTATGTCCTTTTACATCAATTAAGAAATTTGCACTTCAGACCTTCTGAGACCTTCTGGGGGCATCACAACACAATACCAGAACCCAATCAGAGGGCAATAAAACTTTCACACTCCTTATCTATGAACTGTTCCAATATTTATGTTTATCTCTATCTCCCATAATGACAGTTCTGCTTCACGTCACTTGTCTTACCTATTGCATTGTTTCTGTGCTGTATTGTGTATAAATATGTGATTCTTCAGATTTTGTTTTAGTCTTTGCCTGATGAAGAGACCGGAGTAGTCTCGAAAGCTTGCAATTTGTTACCATCTTTTCAGTTAGCCATTAAAAGGTATCAACCACCGAGGACTCTCAATACTAAATATTTTTCTATCTACTAGCTAACACGGTACGAAGATACACATCTTTCCTACACAATTTTCAGTGCAATTGTAGAAATGGGAATCGTTTTGATTTATGACAAATTGATTTGCCACAAATCAATTTTCCACAAAAATTTGGTAAATTCCAATTTTAAGAACATTTACTCATCTCTGGTGAATATAATACTGTTGATAAATTCCCTTTTAAACATAGTCAAGCCATGGAAGTGTTGATAAGCTGATTTGAAGATAATTAAGAATTTTATTTGCCATAAAACCATTACATCTGCTCAATTATAGTTTGAAATTTGGAGCTTTCTACTAAGTTAGAAAGGCAACTAACTTCTTGGAAACTTTTTAACATGCTCAGTTGTATTAATATATACCTGATTTAGGATGAAATGTAAACTTTATTCCATATGGTTTAACAATACATTTGTACCTGTTTCAATAACTTATTGTATAGATGCTTACTGTTGATCTATTGTGTTTCTGACCTTGCAGACCTTGAAAGAACCAGTCTTGAACAGATATGTATGAGATGAACAAATACTACAGTATGGAAGATAAAGTTTAAAAAGACAGATATGTCCATCAAGATCAGCCTTTGTTAAGGTTTAACTGATCAAGATACTTATCCCATCTGAATAGCTCTATTGATCCTATTAAAGACAAACAAAACGCCCAAGGCCATACCTACTGGATTAAGTAGAAAATTCAGTAGATGTCACGCAGAACAATGTCACAGGGTAAAAAAATGCGAGTACAGCAAAGTAAAGAACAATGAATGACATTCAAGTACAACATGCCATCAAATGCATTCATTTTTCTTCAAGCCGTAGACATAAAGATTTTTGCATTGATACCAAAATGAACTAGGTCTACTTTCCAAGTACAGAAGCTGTTTTGTGCTTACCTGAGCACATTCCCAAGGTCAGTATCATAAAAAGTAGTCAGGTTTACAATTAACAGCTTGACTTCCTTTTAAACTTTTGTTACGAGACCTCAGCATCTTCACTTTCAGGGGTAATCTGGGGACCAGGAATAGCCTAGGGTCCTTCTAGCTTTAGGAACAGGGAAAGAGCCCATTTCCCCAGAAAATTCCTCCTACAGTATCGTGACAGGTTGTCTCAGATTTAAACAGGGCATGAACATCATATAGATGTCAACCAAACTATCGTTTGGCCAACAGTTATCTTTCCCAACTCCCCAAATGCAAGAACACTCGGCTCGATGGAGCATTTCTGTGTTTCTGTGAGAGATTCATCTGGCAGAAGTTTAACTCTCCGCTAAATAAAAGGATCAGGTGACTGAATTTCAGCAGACCATTTCCTAAGCCCTTGAGAGAACATTTTAGGGAGCAGTTTGGAGACCCTTTATTCACATTAGATGCCTAAAGAGGACCTTTCACAAAATTTTTCATGTTGAGCTGGACACACAATAGTGGATTCAGAGCCACTTAGTTTCTAATTTTCCCTCTTCCTTATATTTGCATTCAAAGTATTTGACACGTAATGATTCAACATTTGTTACGTCCAAGTGGGTGTTGTCAGATAGTAATTGAAATATTTTAGAAGAAATTCACGCCCCATTGAAAAATATCTGATAACACCCATTTGGATTTAACTAAAGTTAGCTCATTAGGTGCCAAATTCTTTAATTGCTTATATATTTGTAACAGAGAGATTAAATTAAAAAGAAAATAAATATTCCACTGTTCAGTCACTACTACATTGTGCATCTAGCTCATTATACAAAATTTGGTGAAAGGTCCCTTTTAATAAAAGACAGGGTGGGGATGATATATTCGTTATCTATAATGATAATAAACTTAAGGGGGGAAAGTAGCATATAATGGCATATAATGGCTGATTACTGGAAATTATTCATAGGGCTCATGCAGAGGATCGCATTTTCAGTTTTCAGTCCAAGTGCGATCCAATAAAACATCGGATCACTCTCTGACCAATGTTGTTCTATGGGGCCATGCGCATGTCCGATTTTTTTTCTTAGACAGAGACTGTCCGAGTGAAAAGTCGGAGCTTACTTAATTTGTTTCCAACATCCGAATCAAACTAACTTAGCCATGCAATTCAATGAGTCCGTGGAAAAATGACATCCGAGTGCAGTCCGATTTTCACAGACTGACAGAATGGAAAAGATGAGGATGTTTTTTTACCATCTTTTCATTATCTGAGTAAATCAGATCCCACTATTATCACACTCTGATCAAACTCTGATTAGAATTTATTATGACCATAGTCTTACAGTGATAATAAAATATGGTGGGACATGAATCATGAATCAATAGGGATGTTTAACACTAATGTACTGTATAAAAAAAGTTTGTGAAGCTGCAGATTATTATGAGGATCTGAAAGTTGTGGTTAATTGAGTTTGTTTATGGACAGGTGTTATTATTATGAGTGTTGTTTTTTTATTTAAATCTTTTTGTATGAAATAATGATTGCTAAATATGTACTGTTCGGGTCAATATGAAACATAAAACAATTTATAATATCATTGTGGAATGTTTACTGCATCTACTATTGTTTATTGATTTCTCCAGTTCCTGCAGGTTTGTGCGCTCGATACATTTGTACATTACTTTACCTTTGAGTACAGGTCTGTGCAAGTCTGTTTCGCTGTAGAATATAAGCTCTTATTGTGGCTAAACTGGTTAGTGTTTGCTGCAATTTTATTAATATCATAGTTGCTTATTTATATAGTGTTATTTTATTCCACAACATTGATTTCACCCTGTGAAAGTCGAGAGTAGAGATGAGTGAACTTTTCAAGGTTCGGTTTGGTGAACAGCCCGATGTTAGGCGAACACACTGAAACCTCATTGAATTCAATGGGAGGCAAAAGCAAACGCATACACAATTTCAGCTCAAATTAGGGGCAGACATCAGGAAAAGTGGCATCAATTGACCCATAGTAAAAATAGAAGAGAGCCTTGTCAAATTCTGGCAACACCCATGAAGGAGACTCAATTTGGAGTCTAAACATTTCCAAAAATTAGGGGCACACACCAGGAAAAGTGGCATCAATTGACCCACAGTAGAAATTTAACAATGGCACAGCAGCAGTCAGCCATGGGCAATGCATGAGGTATCAGGGTCTGGGCCAGCATAAATAGCTTTGAATTTAAGTTTAAATTAAGACAAGATGAGTGAGGGACAGGTGTAAGCCTGCTTTGCTGGGAGCCCTGATACCTCATGCAACAGCTCAAACCGCTTTTTTGCTCAGTCACACTCAGGTGGCAGAAATATCAGCATGGTAGACAACTAATTATAGGAAAATGTAATAATAGTAGCACAGGTAAGTGCAGGACTGCCGGTATGGGAACCCTACTGCTACAGGCAACACACATGAAGGACACCCAAGTTGTAGTGTCCACATTTCAAAAAATTATTGCCACACACCACTAAAGTGGAATCAATTTCCCCAGAGTAGAAATAGTATAATGGGGCTCTGACACCCCTTCCAGTACAGGCAACCCACCAGATAGAGAACCAACTGAGTCTACACATTTCAATAAATTATTGCCACACACCACTAAAGTGGCATCAGTTTCCCCAGAGCAGAAATAGTATACAAGTGCTTCACACTAAATTAGAATATCATCAAAAAGTTAATTTATTTCAGTTCTTCAATACAAAAAGTGAAACTCATATATTATATAGAGTCATTACAAACAGAGTGATCTATTTCAAGTGTTTATTTCTGTTAATGTTGTTAATGTTGATGATTATGGCTTACAGCCAATGAAAACCCAAAAGTCATTATCTCAGTAAATTAGAATATTTAATAAAAAACACCTGCAAAGGCTTCCTAAGCATTAAAAGAGGTACCTTAGTCTGTTTCAAGAAAAGAAAAAGGGCGCATGTGTAGACTCACAGGACTACTTTTTAAAAATAGTGCCAATGCACTCACCTGTAATGGTTGTGTGCATCTGCACAACCAAGATTAAGCGTGTGATTAATGAAGCTCCTGGTCACCTCTCTCTATTTATGATGTCGTCCCATCGGTGTTTGCATCAAGCCTCTGTGTTCCTCTGATGGTCACACAATCCCGCTCGACCGAATGACACGTCACCTTAGGTCCTCAGTTATTAACCCGGTGGCTGTAAACCATAGGTCCTCGATACATCCAAATAAACCAGGCTGCTCCTGCCGCTGTTAACTCCGTATGGAGACGTTTCGCATGTAAACAATGGTGCAGCGGTCTCAAGGGGCGCCAAAGGAATAGTGGACAATTTAATAAATGTTAGCCAAACATTATTCTTCCTCCAATACCACTGCCACAACGCGTTTCAACGGTCCAAACCGTCTTCATCAGTCTGTTTCAGTAGGCTCCACAATCATGGGGAAGACTGCTGACTTGACAGATGTCCAGAAGGCAGTCATTGACGCACTACACAAGGAGGGTAAGCCACAAAAGGTTATTACTAAAGAAGCTGGCTGTTTACAGAGTGCTGTATCCAAGCATATTAATGGAAAGTAAAAGTGTATAACCAATACTAACAGAACTGTGTGGTTTTGTCAAGCTAGGGAAAACCAATTAAAAAAGTTTATTCATTTTTTTTTAATAATGTTTATTTATTCTTTATTTGGAGGAGTACAGTTTAAATGTTTGTCTCTAGAATCTGCCCTGTTTGGTCTGCACAGTTTAACTATTGTCTGAAATGTGTAATACAGTTTTCCAAAATTGTATACTGAACTCTGATTTGTTTTCTAATTTTAAGTAATTGTCATGTATTTTACATGGGGTTAGATATATATTTGCCGTACATATCCTGGGTTGATAAAATACAGAAGAGCCAGTAAAATACCAGTTTTGGGTATTTACTGGAAAAGCGGATTGGACTGCAAGTTATAGGCATAGTATTCCCTATGAGGAAACTCCTCTTTTGACAGAATTAGGACTTTACCTCATATTAATAACTGACTTTTGGTGGAACAGAATTTAGTAATCAATTAACATAATCAGGAAACCTACAAATGTTTAAAATCTCCAGGTAAATATGATGCAGCGCTACTTTCATACTGTAATAAAGTGAATACAGGAAAATTCTGACGTAATTAAGACGCCCATACACATTACAGAAAAGTGAACTGAATATTCCAATTTTGATTGGACCAACTCACCTAATGTATATGGGACAAACCTATTATTCTCTGACAGATGGTGGGGCAGCAAAGAATGAGAAATGTTGACTTTAAACATCAAATCATTTTGTTCTCCCTAAGATAAGCTGCCACCTGAGGTGTGGGATCAGCTGTTTCCACTCTCCCCTTTGAAAACATGTATGCTTGGATGAATTGAGCATGTATGCGTCAAAGGGTTGTGTAGAACAGCTGGCTGTCAAATGAGCATTGGGCAGGATGTATAGGAGCGTATTTATCTGACAAGTTTACTACTTTGCTGCTCCTATTGTTTACAGCCCAATAGTTGATTATAATAAATTATGCAGTTTAATTGACTAATCTTCCTTAGCAGTAGAAATCCTGTTATCCCAAAGTATGGTGCAATCAGATCACTGCACATTAACTTCATATTATAACACATCATTTTTAACCACTTAATGATGCTTCATGATGTATATATACATATGTAATGGAGTGAATCAAAGTGTGTGGAGCGGGCTCATAAGTTGAGCCCACTCCACACAGGACAGATACCGGCTGGATTACATAGCCAGCATCTTCCTCTAAACAGCAGCAATCGTCATCAGCAGCACTGATTGCTTCTGCTAAAGCCTTAAGTGTCATTTTGAGCCCTTCTGCAATGTGAGTGAGAGGTGTCACTGCTGATGTTTTACCATGTCAACTGCAGACTTTCTGAAAGCCGCCGTCGCTGCCATGTTAATTCTTCTGTGACGTCCAGCCTGGCTCTTTCTTATGAGACCATGATTTTTACTATATACAACATTACAAGTCTGAACTGCAGGTTGAAGTCCAGTAACTGAAAAAACAGTGAAAAGTAAAAAAATAAAAGTTCTAAAAATATTTAAAAAAATGTAAAACTTTAAATCACCCACTTTTTTTCACAGGCAAATATAAATAAATGTTAAAAAAATTTGAAATTGTTACATCGGTAAAAATCTGATTTAACAAAATATAAAATTGTTAAAACTAAGCAAGTTTTCTATCACCATCATTGCACGGACCCGAAGAAAAAAGTTTCCAGGTCATTTTTACTGCACAATTACCAGTGTAAAGTCGAAACAAAAATAAAACAATAGAGAAATATTTCACTATTTGATTCACTTGAATCCCCCTTCCATTTTCTCATACACTGCATAGTGAATTGAATAGTTTTTTTAATGCTACGTTCCCATGATAAGCTTATGGTGAGTTTTTGAAAATGCAGATTTTCTGCACATATTAAGTAAATTGGGTACTTGTGTTTTTTTTATTGCGTTTTTTGAGTTTCTCTTTTTACATGGGTTTTTATCATGTTTTTGATGCTGTGTTTTATGTCTCTTTTTGGCATATCATGTTTAAATAAAGCTGCTTTGTTTTTGATACTTCCTGGTATTTGACTTTGAGAAAACTTTATTGATACAGTTATGTGTAAATTACATGTATTTTTGATGTGTTTCTAAAAGTGCGTGTGCATTTTTTACTTGCTGTGCTTTTTAATCAGCATCACAAACTTGCCAAAAACTCATCGTAGGCACAGTCTCCCCTTGATAAAGCACATCCGCGAAACGCACGTCGGGCATCTGTTGCACTGTGGACCGACACTTTATACTTCATTATGGGTAAGCTATAATAATTCATGTCATTTATTTACCTCTATGGCTGCTTTATTGTGACTCTTAGGGTCTGCACTACATGCACTTTATTTTCAGCCTATGTTTGGACCTTTGTAAGGTTTTACTATTTAGCTACCATATAGCCCGTTACCTTTCCACATTGCCACTTTTTGTAGTATCTGGGTACTATCCTTGTTTGATCATATCTTCATTATGTAGTATGTCTTTATTCAATTGATGTTTTTTGATCAAAATTTTTTTTTTAATATTTACAATAAAAATCATATTTTAGTACAATTTCCTCAGTGGTGTGTTTTGATACTTGGTATCCTTTGTATTGCATTAAAATTACAACTTGTCCAACAAAAAACAGGTCCTCCTATGTTTATGTCAACAGAAAATGACATGAAATTTTTTTTTTGATAGAAGGGGAGGAAAAAATGAATGCGAAAATGAAAATTTTCTGCAACCTTAAAGAGAACCTGTCACTAGAAAAAATGCTATTCACCTGCACACTAGCATTAATCTGCAGGTTAATAGCGTTAGTAACCTGCCTGGTACTTGCTCTTAGCCGAGCGTTGCGTGGAGTAAATAAACTTTATTCTTCCCAGCTGCGTTCGGGGTTCAGTCATGGGGGCAGCGCTGGTCCGGGGTCAGTCACTGCTCTGAATATACAGAGGCGCGGCTGAAACTGCACCCTCAGCATTAACTGACAGTCAGCCTTAAATCAGAGCCAGTGTCAGTCAGGGCTGGGGGCGCGGTTACAGACGCCACTCTATACTCAGAGCGGTGATTAAACCAGCGCCGGCGCCACCCTGTGACTGAAACCTGAACGCTGCCAGGGGAAGTTAATTTCCTCCCCAGCGTTCGGCTATTAGCCTGCAGATTAACTCTATATCTGCAGGTTAATAGTGTTTTTCTGATGACAGGTTCCCTGTAAAGAGTTTAAAAATAATAGTATGTTTGAGCATATTGCTTTTTTTTTCTACTAAACATATCTGAAATGAGAAATTTGAAATAATCGCTGATAAGATTACTCAATAATTGAGTGTGCTATTGCGCATTTTTTATTCATTTACTGGTTGTTTTCTCAACTTGAAATGTCATAGGAAACTAGTAGAGCAACCATTTTTCTCTAAACTTTATGAAATAATTTGTGTGGATTGAAAGCTGAAAGTAGCTTAGCATTTCTCCAATAACAGAGCAAAATAATAAGCATAAAATTGTTCCTACAGTCAACCATCTGTTTCCCTAATCCAAATGCAGGGACTATAAGCTCCCTGTTGAAAAATGAAAACATAATTGCTCTTATAGGAGATTTTCAAAATTTTAAATTCCATTTTAGGTAGTACATAGTATACAATATTTTACAACAAGCTAAAGCTATGCAAGGAAAGTAACTAATAATAAAAGTATAAAAGTAGCACCATTTACCTGATGAGGGTGAAAGTCCTCCCAATCAGAGGGGTACACCATTTTGAAGTCTTTTGATAAAAAGTTTGTTTCAACTGATGAATAAACCATTGAATGAGTACAATTAATATAATTACTAAATAATTGCTACCTTGCATATAATGAATATAATATTATGGTCAGATCTCTGTTTCTTTTGTAAATATTTTTCACATCTACAATATCCATCGATCTACCTAAGACAGTGTTCACAATTAATGTAAATAATGCTGTTTTTTATGCCGCTTTTTATACTCATGTTTTCTGCAGGTGTATGTATTACCAGTCTACCCTGTGCTTTACCCTTTATTTTCAACTTTAGTGCAGATTTGAAGCAGTATTTTAATGTACTTTTTAAGGATAGCGAAAAGCTTTGATTCTGCACTAAGCATTTTTTTCATGTTTTTTTTTCCGGTTCTCCGTAGAAGTATAAAGAGAAAAGCACAGGAAAAAATGCACCGTTCAAGAAAGTCTTTAAATGCACGGAGGGCAACAAAATGCAGTTTTTACCCTACATGTGAACATGGCGTAAGACTGACATTGTCCATAAAACGAGCCTACTATTCTTGAATCCAAGACTTTCATAGTGTTCACCAGTTTTCTGGAATGCACTTTCCTAGACAGTAACCTTAATGCTCTGGGTCCAGAGTTTTAAGTAAGCCCTAAAAACAGACTATAGGCAGGCCTAGAAAATCATAAAGCTAGCTTCTATCAGGTTCTGCCTTCCATTTTCCTCAGTATCTAGTGCCTTCTATCATCTGTTCCCATACACTTAATGGACTCAGGAGAAGGGATGAGCGGACCCTTGGAAGTTCGGGTTTGTCTGGTTTGACTGAACTGTAGCCCAAAGTTTGGTCCAGGTAACAGAAATGTGCCCGAACCTTTACCTGAATCCAAACCTCATTGATATCAATGGGGATCCGAACTTCAGCGCTAGAAAATCTTTCTCTCTCTCCTCCCGAAACTCCTGAATTGTAAAACAGACTTCCAGCAGAAATCCATATTCTGAGTTCAGCACGAGACACTGGGTGTCTGGTACGAATGCCAAACTTTACAGTTCGGGTTCACTCATCTCTACTCAGCATCGCCTCATATCTGGACATACACAGAAGCTGGCTGATGACCAGATGATGGATGAACACATTTATTAGAAAACATTGCTGCACCATACAGAATAAGCATTTTTTACGTTGCGTCTCACCCCTATTTCCTCATTGCATTGTAAGCTCTTGCGAGCAGGGTACTTCTTTTGAGCAAATATATTCAAGTGGAATTGAATTCTACTCAAATTTTACAAAAATCCACAGTCACTAAATTTAAAATTTTTTTGCTACTTGCTTCCACGTGGATTCAGCAAAATGGCGGTCTTTGTCCACAATGTTTCTGAACAGTAAAGGTTACAAAACAAAGAAAACTTATACTCACCTGACTTCTCCAGCCCCTCGGCTCATCACTGGTCCTCATCGCATTTTCTGATCACCACCGCCAGGACTTCCAGTTCTGATAAGGCATGATATGGTTCTGCACATGTAAGTGCAAGGTCACAACGCACGCTGTGACATGAGCCGAGGGGCCAGAGAGGCAAGTGGTGAGATAAGTACAAGGTTTTTTTACTTTCTACATTTTACATTATTTATGCTCTGTGATCTCTCCAGACCCTGGAACATAATAAAAGACTTTTTTTTACCGTCCGAAAATGTGAAAAAATGTCCACGTGAAAAAATGTCCAAGTGGATGATATTCGCCTATTCAAGTCTAAAGGTGGGCAAAAAAGAATCGGGTCCCATATGATTCAACTGTATAGCAACCGATTTTTATGGATTTTTATTGGATGCATTGCAATTCTTTTAGGAAAGCTGGATGTCTTACTGAGGCCATACAGATTGCATGTGGATGACAATACAGATTAAGGATTGTCTTTTTTTCAGGTGAAAATTGGACAATTTGTGAAAATTTAGCCTTAAATTTAGTCTGTGTTGCTCACACTGACATAGAATTTAGAGAATCCATCTCATTGGGGGAAGCCCCAACACAATATCCGATTATCTATCTGTCTATCTATCTATCTAATCTATCTATCTATCTACATCTATCTATTATCTACTATCTATCTATCATTTATCTATCTATCTAGAAAAAAATAATTTTTAGCACAGCACAGTAAAAAAAGAGATGTAAAGTTTCACAGGCATATACCAAACCTTGTAGTTAGAGTAAAAAAAAAGTAACAAAACATCCTCATTGTCCATTCTCATGTATGAAATAAAATAGTTTTCATTTTAATGAATAAAGCTCAGTTTGCAGAGACGAGGTTATTTCCAAGAAACATTACATGGAGAATCATCAAAAGGGTTAATCCAAGAAGATGCAAAAACATCTCCATACTTGTGAAAGTTTTTTTTAATTACCTGCTTACAAACATCGCAGCTAATCTTCAGTTGATTATCTGTCCGAGAATTTTAATAAACTTCTCATTAAATGATTTGAGCTGTCATTTTGCTGTCATGTTCCTGATAGCAAGACCAATCTGTAAGCAATATGATATGATGACTGCTCGATGTCACACATGCCATTTTCAATCAGGTAAAAATGCTTCACTAGAAACTTGTTAAACAAATGTCCTTCACAATTAATTAGGTGAATTCAGAGACACATAATTAATAACTTTGTTCCGTGTTCGACCAATGATTATATCGAAACAAACGTGTGTTCTTTTCATGTATTTTTGATATGAATCAACAATAGCAGCACATCATTGTAAAGAATGTACAGCCATGGTCAAATCCAAACAAGTTAAATAAAGATTTTTGGACCATTCAGGTTACGGAGCCTGGGTAAAACCACATCCTGTGCACAAACAATATTTACAGCTTTTTGTTACATCTTTTGAACCATATAAATAGTTTTTCTCCAGTAGATATTGCAATTGAAGCCATTGTAGCTTCATGTCTATAACTTTACATGCTCCAGTACATCTCACCAATGATTCGAAGTTGTAAACATTTAAGCTTTGCAAATGAGACTATCCCAAAACTCCTCAGAACACTAAGTAGCGCACTCAAAATGCCCACATTTAATTGTTACAGTAAAGATGTATATCTTTGTACCGTGTTAAAAAAGATATACATCTTTACTGTATCAAAATGGAGGACACCAGAATGTACTGCATCTTTATGGAACTAAAACCACTTCTGAAGAAACGTGCACAAATGGACAGCGATATTTTTTTCACATTTAATTGAAGTTTTATAAGTTTCACCCTTTTTTGTAGACTAAGCCATTAGATAATCATGGCAAAGTCTGGACTGTTGGTAATTAGACGTACACCTTAAATAGCTGTCAGCAGAACTCTTGTTTGGCTGACATCTTTCTCCAGACCTCCCATACACATAGATGTTCACTGTGGATGAGCATGTATGCATTTCAAATGGGCAGAGGGAAGCAAAACTTAACTCTTAGGAGAACATAAGATTCTGTCTTTGGAATTTCACCTCTGCTTCATTCGTACATGGATTGATGGGGTCCTAGCAGACACACTCCCAGTGATTAGTAAATTATTCTCTCACATACTTTTCATTTAGGGAAAACCACTTTAAAGTTAATCTGTAAGGAGGTTTTTGCTTTGTAATCTGAGGACATCATAAGTTAGAGGCTGAAATTCAGATTTCAGTAATGTGTCACTTATTAGGCTGTGTGATGTTGTTTCCAAACAATAAATGTTTTATCGCCATGGGAATATCACTGCTAGACTAACTCCCTTGTGACAAGTGGTCTGACTTTGCCACCAGCACTGATAAGCTGCTTACTGTCAATATACAATATACCAATATACTCGCATATAAGCCGAGATTTTCAGCCCATTTTTTAAGGCTGAAAGTTCCCCTCTCAGCTTATATGTGAGTCATATACGCCAGGGGGTTGGCGGGGAGAGGAAGCGGGGATGTCAGATCATGCTCACCTCCCCTGGCGCGTCTCTACAGCCCCCCCTGCTTCTCCCACGATCTCAGGCTCCTTCCTTCGGCGGTCACGTGGTATTTGCATATTCATGACTGCTGAAGGAAGGAATAGCTGCTGGGGTCCGTGGGAGAAGCAGAGGGGTTGCAGAGACGCTCCAGGAGGGGTAAGTATATTCGATTTTCACCTGTCCCCGGTCCACCGCTGCACGCCGCTCTATCCTCTGCATCCTCTGGCTGTGACATTCAGGTCAGAGGGCGCGATGACATAGTTTGTGCACGCCGCACCCTCTGCCTGAGCATTCACTGACGTAGGACCCGGAAGACAGCGGCGCGCAGCGGTGGACTGGGGACAGGTGAATATCTCAGGTGCCGGGGCCCTGAGCCAGCGGTGACACCGGCACCTGTCCCCCATAGCGTGCCGGTGTCCCCACCTGCTCAGGACACCGGCAACTGGTCCCCAGCGACGAGAGGTGAGTATGTCATTTTATTTATTTGCAGCAGCAGCAGCATATGGGGCCTATTCTATGGAGCATCTTATGGAGCAGCATATGGGGCCTATTCTAGGGAGCATCTTATGGGGCATAATCTATGCAGCATCTTATGGGGCATAATCTATGGGGCATAATCTTTGGAGCATCTTATGGGGCATAATCTATGGCTTATACGCGAGTCAATAAGTTTTCCCATTTTTTTGTGGCAAAATTAGGGGGGTCTGCTTATACTCGGGTCGGCTTATACATGAGTATATACGGTACATAGAAAGCTGTGGTGCAGGTGGTATTAGCTTTCTGATGTCTGCTACATGCTAAATTTAAAACTCTGATTGTGTCGCAACTGCTGCACCCAGTAAACTACATAATACTGTAAGGAAGTGGAGGTGTTGCCCACATTCCCACTTAAAGATATGTGAATTGATGTAATGCATTATGGTGTTTGGAATGTTTAATGATTTGTATTGTTAGTGATAGAGTTGTGTTCTCCCCAACACTAGGTAGCTAAAGAGAGAGACAGAGTTAATAGTTGGCACTAGCCCAGAGTGTGAAGGGATAAGTGGGAAGACAGTGGAGTGTTTTCTATCAGAATGTCAGGTAAGGATGTGCCTGCAGCAGTAGCAGATCTTAGGGCTGACTGAGAAGCAGAACCACTTGCAGTAGGTGTCCTTTGGCAAAGGAGAGATGTCCGAGTGTGTCGCACGAACCAGGGCTTTGGGGTACTCGGCACCGAGCCCGTTCACTTCACTGGGGGATGTAACAGGTAGCGCAGCTCGGTCCGTTGCCCTGGGCGCTCACAAAAGGGGGATATTTACAGGAGATGATAGAAATGTTTGTGACGCCACCTGTGGTTTCTGATCAGGGTGACCAGCGCTGCAGGGTGAATCCTCTGAGGGGTTGTAACTGGGCAGCAAGGTGTTAAGTCTTCCACAGGTAAGACTGATCCCTCGAGATATATGGCGGTGCAGGGGTGCAGGCAATAAGGCAGACACACACAATGAGTCTCTTTCCGTACCTTTACTGGTGATATTTGCAGGCATGTCCCGGGAAGCTGCTCAGGGTGGAGGATGCACGTCCAGTAATCACTGAGTAGGTGTAGGGCCTCCTTACGTCTTCATATGTGTGAGCTTCTAACTTGCATAAAGCTAAGTTTAACTCCGTGTGAAACAGCTACGCCCGGCTGACATTGTGGTAGAGCCTTCTTGCGGACAGAACTAAGTCCTCTATGGCTGATCAGGCCTGACTCCTGTTCTTCCTGACCCGGTTACGTATCAGCACTGAAGGGCCCCTCTGCGACCTGAAGTCCAGCAGGGTCTCCGGTTTCTCCCACTAGCCGTGAAGGTACTAGCAAGCTCGGACCCGGTGTCCGGTTGTGCAGAGTGGAGGTAAGCTATCGTTGCTATTTCTCCTCAGTCACTCTCTCTTTCCCTTTTTCCACTTGCCTGTCGTCCTACTCACACCTTTAACATAAGCACAGGCAGCAGTAGATGTCAGCTTCCTTCTCTTCACCGCTCCCCAACAGTACCTCAGTTGGCTCGGTGTTACAAATACTGCAGTTCCCTTTCCTTCACTTCTTTCTTAGGCTCTGTACGAAGCAGCTATCAGGACCTTCCATCAGACTGATCTGTGCACACTCCGAGAGTCACCTTCCACTTCCCTAGGGAACTAACAGTCAGCACGTTCTGAGGTAACAGCTTGTTTCTCTGCTTCTGTCTCATCTGACAGGAATCTCCGTCTGTCTGAAATGTCTGAGCTCTGACAGGAATCCTCTCACTCTGGTGTTCTGAGGAGATCTGATCTGTCTGAGGTACAACCAACAACTAGAATGACTGTCTGGCTAGAATGCCTACTGCTGCGTCTCTCCACACCCTTATATACCTGAATCTAAAGGGCTCCCTCTGGTGGCTCCTGGAAAATGTGAAATGTGAATGAATATCAGGTGATTGTGAATTACCTTCCATGCATCCTCAAGGGTACATGTGGCACCAAGCGCAGCTGGGCTACACACGAGCATATAGTAAGATCCTACAGAGAAGTGAGTCACAGTCCAGAGTCAGTCCAGAGTGAAAGAGAGGAAAGTAAAAAGTATCGGGGCCTGGGGCAGGAAGCCTAGTGGGGCAGCATTGAGTTTCCAGTCAGTCAGGTATCCGGAAGAAATGGGAAAAAGAAAATGCCCATGTGGTAATCCAGAGGCGTCAATAAAGTGGAAAGCTAAGCAATGGTCATAATGGCATGGAGAACTCACTAAAGGATAGAAAGACGTGGAACCATGGGTGGAAGTATAGGACTCTTGTTTGCTGGACTTTAGAGGCATTATTGGGGACAAGGAGGCTTCCGGGATAGTGTGCTGGGCTGTGTTGAGGCAGAAGAGCTAAAGGAAGTGAAAAGCGAGAGTGACGCTAGAAAATCGATAATGTTACATGTAGTAAGAGAAACGTCCATGAAGATGAATGCCTACTATCTGCTGTACATAGGTGCTTCAAAAGTTATGGTTCAGTAAAAAGACGTTTATTTATTAAATATGGCCTCCCTCATTGAACTCTGCAACCCCTGGTCCTGGCTGGCCGAAATCAACGGTACCATGTGGTCTGCAAGGGCAAATGGCCATCACGGCTAAAATCCACACACCCAGCCAGGACCCCCATTTTCATGCATTGTGCCTGTGCGTGAAGCACGAGTAACTCACCCATGGCTACTGCCCATGCACCACATTACAATACATCATTGGAATCAGGGTCTCTTTTCCTACATTATGCTGCTCTCAGATGAGGTAGCAAATACCTGGTGATAGATTCCCTTTAATGTTTTTTCACATTTAGATTTAGCTGCTTCACCTTACTTCCTCATAATAATAATCTTTATTTTTATATAGCGCTATCATATTCCGCAGCGCTTTACAGTTTGCACACATTATCGTCACTGTCCCTGAAGGGGCTCACAATCTAGATTCCCTATCTGTATGGTTTTTTTTTGGAATGTGGGAGGAAACCGGAGAACCCAGAGGAAACCCACGCAAACACTGGGAGAACATACAAACTCCTTGCAGATGTTGTCCTTGGTGGGATTTGAACCTAGGACTCCAGTGCTGCAAGGCTGTAGTGCTATCCACTGAGCCACCATGCTGTCCTCATGTGATCTCACATTTATTTCTGTGCAAAACTAAATAATGATGGTCAATGTCTAAAGCTCTAACCATCGGACCAGGAGGCCTATAGCAGGTATACCAGATGTGCAAAGAGTACTGCTGTGCAGAGCCTAGAAAGGCAGGAGGGTGATTACAAACAGTTATTCATGCAAATTATTATCTCATGTACGAGGCTGCACTCATTGCTATTTTTGTCTGACAATTACTAATGCGTTAGTACCACAGGTGAGTAATTTTGCGAAGAGCTGTCAATGATATAGTTGATGACTGGAAACCAAAGTTATCATATGAACAGTTGGAAAACAAGGAAAACATTACTAATATTGCAGAGAGATTATTTGTTATATCTTAAAAAAAGTTGAATAGGACGGTAAAGAAGTTCTGAATTAGTTGACTATTCCCATTAATTTATATTGCAATAGAAAATTGATAAAAACAAAATATATTATGGCAGATGCTCCATGATAAGGTTCTCTAGAACGTACATATTGATGTCTTGTCTATAGGATAGGTCATCAGTATCAGATTGGTGAACATTCGATACCCTCTCAATACAGCATTATCTGCTCTGGCTCTTGACAGATATAAGCAATATGCAGAGTGAAACACAGCAGCCTAGTACAATGTATAGTGGCCCCTGCTGGAGACTGCACCTGAACTTCTATTCATTTGAATAGGAGATGAGGTGCAGTGCCTGGCAGCAGCCATTTAACAATGTAGGGGACTGCTGTGTTCTGTCTCATATATGGCTTATATATGGCTATAACACAAGATGTCACGCCCCTACAATCTCTTATTAATGACATATCGTACAGATAGGCAATCAGTATGTAAGTTCTGGATAACTCCTGTAAGTATATAGTTTGAATGTGGATGCTCCCTAAACGGTCTACCTATAGTCGCAGCCAAAAGTTTTTAAATTGACAATTTTTTTGTTACAGAGTTTGCTGCTTCCGTTTTCACAGTGGCAATTTGCATTAACTCCAGATTAGTATGATCAGTGATCAGATAAATTGCAAATCTATTTATTGCCATGAAAATTAACTTAATCTCAAAAACCCATTTTAGCCCTACCCCAAAATGACCTGCTTTCATCAGTTCAATGATCTTACTAATTCAGGAAAAAGTGTTAATGTGGACAAGGCAGCTGACATCACTCTGTGATACTGCTTGAATTATAAGGGCAGGCTGGTTGCTTTAAAAGGGGATAGAACATTAAATCATTGTCTTCTTTTGTTAAACATGGTTACCTCCAAGGAAACATGTGCAGTCATCGTTGCTTTGCACCAAAAGTGCTTTACAGGCAAGCATACTACTGATTGTAAGATTGATCTTAAATAATCCATTTATCAGATTATCATCAAGAGGTTCAATTTCTGTGAATAAGGCTTCTGGGTGCCCAAGAAAGTCCAGTTAGTACAGGGTACGTCAAGTATGTCTCCTAAAGAGCATTAAGTACAGGATCGGTTCAACACCAGTGCAGAGCTTAACGCAAGCAGGTGTCAGTGCATTTACACACACAGTGAGGGAACATCATTGGAGGCCAACCTGGTGTCAAGAAAGGACATTTTTCATTTATTCATTTAAGGGCGAGAGCTCGCTCACAATTCTGTCTAAATATTGTCAAAAACCAGTTTGAGTATCTGCATTCTCTCTCAATATAGTCTTGTGTCTGGATTTATCATTGACTTGGAATTAATTTTCCTCCAATATGTACAGCACACTCCTAGATTCCTACACCCCAAGTTCTCCACAAGTGCTGAGCTGATGACACTGCTGGACATCTTATTTTGAAAGAAAGTAAGCATTATTATTGGCCGATCACTGCATCTATGGTCCACAATGTTGCCCATTCCTTGATGTTTCTTCAAAGAGCTTGAAAAGCACATTTTGATACCTCAGTCTACTTTGAAATCTTTGCCTTGAAGAAACCTTGCTGATTCAGTATAACTTCCTTGAGTCTTGTTGCTGTGTTCAGTCTTGCTATGGTGTCTGACTTCTTGTGACATGAATCTGTTTTCTACAACCTCACATTTCGCTGTTTTGAATGCCAAGAGTTTTTAGACAAAACATTGATTTGATCTAGATTTCACTTTTGCTCATTCACTTTGCATTTTGTTTACCGATAAAAATAAACTGTTGACTAGAGATGAGTAGAGCTTTTAAAATACAAATTTTACATGTTCGCCGCATTTTTCCCCAAAAATTTGATACGAATTGCAATTCTGAAAAGTCACTAATTGCCTGGAGAGAAAGAGAGAGAGAAGCAAGAAAAATAGAGCAAGGATCACAAAATGTTTGAAACATTGGGGACCTGCGAATTCCAGGAAATTTGACTCAAAGTTGATACTCCATGGATTAATCTGCTCATCTCTCCTCTTAACATTTCTAATTTTGAAAATATTCTTACTTTTGCTATGACTAAGGGTGCACACAGTGGCAGAATCTCATCAGAGTGTTTTTTTTCTATCACCAGTATGAGGATTTTAATTGGTTGATACTTATGGAATAAAATTTAAAGATTTTATCTATTTTTTGAATGTGCTGATCAACTTTACTTTTTTTGGACATTCTTACTTTGCAGCATTTTTTCCACGACTGCCAAAAAGGTTTACCTTTTACATAGTGCTGCATATACAATATTTATTTTTCTTGAGCGTTACACATGGTAACACATTTATCCATCTACTTTTATGAGGCCAGTAAGAAATCCTGTTTTTACTCATGAGATAAAATGATTTATTTTGTCTTGTGTTCTTATGTATCAGGCAGCTCAATCTGAATATGATGGACATTTGTCATTTTTCCTTCTTCTGTAGCCAAGTAAGTTTGCAAGTAGTTGAAACTACAGTATTTCATATTCTATATTTAGCAGCTGGCTTATCGTGATCTGAATTCTTTCAGTTTATTGTGAAGATTTTCATTTCATTTGCACAATTTAAATGCAATCAACATAGCTCACATCTGCAGTGCAATCAAATTAAAAAGTCAACATAATCCAATGACATACAGAACAAATGATTACATTTAGGTTAACATTAATTACTTTAAAATCTGCACCTGGATTTCAAAAGCAACTTCATTTATTCCTGAGATATATTTAAATAAAAATGAAATATATCTATAATTATTTATTATTTGGACCTTTGCACATCATGTTCTGAAGATCGATTTATCCGTACATAATCGAACAGAAGATTGTACTATGGCTTAGTGACATAGGTAATGCTTCTTGTCTACAGTGTACCAAGATCTGATCCTTCTTTTCATTAAAAGTAGCATATCGGGGAGCAGGTCTACTCATCATTAGGTACTTTGTTTGCAAAATGAGAAGATAATTCCTGTTTTCTACAATTCATTTTTTAGTTTTATTTTATGATGTGCTTATCATGGGAAGGACTGCAAGAGAACTCACCAGTGCAATCTCCCAGAAGATGGGTACAGAAGACAGCCTCAGGCTCCAAGGAACGCAGATGAGCAGGGCAGGAGAGAGATTGCTTCAGGACCTGAATCACCTGACTGTTGGGGGCATGGCTTAAGCTCCGGAGAGCTAGAAGCTGAAGGAAAACTCCTAGAAAGGTTACTACAAAGCAAAGTTACCTAGGGGCAAAGACAGAGACGTAAATCAGAACAGGCCAGGGTCAAAGCATGAGATAGCAGGATAGTACGAAAGGATTAGACAGAATGGATCGTCGGGGCCAGGCAGAGGTCAAAACCAAACAGACAGAGAAGGTACAAAAACTGAATCCAACAAGCAGTATCCAGAGATCAGACCGAGTCAAAAACCAAAGTATCAGGCAAACAAGAGCACAGCACAAAACACACTCATGGGTCAACACACTCTACAAAGGGTGAAAGTATCACTGACAAGGGAAATTTCTAAATGGAGGCCATAAAAAGTCCACCCAGGATCAGAGTGAGGCTACAGGAATTAACCCTATAATAACCGAGCCACCAAAACCATAATAGTGCTCACTGGGAGTGGGTCAATATACAGTGGCATGTAAAAGTTGTGAACAGTAATGATCTCTAAAAGGCTTAAAGTTATATATATATATTAGTGATAGGCGAGCTTTGCCGCTTCTAGACAGGTTGAATACATGTGTGGAATTCCTACCAAACAGGCAACCCCCACATGTATTCAGGCTGTCTAGAAACCGCAAATCATGCAGCTGCGTCGACAAAAACTAAATCTCCTAGCACGCCAAAATACTCGGAGATCACCCGTGCATGCTCGGGGAGACTCGAGCAACAAGCATACTTGCTCATCACTAATATATAATTTTTTTTCATCTTTAAAAATTACAAAAAGTAAAATCGTCAGATGGAAATTTTGGGCACCCTGCATGGCTAGTACTTAGTAACATCCCCTTTTGAAAGTGTCATGGCTTGTAAACGCTTTTTGTAGCCAGCCAAAAGTTTTTCAGTTTTTGTTTCAGGGATTTTTATCCATCCTTCCTTAGAAAATTCTTCCAGTTCTAGGTCATCTTGCATACACTGCTATTTTTAGGTCTAGCCACAGATTTTCAATGATGCTCAAATCAGGGGACTGTAAGGACCATTGCAAAACCTTCATCTTGCACCTTTTGAGGTATTCTATTGTGGATTTTGATGTGTGTTTAAGATCATCACTATTCATTTGTAGAAGCCATTCTCTTTTGAACTTCAGCTTTTTTACAGATGGCATCATATTTACATCAAGACCATTTTTTCCTCTACCCATTAAATATTCCCCATACCATTGCTTGCAATACAACCCCAAAGCATGATTGATCCACCCCTATGCTTAATGGTGATATTTTTTTCTTGAAATTGTGTGCCTTTTTTTCTGTCACACATACCTTTGATCATTGTGGTCAAATAGTTCTATTTTAACCTCATCAGTCCACAGGATATATTTCCAAAATGCATCAGGCTTGTTTAGATGTTCTTTTGCATATTTCTGATGCTAAATTTTATGGTGAAAATGCAGGAGAGGTTTTCTTCTGATGACTTTTCCATGAAGGCTGTATTTGCCCAGGTGTCTCTCAACAGTAGAACAATGTACCACAACTCAAGAGTCTGCTAAATATTTCTGAAGGTTCTTTTGCAGTCAAGCAGGGGTTTTGATTTTCCTCTCTAGCAATCCTACGAGCAGCTCTCAATGTAATTTTGCTTGGTCTTCCAGACCTTATCTTGACCTCCACTGTTCCTGTTAAGTGCCATAACTGCCAGCGAACGGACAATACTCTATACTCCTTCTTCTAGACCTGTCCTCTGCCTTCGACACAATTGACCACTGCCTCCTACTACAGATCCTCTCTTCCTTTGGCATCAAAGACCTCGCCCTATCCTAGATCTCCTCATACCTCTCCAACCGCACATTCAGCGTCTCCCACTCCCACACTACCTCCTCATCCCACCTTCTGTCTGTTGAAGTCCCCAAGGCTCTGTTCTAGGACTCCTACTCTTCGCAATCTATACCCTTGGCCTGGGGCAACTCAAAAAGTCCCACAGATTCCAGTACCCCCTTTATGCCGATGATACTCAGATCTACCTCTCTGGCCCAGATGTCACCTCTCTGCTCTCTAAAATCCCGGAGTGTCTATCAGCCATATCCTCCTTCTTCACCTCCAGCTTCCTCAAACTGAATGTGGACAAATCTGAACTGATCATTTTTCCCCCATCTCACAGATTTTCCTTACCTGACCTATCTATAACAATTGACGACATCACGCTTTCCCCCGTACCGGAGGTCTGCTGACTCGGAGTAACCCTTGACTCTGCCCTGTCCTTCAAACCGCACATCCAAGCTCTCTCCACCTCCTGCCGCCTCCAGCTCAAAAATATTTCCAGAATCCGTCCCTTCCTCAACCTTCACTCTACTAAAATGCTTGTGCATGCGCTCATCATCTCCCGTTTCGACTACTGCAACATCCTTTTCTCTGGCCTCCCTGCTAGCACCCTCGCACCTCTCCAGTCCATCCTTAACTCTGCTGCATGACTAATTAATCTCTCTCCTCGCTACTCCTCCGCTTCTCCCCTCTGCAAATCTCTTCACTGGCTCCCACTCCCTCAGCGTATCCAATTCAAATTACTAATACTGACCTACAAGGCCATCTATAACCTGTCTCCTCCATATATCTCTGAACTAATCTCTCGATATCTTCCCTCACGTAATCTCCGATTCTCCCAAGACCTCCTTCTCTCCTCCACACTTATTCACTCCTCACTAGAGTTGAGCGATACTTTCCGATATCCAAAAGTATCGGAATCGGAATGGTATCGCCGATACCATTAAAATATCGGCGATACCCGATACCGATACCGGAAATCCAATGTAAGTCTATAAGAACAAAATATCGTAACTAAAAAAACCCCATTCTTTCCTTGTAAACACTAAATATACACACATAGAATACATATATATATATATACATGTCATTGTGACATATATATATACATATATGTATAGTTTATACACTTCTACATAGTAAAATATCCTCTGATTCAATTGCCGGGTAAAGCCGGCTTCTGTGAAAAGACAGAAGCACCCGACATGAAATGTATTTTCATGTCGTTTGCTATCTGATTTGCACAAACAATTACATCAGTCTATGTGTGCAAAATTTCACACCTTAAGGGGTTAATTAAAGGTGTAAATTCGTTGTAAAAAAAACCGGACTTTTTTGCTACGAATTTACACCTTTAATTAACCCCTACAGGTGTGAAATTTTGCACACATAGACTGATGTAATTGTTTGTGCAAATCAGATAGCAAAGGACATGAAAAGACATGGTTAACCCTATGTACACCAAGTGTCATTTCATGTCGGGTTCTGCATTTTCACAAAAGCCGTCAATTGAATTAGCGGCTATTATACTATGTAGAAGTGTATGAACTATAAATATAAATATATATATATATATATGTGTCACAAATTCAATGACAAGTATATATATATGAGGTGTAAAATTGCTGAAAAAAAATGCGTGGGCTCCCGCCCTATTTTCGCAACCAGACAAAGCCAGTGAGTGGGGGCAGATAATAATAGCCCAGAGAGGGACCATTATTTTTGCCCCCCCCCTGGCTACTAACATCTGCCCCCATACACCCCAGAAAGGGCAAATCTCTAATTAGATTTGCCCTTTCTGGCACTTTGCCCGTCTATTCCCATTGCCCTGTAGCGGTGGCGAATGGGTTAATAAGGGGTTAAAATGACCTTGCAATTGAAAGGTCACTTTAAGCCAGGTTAATAATTGAGAGCTGTCAATTAGACAACTATCAATTATTAATCCTATTGCATGAAATAAAAATAAAACACACACACTTTAATTAAAAATCATTTTAATGAAATAAAGACACATGTTTTTGACCATCTTTTATTTTACTGCAAAAACCATTTCCTGTAATAAAAATAAAATAAAAAAGAAAAATTATTCTTACCTATCCCATGCACAGTCAGGTCCCACGGTGTAATCCTTCAGAAAGGGTTAATGTTTACTGCAGGGACCGCAGCTAATGCTGCAGCCTCACAGTAAACCCCCAAATGAATGAGTTCCTCTCCTGGCTGACAGGAGAGTAAAGGCTGGGTCTCACATAACGATACACCAGCGATCCCGACAACGATATGCACTTGTCAGGATCGCTGGTGTATCGCTACATGATCGCTGCTGAGCTGCCAAACAGGCAGCTCAGGCAGCGATCTGGGACAGCGACACTGCGAGTAACATCGCTTAAGGGCCCGTCTCACATAGCGATATCGCTACCGTGATCGCTGCTGAGTCACTAGTTTTGTGACGCAGCAGCGAGCTCACCAGCGATATCGCTGTGTGTGACATTCAGCGACGATCAGCCCCCCTGCCGGGTATCGCTGATCGTCGCTGAAATGTCAGGACCTTTTTTTGATCGCTGGTTTCCCGCTGACAGGCACGCATCGCTGCGTGTGACAGGCGGGAGACCAGCGATCCGCTGGTAACCAAGATACACAGCGGGTTTCCAGGCGCGGGGCTGTGCCTAGAAACCCGCTGTGTACCTTGGATACCAGCGCCCTGATGCAGGGGAGCTGGTATCCAAGGTACACAGCGGGTTTCCAGGCACCGCGCAGCGCTTGGAAACCTGCTGTGTACCTTGGATACCAGCTCCCTGCATCAGGGACAATCAGCGATACCCGGCAGGGGGGCTGATCGTCGCTGAATGTCACACACACAGCGATATCGCTGGTGAGCTCGCTGCTGCGTCACAAAACTAGTGACTCAGCAGCGATCTCGGTAGCGATATCGCTATGTGAGACGGGCCCTTAAGTGGAAAGCTTAATTGATTGCTTTCCACTTTCACTTCAGGTCAGCCAGGGACACAATCAGTGACGTCAGAGGGAACTGATTAACAAAAATAGGGGTTCCCTTCGAAAAAAAAATGGTTGGGGTCCCCCATATTTTTTTAACCAGCCAGATGAAGCAGACCGCTGAGGCCTGGATTTTCAGGCTGTTAAGGAGCCAAGATCCATGGACCTTGCCAGCCTGATAATACCAGGCCACAGCAGTCTGCATATCTTGGCTGATTAACAAAAATAGGGGATCCTCTCGAAAAAAATTGGCGTGGGGTCCCCCCTATTTTTGTTAACCAGCCAGATGAAGCAGACCGCTGAGGCCTGGATTTTCAGGCTGGTAAGGATCCAATATCCATGGACCTTGCCAGCCTGATAATACCAGGCCACAGCAGTCTGCTTAGCTTGGCTGGTTAACAAAAATAGGGGATCCCCTCGAAAAAAAAACGGCGTAGGGGTCCCCCTATTTTTGTTAACCAGCCAAGTAAAATGCAGACTGCTGCGGCCTGGTATTAAAAGACTGTCAAGGCCCATGGATTTTGGCCCTCAACAGCCTGATAATACCAGGCTACAGCAGCCCCACATTTGGCGCATCAAAAGATGTGCCAATTGTGGCACTTTACCCGGCTCTTCCCACTGCCCTGTAGCGGTGGCAAGTGGGGTAATAAGGGGTTAATGTCACCGTTGATTGCACGGTGACAATAAGCCCGGTTAATAATGGAGAGGCGTCAATAAGACACCGATCCATTATTAATCCCAAAGTTTTTAAATGTTTAAAAAAAAGACACAGCAAGAAAAAAGTCTTTTAATGAAATAAAAGAGACAACACAGTTTTCATTTCTTTTATCACTCTCTCATTCCTGCGACGCCATCGATCTCCTGTAAAAAAATAAAAAAACAAACCAACAGTATACCACCTGTCCGACGCAGTCCATAGTAACGACAGTCCCACGACGATCCAGCTCTGCTACATCGGAATGACAGGCAGAGCCTGACATCCCGGCGCAGCACAGCTGCTTACCAGCTTCCCCGGCGGTGACGTCATCGGACTGCTTTACGGCCGCGATTACCCAGCAGTCACTGCAGTTATCGCGAGAAACTGCATGTGACCGCCAGGGAGAAGAGGATGGCGGTCATTAAGCAGTCCGGGATCTGACCGCCGGAGATCTTCTGCCGGGTAAGTGCCGCTGACTCCTGACAGACCCGACCGACGGACACTGACAGTGACAGTGACAATCCCGATTCCGGTATCCGATATGACGAAAATATCGGAACTCGGAATCGGAATTCCGATACAGCCAATATCGGCCGATACCCGATATTTGCAGTATCGGAATGCTCAACACTACTCCTCACCCAACCGCCTCCAAGACTTCTCCCGAATAGCCCCATCCTCTGGAATTCTTTGCCCCAACACGTCCAGCTATCAACCACACTCGGATCCTTCAGACGGAACCTGAAAACCCATCTCCTCAGGAAAGCTTACAGCCTGTAATGACCCTGCTACCTCCTCATCACTACTGGAGCCACTGCCTCACCATCACTGGAGCTTCTGCAACCCCCCAACCTACTGTCTCCTTCCCCACCATCATGTAGAATGTAAGCCCGCAAGGGCAGGGTCCTCTCTCCCCTCTATATCAGTCTGTGATTGTTAGTCTGTTTACTGTAAGTGATATCTGTAATTTGTATGTAACCCCTTCTCATGTACAGCACCATAGAATCAATGGTGCTATATAAATAAATAATAATAATCATAATAATAATTTCTTAATTCCATTGAAAACTTGAAAATATTTTTCTTTCTTCTTATAGCCTTTTCCTGGTTTGGAAGCCTCCACTATTTTCATTTTCACAATGCTAGGCAGCTGCTTAGAAAAATCCATGGCTACAGTTTTTTGGTAGAAGGTTAAAGGATGCCAGGCTTTTATTAATCTGGGAAATTTAATATTAGATGCTAATAAAATTAGATGCTAGCAGCATCAGAGATTGGCTTTCGATCTGCATGACAGCGTGAGAAACACCAGCGGCTAGTTAGATTATTACCACTGGTCAGAGCGCTGCTTCTCCAATGCTGTCAGATGACAGCTTAAGCTCGCAGCTGTGACCGGAGGTAAAAGTTTACCTCCCTGTCACAGATGTGTTGTCTGATGCGAGTAATTCTCCCATCAGCCTATGCCTGCTGTATTTGATAACAGCGAGAGCAGGTGTCGGCTGATGGGAGTATTTATCAGCTGGCTCCTGCACTATAAATAAATACATTTAAAAAATGGCGTGGGTTCATCTGTATTTTTGATAACCAGCCAGGCAAAACTGATACCTGACAGCCCTGTGGTGGTGGCAAGTGGGGTCCATATTTGTGGGGTTGATGTCACCCTGTATTGTCAGGTGACACCAAGCCCAGAGGTTAGTAATAGAGAAGCATCTATAAGACACCTATCCGTTACTAATCCTGTAGTCATATTTTAAATGCACACACAGCCAGAATAAAGTCTTTTATTGGAGACAAAAAGGCACACAGTTTTACGTTTTTATTTAAAAATAACAAACACAGTTATACTCACCTAACGCCCATTCCATTGAAGCCCTTGTCCCCTGTAAAAAAACATAAAATAAAAAACAATAATACTCACCTAACGCCCATTCCATTGAAACTCTGGTCTCCTGTAAAAAACAAAAATAAAAAACAATCATATCCCTCACCTGTCCAAAGTGAAGATGTCCCACACCTTAATCCATGTCTGCAATAAATGGTTTTCAACCTGGATGGTGCCAAAATGCGACCATCCAGGTTGATAACTATGGGAGAATGAGCTGCTGTGAGCGTGCTCAGCCTTAGTGACTAGCGGTGACATCATCAAGGTTACCAAAGGCCACTGAGGCTGTGTTCCAAGTGGGGCCAATGAACTGCGGTGACCTCAATGAGATCACCATGAGAAAAAGTCTCATGATACAGTGCTAAGCTCAGTGAGTTCACTGTTCTCACATCACCTCTATTCAGCACAGCACTTACAGCAGCTCATTCTGCAGTGGCTTTCAGCCTGGACGGTAGCATCTTGACGCCATCCAACATGAAAACCATTTATTGCAGACATGGATTACGGCGTGGACAGTATGTTGGACAGGTGAGGGATATGGTTGTTAATTATTTTTGTTTGTTTTTCCAGGAGACCAGGGCTTTAATGGAATGGGTGTTAGTTAAGAATTGTTTTTATTGTTTTATGTTTTTTACAGGGGATGAGGGCTTCAATTGAATAGGCGCAAGGTAAGTATAATCCCAAAAATAAGGCTAAATAAGCAAAAGCTCATCCAGAAAAAGCCCAAAAGAAAAAAGGACCAAGGAGCAATAGATAAAATATACAAATTTTATTGTTACAAAAATTATGAATATAGAAATAGTATGTAATATAACAATATAAGAACAAGGGAATCAGCGACACCTAGATACCTCACTCAACTAGGTCAGTACATAAATGACAAATTAATTAAACCTGCATATATCACATATACAAATAGCAGTAAGACAAAGGTTCACAATTGGCCATGCATATAAAATGGACCACCAGTGTAAGAGTAAGAGTAAAAACAAATGATTGCCACCAGATGTAAAGAGCAAAAAATAGAGTGTATATGGTCACAAAATGACCTACATACACAATTATATACACAATTAAACAGGCAGATATCTCTCAAAAAGTAAATATCAAATATAAGGTGCAATAGTGCAATGTATGTGGTCAAAAATACGGACCTACTAAAGACATAAGCTGACAGACAAATTTTCCAAATAGCATTCAGTGGTTCAAAAGTTCAAGAATACTGGCCATGATGATACTCGCCCCCCGAAGAAGCACAAATGCTAAATGCGCATTGGTGTCTTCCTGCAAACACTCCAGCAAGGTTGGTCTTTGGCATTACATGCATATATTGATCAATATATCTGCACATACTTTTTTTTACATATCATCATTTTTAGCTTAAATATTGCCCTGTCCCATGCATCTATGCTGCGCAATTATACTATTTGAACTCTGGGTCTATTGATGCCACTTTTCCTTGTGTCTGCCCCTAATTTAAGCTGTTTTGGACCTCCTGAAGGTGTTGTTGTTGTTTTTGCCTCCCATTGAATTCAATGGGTTTCAGATATGTTCGACGAACATTGGGACATACGCCATTCCAAACCAAACCGAACCTTGAAAGGTCCGCTCATCTCTATTCCCCAGCTCTAGTCTTGACCTCAACTATTGCAGTAGTTATATTTTGTTCTTGTTATGTTCCTTGTTTGTTATGTGTTGTTTTTTCCTTCTATCATCTTAGCCTGAAGTACTGTGACCCTAATACCAATGCTCTACTCTAATGGTGTTTGGGTCATGGCTTGGGTCTCTAATTAGTGTTATATAGCCGGAGAGTCCTTTATATTTTTCTGTTCCATGTATATTTTCTCCCAGGCTGTAATAGTATTACTTCTGATTTGTATATGTCGCCACTTAAATTATTGCATATTTTGTTCTAGTTCATTGCGTTTTCTGTTTTGCAACATGTTAAATAAAAGAAATAAAAAAAAGTTGAATATTAGTATTATTTATGTGTTCTTTCACATGTTCAGTGGCCCGGTCGGGTCTTATTACCAAAACCCCCCGCAAAACAAAATTCAGTCATTTACCGCAATGGGGCCAATGACTATAATGGTGCTGACAGAATCATCGTATGCTCTGTTGTGCATCAGTTTCAGCCGTATACACCTATTGGAGGCGGACACCAAGACTTGGTTTACTCTGAAAATGATGCACGACAGAGCACACGGTTACTCTGTCTGCACCATAATAGACAATGACTCCGTTGGCACATACACCTAAATCCCAGTTTGAGGAGGATTGGGACATAAGCCCTGACAGAGCCATCAAACATTGGAAAGAACACAATGTGAAAGGGCCCTTACATATTGTATATACTTCTAACTGTACCTTTTTTTCAAGGTTGTAACTGGAGACAAAGGTACAAAGTGAGCTCATTCAAATATGTTGTAAGGTTCTTTGTCTCTTTTGACATGTTCCTTGAAACTCAGTTTTCCGTCTGCCATTTTGCTTTCTGTCTTTCTGCAGCTCTTGCCCTCAGTTAATATGGAGTTTCCAGTTTTCATGTTCCCGCCCTGATTCTCTCCCTCTTGCTTCTTAAGCAGCCTCAGTTGAACAATCAGTGCTCCTGAATCAAGCCTCAGTCAGCCCGTGACCTGACTCCTGGAAACCTAGGATTTTGGACTCCAGCTATTTCCTACTGAGGAACTTTGGAACACTTTTGGACTTTGGAAACCTGCTGTCTGGTGAATCCATGTTTGCAGAGGAATTACGGTACAGAGAAGAGATCCTGAACCTGCTTAAGAGTTATTGTAGAGCTTGAAGTTACTCTGGCCTGCTGTGTTCTCCTGCCTCTGTTCCTGCAAACTGTGTGACCTTTTCTGCATGCTTGTATGAAGTAATACAAGTCATTTCATATCAACCTATGTCTCATGTGTTTTCCTCGCACCCAAGCACAAGACGCTATAGGAACTGTACACTATACATGACAAGATTCAGGAGCCAATGTTTAGTGTCTGCTGGGTCTGGGAAAGCCGTGTCTGCTGTGACTGTGGATATCAGATGTCCGTTTAATACCTTCTGTGATGACAGTGGTTGTGACTTCTCACAACCATTCCAGGTGAGCGCATTCCCTTAAATGTTACTCTGGAGTGTTACCACAGGTAAACACTATTGTTTTTTTTTTCCTTTCCTCTTCTCCTTCCAGCACTTCTGCCTTAAAAGATCTGGAAGATGGAGGCCCGCATAAAAGAGCTTTGCGGAGTGACTGATACAATCCTTGCAGATATACAGACTATAAAGACCCGTTTTGCAAGCCTACAGGACCTCACTAATCATAATTTGCAAGTGTTTGGACAAACTACTCAGGAATTACGAGCCAGGATTGAGGCTCTAGAGGAACGAGTCCAGGCTCCTGCCATAACCCCGAGTTCTACATATAACCCGAGTTCTGGGATCCCCAAGTTACCTCCTTTTCGTTTTGGCGGTGAACGTGAGAAATTCAGGGGATTTATTAACCAATGCAATCTATTTTTCTCTGCACATGCTTCACAATTTCCCACTGAACGATCCAAAGTGCTTACTATAATCATGTTGCTTACCAATAAGGCTTTGATGTGGGCAAACCCTCTGATTGAGACTGAGGATGATTGTTTGAATCACCTTGATGCTTTTATTTCAGCCATGGGGCAGGTGTTTGATGACCCCAATCGAGGTGCAACAGCTGAAGCAGCCATGTTAACTTTGCGCCAAGGTAAGCGTTCAGTAGCCGAATATGCCTTGGATTTCAGGAGATGGGCTCTTGATACCACTTGGGACACTTCCGCCAAAAAATCTATTTTTCGGAAAGGGTTGTCTCCACTGATTAAGGATGAACTTGCTTGTGCCGACCCTCCCACTGCGTTAGGTGACTTTATTAACTATTGTATCCGTATTGATGCTCGTCTGACTGAACGCAGACAAGAGAGATGGTTCGAAAATAATCGCACTAACCTTTTCCTACCTCCCTCCTCAGCTAAGGAACCTTTGAGTAGGATCACAAGGGAACCAGAACCTGAACCCATGCAGTGGACTCTTTACAAAGACTGGTTAGTGATGCACGCAAAGAACATCGTATAAAGGAAAATCTATGTTTTTACTGTGGTAAGTCAGGGCACTTCATTATAAACTGCCCCAGCCGTTCTCGTAAGACTACTGCAGCAGTCATTCACTGTGAGTGTTGCGAGAGGAGCTCTGTCATGTCCGAGCCTCAGACTCCAGAGAGATCTGCTGCAAGAGATCTTGATTTTTCGGACTTAAACTCTGTTAGTTCGGGGACAATGACGGTATAAACGCTGCAATTTTTCAAGTTTCCTCAGCGGTATCCCAGCTGAGTTGTAAAAGAAATAATTCTCATTGCTTCCTTTCCATCAAACTCTGGGTGGACTCAGTCTGGGTGTCTAGCTCTGCTATGATCGACTCAGGAGCAAGTGGAAATTTTATGGATATCTCCTTTGCTCTGAAACAGGGGATACGTTCAGTGAAGAAGGCTACTCCAGTACAGATGGAGACTGTGGATGGCTCCCTGCTGACCTCTGGACCAGTGGATCAGGAAACAGAGCCTTTGAGGGTCCTTATGGGTAAAGATCATCAGGAGAAAATGTCTTTTATGCTTATCTCTTCTCCCCACTTTCCCATTATTCTAGGGCTACCATGGCTGCAGGCGCAGAATCCTACGATTAACTGGGAGACCAAGGAATTACACTTTCCGGAGAAACAGATGAGTCAAGGAGTTTCAGCTTGCTCTGTTCCTAAAGGAACCATGTCAGTCCCTGAACTACCAGCTGTATACCAGGACTATGTGGATTTATGTGACAAGAAGAACGCTGATCAGCTTCCTCCTCACCGTCCATATGATTGTCCAATCGAATTATTGCCTGGAGCCGAGATACCTTTTGGTAAGATCTACCCCCTAGCGGGGCCCGAGCTAAAAGCTTTGAAGGACTACATAGATGAAAATCTAGCCAAAGGCTTCATACGCCCTTCTTCATCTCCCGCAGGTGCACCCATCTTCTTTGTGAAGAAGAAAGATGGATCTCTGAGACCCTGCATAGACTATAGGGAACTCAATAAGGTTACAATTAGAAACCGTTATCCATTGCCTTTAATCCCTGAGTTGTTGGAGAGAGTGCGGCACGCCAAAAATTTCTCTAAACTGGATCTCCGTGGGGCCTATAACTTGGTCCGTATTAGACCTGGGGATGAATGGAAGACTGCATTCAGGTCACGCTATGGACACTTCGAATATCTAGTTATGCCTTTTGGTCTGAGTACCCGCCCCAGCCACTTTCCAACACTTGGTGAATGACATCTTCAGGGATCTCCTAGATACATTTGTGGTGATTTATCTGGATGATATTCTAATTTTTTCTAACTCCACAGAGGAACATCATGGACATGTGAGAATGGTCTTAGAACGCCTAAGACAAAACCATCTCTACATCAAACTTGAAAAGTGTGAATTCCATAGGACCGAAATTCAATTTCTGGGGTATGTACTATCTACGCAAGGGATTAGTATGGATGGAAGCAAGACCCAAGCCATCAAGGATTGGCCAATTCCTAGAAATGTGAAAGAGGTGCAGTGCTTCATCGGGTTTGCCAACTTCTATAGACGTTTCATTAGGAATTTCTCTGAGGTAGTGTCACCTATCACCCAACTTACCCGGAAACAGTCTAGGTTCTCCTGGACCCCGCAAGCTCAGGAAGCATTTTCCTGTTTAAAGGACAAATTTACCACCGCACCTATCTTAGTACATCCCAACCCCGAGCTTGCCTTCATAACAGAGGTGGATGCTTCAGACTGTGCCGTTGGAGCTATACTCTCTCAGAGAACAGGTGAGAAGAATGTCTTGCATCCCTGTGCCTTCTTTTCCCAGCAGTTGTCTTCGGCTGAGAGGAACTACGATGTGGGCAATAGAGAATTGTTGGCCATTATTGCCGCCTTCAAGGAATGGAGACACCTTCTTCAGGGAACTGCACAGCAAATAGTCGTCCTGACAGACCATCGTAACCTTGAATTTATCAGGTCGGTTAAGTGCCTGACTCCTCGCCAGGCTCGCTGGAATCTTTTCCTAAACCAATTTAATTTTGTCATTTCTTATAGACCAGGATCGCGCAATGGAAAGGCTGATGCACTCTCTAGGATTCATTCAGCAGAGACACGTCCACTTACTCCTCCTAAGACTATTCTTCCTGACTTTAGATTCCTGGGAGTGATTCATAATCAAGACCTACTTAAGGACATCAAGGAAGCATACCATGCGGATTCTTTGTTGGCTCAACCCCCAAGGGACGTAAGTCTTGTCTTTAAGAATGGTGTGTGGATTCAGGGACAACGTCTGTATATACCTGAAACAGTCAGATTGAGAGTATTGCAACTCATCCACGATTCCAAGATAGCCGGGCATATTGGAATTCTAAAGACACAAGAATTTCTTTCTCGTTTCTTTTGGTGGCCCACTTACAGGAAAGATGTTTTAAACTATGTCACTTCATGTGAAGTCTGTGCAAGATGCAAAACACCTCGCTCCTCACCAATTGGTCTGTTACAACCTCTTCCCACCCCGTCCCGCCC
Source organism: Oophaga sylvatica (assembly GCA_033576555.1). Taxonomy (NCBI): domain Eukaryota; kingdom Metazoa; phylum Chordata; class Amphibia; order Anura; family Dendrobatidae; genus Oophaga; species Oophaga sylvatica. The sequence continues at coordinate 35,078,281 of JARQOD010000006.1, forward strand.
GTGGGGATCCATTTCTATGGACTTCATTGTGGAGTTACCAACCTCTCAAGGGAAGAACACCATTCTAGTGGTGGTTGATCGTCTAACAAAGGCAGCTCATTTTATCCCTTGTGTCGGCTTACCCACTGCAAAACAGACATCAGACTTGATGATTAAGAATGTGTTTCGCTTACATGGAGTACCGTATGAGGTCATTTCGGATCGAGGGGTGCAATTCACTTCAAGGTTTTGGCAAAATTTCTGTGCCGCATTGGACATTAAAGTAAACCTTTCTTCTGCTTTTCATCCCCAGACTAATGGACAGACAGAACGAACCAATCAGACCCTGGAGCAGTATCTCCGCTGCTTTATCTGCCACCTACAAGATGATTGGGTGGATCTACTTCCACTGGCTGAGTTCTCTTATAATAACTCTCAGATAGTGTTGAGCATTCCGATACTGCAAATATCGGGTATCGGCCGATATTAGCTGTATCGGAATTCCGATTCCGAGTTCCGATATTTTCGTCTTATCGGATACCGGAATCGGGATGTCACTGTCACTGTCAGTGTCCGTCTGTCGGGTCTGTCAGGAGTCAGCGGCACTTACCTGGCAGAAGATCTCCGGCGGTCACGTCCTGGACTGCTTCATGGCCGCCATCCTCTTCTCCCCGGCGGTCACATGCAGTTTCTCGCGATAACTGCAGTGACTGCTGGGTAATCCCGGCCGTAAAGCAGTCAGTCCGATGACGTCACCGCCGGGGAAGCAGGTAATCAGCTGTGCTGCGCCGGGATGTCAGGCTCTGCCTGTCATTGCGATGTAGCAGAGTTGGATCGTCGTGGGACAATCGTTACTATGGACTGCGTCGGACAGGTGGTATACTGTTGGTTTGTTTTTTTTCTTTTTTTACAGGAGATCGATGGCGTCGCAGGAATGAGTGTATAATAAAAGAAATGAAAAACTGTGTTGTCTCTTTTATTTCATTAAAATACTTTTTTCTTGCTTTGTCTTTTTTTACACATTTAATAACTTTGGGATTAATAATGGATCGGTGTCTTATTGACACCTCTCCATTATTAACCGGGCTTATTGTCACCGTGCAATCAACGGTGACAATAACCCCTTATTACCCCGCTTGCCACCGCTACAGGGCAAGTGGGAAGAGCCGGGTAAAGTGCCACAATTGGCACATCTTTTGATGCGCCAAATGTGGGGCTGCTGTAGCCTGGTATTATCAGGCTGTTGAGGGCCAAAATCCATGGGCCTTGACAGTCTTTTAATACCAGGCCGCAGCAGTCTGCATTTTACTTGGCTGGTTAACAAAAATAGGGGGGATCCCCACGCCGTTTTTTTTCGAGGGGATCCCCTATTTTTGTTAACCAGCCAAGCTAAGCAGACTGCTGTGGCCTGGTATTATCAGGCTTGCAAGGTCCATGGATATTGGATCCTTACCAGCCTGAAAAACCAGGCCTCAGCGGTCTGCTTCATCTGGCTGGTTAACAAAAATAGGGGGGACCCCACGCCAATTTTTTTCGAGGGGATCCCTATTTTTGTTAATCAGCCAAGATATGCAGACTGCTGTGGCCTGGTATTATCAGGCTGGCAAGGTCCATGGATCTTGGCTCCTTAACAGCCTGAAAATCCAGGCCTCAGCGGTCTGCTTCATCTGGCTGGTTAACAAAAATAGGGGGGACCCCACGCCAATTTTTTTCGAGGGGATCCCCTATTTTTGTTAATCAGCCAAGATATGCAGACTGCTGTGGCCTGGTATTATCAGGCTGGCAAGGTCCATGGATCTTGGCTCCTTAACAGCCTGAAAATCCAGGCCTCAGCGGTCTGCTTCATCTGGCTGGTTAACAAAAATAGGGGGGACCCCACGCCAATTTTTTTCGAGGGGATCCCCTATTTTTGTTAATCAGCCAAGATATGCAGACTGCTGTGGCCTGGTATTATCAGGCTGGCAAGGTCCATGGATCTTGGCTCCTTAACAGCCTGAAAATCCAGGCCTCAGCGGTCTGCTTCATCTGGCTGGTTAACAAAAATAGGGGGGACCCCACGCCATTTTTTTTTCGAAGGGAACCCCTATTTTTGTTAATCAGTTCCCTCTGACGTCACTGATTGTGTCCCTGGCTGACCTGAAGTGAAAGTGGAAAGCAATCAATTAAGCTTTCCACTTAAGGGCCCGTCTCACATAGCGATATCGCTACCGAGATCGCTGCTGAGTCACTAGTTTTGTGACGCAGCAGCGAGCTCACCAGCGATATCGCTGTGTGTGACATTCAGCGACGATCAGCCCCCCTGCCGGGTATCGCTGATCGTCGCTGAAATGTCAGGACCTTTGATCGCTGGTTTCCCGCCTGTCACACGCAGCGATGCGTTCCTGTCAGAGGGAAACCAGCGATCAAAAAAAGGTCCTGACATTTCTGCGACGATCAGCGATACCCGGCAGGGGGGCTGATCGTCGCTGAATGTGACACACAGCGATATCGCTGGGGAGCTCGCTGCTGCGTCACAAAACTAGTGACTCAGCAGCGATCTCGGTAGCGATATCGCTATGTGAGACGGGCCCTTAAGCGATGTTACCCGCAGTGTCGCTGTCCCAGATCGCTGCCTGAGCTGCCTGTTTGGCAGCTCAGCAGCGATCATGTAGCGATACACCAGCGATCCTGACAAGTGCATATCGTTGTCGGGATCGCTGGTGTATCGTTATGTGACACCCAGCCTTTACTCTCCTGTCAGGCAGGAGAGGAACTCATTCATTTGGGGTTTACTGTGAGGCTGCAGCATTAGCTGCGGTCCCTGCAGTAAACATTAACCCTTTCTGAAGGATTACACCGTGGGACCTGACTGTGCATGGGATAGGTAAGAATAATTTTGCTTTTTTATTTTATTTTTATTACAGGAAATGGTTTTTGCAGTAAAATAAAAGATGGTCAAAAACATGTGTCTTTATTTCATTAAAATGATTTTTAATTAAAGTGTGTGTGTTTTATTTTTATTTCATGCAATAGGATTAATAATTGATAGTTGTCTAATTGACAGCTCTCAATTATTAACCTGGCTTAAGGTCACCTTTCAATAGCAAGGTGGCTTTAACCCCATATTAACCCATTCGCCACCGCTACAGGGCAATGGGAATAGACGGGCAAAGTGCCAGAAAGGGCGAATCTAATTGTAGATTTGTCTTTCCTGGGGTGTCTGGGGGCAGATGTTAGTAGCCGGGGGGGGCAAAAATAATGGTCCCTCTCTGGGCTATTATTATCTGCCCCCACTCACTGGCTTTGTCTGTCTGGTTGCGAAAATAGGGCGGGAGCCCACGCATTTTTTTTCAGCAATTTTACACCTCATATATATATATACATGTCATTGAATTTGTGACACATATATATATATATATTTATATTTGTAGTTCATACACTTCTACATAGTATAATAGCCGCTAATTCAATTGCCGGCTTTTGTGAAAATGCAGAACCCGACATGAAATGACACTTGGTGTACATAGGGTTAACCATGTCTTTTCATGTCCTTTGCTATCTAATTTGCACAAACAATTAAATCAGACTATGTGTGCAAAATTTCACACCTCTAGGGGTTAATTAAAGGTGTAAATTCGTAGCAAAAAAGTCCGTTTTTTTTACAACGAATTTACACCTTTAATTAACCCTAGAGGTGTGAAATTTTGCACACATAGTCTGATTTAATTGTTTGTGCAAATTAGATAGCAAAGGACATGAAAAGAAATGTTTAACCCTATGTACACCAAGTGTCATTTCATGTCGGGTGACCCGACATGAAATGACACTTGGTGTACATAGGGTTAACCATGTCTTTTCATGTCCTTTGCTATCTAATTTGCACAAACAATTAAATCAGACTATGTGTGCAAAATTTCACACCTCTAGGGGTTAATTAAAGGTGTAAATTCGTAGCAAAAAAGTCCGTTTTTTTACAACGAATTTACACCTTTAATTAACCCCTACAGGTGTGAAATTTTGCACACATAGTCTGATTTAATTGTTTGTGCAAATTAGATAGCAAAGGACATGAAAAGAAATGTTTAACCCTATGTACACCAAGTGTCATTTCATGTCGGGTGCTTCTGTCTTTTCACTGAAGCCGGCTTTACCCGGCAATTGAATCAAAGGATATTTTACTATGTAGAAGTGTATAAACTATACATATATGTATATATATATGTCACAATGACATGTATATATATATATATGTATTCTATGTGTGTATATTTAGTGTTTACAAGGAAAGAATGGGGTTTTTTTAGTTGCGATATTTTGTTCCCATAGACTTACATGGGACTTCCGGTATCGGTATCGGGTATCGCCGATATTTTAGTGATATCGGCGATACCATTCCGATTCCGATACTTTAGCATATCGGAAAGTATCGCTCAACTCTACTCTCAGAGCGCCTCCACTAAGCAGTCTCCTTTTTACTCCAATCTAGGTTATCATCCTAACATTCTTCCTCGATTTCCCATAGATACGCCCTTGCCGGCAGTGGCTGAAAGAATCACTTCTTTACAAAAGAATATGGATCTTCTAAAGGAAAATCTAGAATTGGCTCAGGAAAGGTACAAGAAAGCAGCAGATAAATTTCGTAAACCTGCACCAGCTTTCAAGGTAGGAGATTTGGTCTGGCTGTCAACCAGAAATCTTAAAATAAAGATTCCATCGTCTAAATTGGGACATAAGTACATTGGACCTTATAAGATCAGTAAGATTATAAGTGCTGCTGCTTGTCGTCTTCAACTGCCCAGAACTATGAGAATCCACCCTGTCTTTCATGTATCCCTACTAAAGGCTGCAACACCCAATACGTTTCCTGGACGCTCTTCTCCTTGCCCTGACCCAGTGCTGGTCGATGGTCAGGAAGAATTTATGGTGGAAAGATTCTAGATTCCAGGTTGTACAGAAATCAGTTGCAATATTTGATTAAATGGCAGGGCTACCCAGTGGAGGACAACTCATGGGAACCAGTCAATAATGTAAATGCTCCTCGCCTGCTCCGCCAGTTTCATCAGAGGTACCCTGACAAGCCTGGTCTGAGGTCAACCGGAGGTTGTCCTTAAGGGGGGAGTAATGTAAGGTTCTTTGTCTCTTTTGACATGTTCCTTGAAACTCAGTTTTCCGTCGGCCATTTTGCTTTCTGTCTTTCTGCAGCTCTTGCCCTCAGTTAATATGGAGTTTCCAGTTTTCATGTTCCCGCCCTGATTCTCTCCCTCTTGCTTCTTAAGCAGCCTCAGCTGAACAATCAGTGCTCCTGAATCAAGCCTCAGTCAGCCTGTGACCTGACTCCTGGAAACCTAGGATTTTGGACTCCAACTATTTCCTACTGAGGAACTTTGGAACACTTTTGGACTTTGGAAACCTGCTGTCTGGTGAATCCATGTTTGCAGAGGAATTACGGTACAGAGAAGAGATCCTGAACCTGCTTGGAGAGTTATTGTAGAGCTTGAAGTTACTCTGGCCTGCTGTGTTCTCCTGCCTCTGTTCCTGCAAACTGTGTGACCTTTTCTGCATGCTTGTATGAAGTAATACAAGTCATTTCATATCAACCTATGTCTCATGTGTTTTCCTCGCACCCAAGCACAAGACGCTATAGGAACTGTACACTATACATGACATATGTATGGGCATTTTTATGATATTTGTGGCACAGTCAGTGGATCTGAAGTGAGACATATAAGTGTCCTTCAAATGGCAACGCAAAAATCAAAAGGTATAATTGTATAACACCACTTTTAAATTGTTTTATATGTGAAGTTGTTGTGCTGTCACTGTATGCTAGTATTATTGCAGTCTTATAAGGTGGTCTTCAGTAAGTCATTGCAACCTAGATACTGTACAGTTTTTTATGTTTATGGCTACTGTATTAAAGTTTTATTTTGGCACTCTATTGTAAGGTGTTATACTTTTGCACTATTTGGTATTATTATTTATATGCCACACAGGGAAGGAAACCCAATCAAAACCTATTGCACACAGCAGCATCTAATTTAAGGGCAGTCTCGATTGCTGTCGACATGTAGGTATAGTATTAGTGCAGGTCCATTATTATAATACTAGAAGAGAATATTATTTAAGATAATATTGTTATAATACTAGAAGACAAAATAGGTGCGCAAAATAGGTGCGCTCCATGAAGTGGCTCATAAAAACAATTTTGAAGCAAAAAATTAGATGAAGACAAGGATGAAAAGGTGTAGAAAAACAAGGAACATTTATAAAAATATTAAAATACAGTAATGCATTTTAAAATCCATCTGATTTCTTTCTCAGGCTATCATGCGAAGAATTATATAAAACAACTTATAAGTTGTTATTCAAGGAAATTACATGTCCCACCCACTGGTGAGTATCAAAAGTATCAAAACCCAGACACACAATAGAACAACATATTAATTAGTTTAGAATCATAATACAAACAAAAAAATAAAGAAATTAAATATATATACAGCACAGACCAAAAGTTTGGACACACCTTCTCATTCAAAGATTCTTCTGTATTTTCATGACTATGAAAATTGTGGAATCACACTGAAGGCATCAAAACTATGAATTAACACATGTGGAATTATACATTACACTTTACAAAAAAAGTGTGAAACAACTGAAAATATGTCTTATATTCTAGGTTCTTCAAAGTAGCCACCTTTTGCTTTGATTACTGCTTTGCACTCAGAACAGGTGAACGGATGGACTCTACATGCCTGGTTCCCACCGTGAAGCATGGAGGAGGTGGTGTGATGGTGTGGGGGTGCTTTGCTGGTGACACCATTGGGGATTTATTCAAAATTGAAGCGGTGAGTGGTCCAGCTCACCCCAAACCATCTCGATTGGGTTCAGGTCTGGTGACTGTGGAGGCCAGGTCATCTGGCATAGCACCCCAACACTCTCCTTCTTGGTCAAATAGCCCTTACACAGCCTGGAGGTGTGTTTGGGGTCATTGTCCTGTTGAAAAATAAATGATGGTCCAACTAAACGCAACCCGGATGGAATAGCATGCCGCTGCAAGATGCTGTGGTAACCATGCTGGTTAAGCATGCCTTCAATTTTGAATAAATCCCCAACAGTGTCACCAGCAAAGCACCCCACATCATCACACCTCCTCCATGCTTCACGGTGGGAACCAGGCATGTAGAGTCCAGCCGTTCACCTTTTCTGGGTGCAAAGCAGTAATCAAAGCAAAAGGTGGCTACTTTGAAGAACCTAGAATATAAGACATATTTTCAGTTGTTTCACACTTTTTTGTAAAGTGTAATGTATAATTCCACATGTGTTAATTCATAGTTTTGATGCCTTCAGTGTGAGTCTACAATTTTCATAGTCATAAAAATACAGAAATATCATTGAATGAGAAGGTGTGTCCAAACTTTTGGTCTGTACTGTATATATATTATATATATATATATATATATCTAAATGTAAAAGCAAATAATTGTGAATATACACAGTAAAGTAAACACTACCGTATATTTGTCTTCATCATGACAGCGCCCTCGATAACGCTTTTAATTTTCTCATTTTTTGGCCTCACAATTATTATAATAATAACAACTATACTTGTCCATTCTTCCAGAATGTCTGTGGGTCTCCTGGGAAAAAAACAAAGGAAACCTCACTCACTCCCATAAGAGCCAGGAAGCCTCCAGGGTGCCCAAACATTTAATTTACTGGAAGGTCAGGATGTGTCATCATCAAACTCATCCCTGGCTTGAATAGGGTATGGCTAGTTGGAAAGTTAAAAATAAATTATTATTATTATTATTATTAAATTAAATTTCAAATGTCCCAGAATACAATTGATAAAATGATCGAGTCTGCAAACAACTGCTTAATTTTGATCCCACACGTCTTTTTTTGCCCCCAGTATTTGGTGTCTTTCAGTAATACATCCAGACGATCTTGTTTCTCTTCTTTAAAAACAATTACATTAAAGTTAGGTTATGACCTGTGCATTATTAGTAATAACACTATTTCTCATAGTGACCTGAACTAAACCACTTAGTATGTCAAATGGTTAATATGAAAATTAATTTATACCTTTCTCTGTAAGACATAATTAAAGTCTAGAGGAAATCAGAAGCATAATTGAAAATGAGTAATGAGCAAAGCTGGATGTTATGGAAAAATTAGTTGTTTAATTAAGAGAGGAAGTCAATGCAACCAGGAAAAATTATGCATGTCACCTACGGTACAATTATATTACATTGATAGTGTTTAACCAGAAAATAGAAAACAGAATTGCTGAACTGTATAAGCAAGTTTCAATGTGTCTGGTAAAAAATACTTTGCTAAATTAACTAGTGTCCTAAACAATTTTAATTAAAACTACTATTTCTAATACACTAACATTAAACATGTACGGTAAATTATATTTTATTAAATGCAGCGCTGGCTTTGCACCCTGGTATAATCTTACCAATAATTTCAACATCTTGTAGGGAATCTGTCAGCAGGAACAGCCATCTATATGACCATGAAGGTCATAGAAATATAATATCTTGATAGCTGCGATGTAATCTCTTATTCCTGAGAAATTCATATTTTTCTTAATATGTAAATAAGCTGTTTCGATCTATGGGCCGGACATAGATCTCAGTGAGAGTCTGCCTCCAGAGCTTATTTTAAATGGAAAGAGGGAGTTACCAGTGTGAGACATGTAATGACTGACAGTCTATTATTTTGATCTGCATATCTCACACTTTCATTTACAATAAGTTCTGGAGGCAAATGTAGATTTCTCTGGAATAAGAAATTGGATTGCAGCTGTCAAGGGATCAATTTATTCAGCTTCTGATGACCTACGTGCCCATATAGACGAATTAGGAGTGTTGATCCTACTGACAGACTTACTTTAAATTTTGAGCATGAGCAGTTCTTATATAGGCCTACTGTACATACAACCAAAGGTTTAGTAGCTATAGCCATAACAGACACAGCAGTTGCCTATGGAGCTTGGGGGCTAAGTGGGCTCAGTGCTAGAATTCTGTTCCTTGTTGAAGAGGAACAGAAAACAAATGGTAGCCTTTAGAGATGAGCAAATAAATTTGTAAAGAATTGAATTAGAATTTGATAAAAATCTGCATTCTCTAAAATGCATATCTTTTGTAACTCGCTTTCCCGTGGATTCAGCAAGAAGGCGACCTCAACTATAGAAGGCCGTCAATAGGTTAAGAAAATGTTAAAAATCCTTTGTTCCTCACAATCACCTTTCTAGTCCTCATCAAATCTTCTGATCCCCGCCACAAGTGCTGAAATGGGCTTCTCATGCTGAGCCTGGACTTCCAGCTCTTAAGAAGCCCAGGATGATTCTGTGCATGTGACTGCACAAGGTCCCATCCCATGATGGAAATGTAGTCTAAGGTTTTAAGGGGTTCTAGTTCTACACTACTTAACAAGCCCTTTGGAATGGGCCAGGCAGAGTGGTAGAATAATAAAAAAATAGATAAAAATAGATACCTTGAGGACCCACATTGTACTTCTATGTTCAGTGTTGTATTCCCTGCTTGATGAAACAGTTTTTCTTTGGTTCATACAAAATGTGGAGGCTGCAGTCGAACAGCTTGACTAAAGTTGTCATGTGACTCCTCTCGCTGATTATTATTATTATTTATTATTATAGCGCCATTTATTCTATGGCGTTTTACATGTGAGGTGGGGTATACATAATAAGTACAAGTACAGTAATCTTAAACAATACAAGTCACGACTGGTACAGGAGGAGAGAGGACCCTGCCCGCGAGGGCTCACAATCTACAAGGGATGGGTGAGGATACAGTAGGTGAGGGCAGAGCTGGTCGAGCAGCGGTTTGGTGGATCGGTGGTTACTGTAGGTTGTAGGCTTGTCGGAAGAGGTAGGTCTTCAGGACACTAGCAGGGACACACTGCTAAGAACAGAGGAGCTACACAGGTCTGAGGGGTATATGTTTTAATTTTTCCAACACCCATGGAATATTTCAAATGAGCTGTTAAGTAGTGGACAACTCCTTTAATGGTAAATGTGGTTAAATGGATATTTCCATTGCAGATATTTGTGGCATACAGTATGTCTAGGATGTAAGACAGCCATTTCTATACTCTCGGTATTGGTGACAGGTCCTGTAGCTATGACATAAATGTCTAAAATACTTTTACAATAAATAACTTTATTGATTTGACCCAGTGATCCCAATAGTAACAGATGCCTTAACAGTGAATGACCACTTTAGAGATACGGTTTGCCTCTTTAACGTTTCTTCAACTAAAAACAAACACCGTTCCTTTTTTGCTTGCAGTGACTGCCATTTTGCTGAATCTGTGCAGAGATGTACTAGAAAAAAATCTGCCTTTTCGGGATAGCGGATTTTTGTAATATTCGAGTAGAGTTAAATTCTACTCACATAAATTTGCTCATCTCTACTATCTATAAGAGTATATTACTTATGACTCCTATGCTGTTAAATTCCACACTCTTGTTCCCAATAGGGTCAACATTTTTAAAGTTCAGCAGCCCTTTAATCTGTATGCCAAATATGCAATAATATGTGACCCAGGCAAATACATTTTTAAAGCAATGTATATGTGATACAAGAGCGCTGTTTTGTAGCTTGCACATATTCATGAAGCGCGATCATTAATCTGCTGCTATGGCGCCTGATGCAGATGTATAATTTAGGTTTCCTGTGTGAAACAAACCTCAGTGAGTAATGAAGAACATTACTTCTCATTGTTTTACAAAGAATTTTTACTTAGGTTGGAATTATTTGTATGCCCATCGGAAATGTCTCCGCTGCTTGTCGATTTTGCATTTTACTTCTAGAATAACTTTTGCCCCAAGTGTTTCCTCCAGACCTGCATCTTAATTGTTGTTATTTGGCAGCATGAAATATTGATGACATTGGTCAAAAAGATTGACAGCTGCATGAATTGTTATTAACCAGCCTGTTGGTTGTAGCTTAAAGTTCAATAAATACCAAGATAAAGCATAAGCCCCGGGGAATCTGTGTCTTTTCTAAGCAGCTAGAATTAACTATTCAATGACTTTATAAGGCATTGAAGTTTTCTTTTTCAAAGTTGGATGACGGATCTGGAACAAACATATTTATCTTCTGATTCTTTGCCTTGTAAGAAAAATATGAAACAAAAGCAAACAAACTAAAACAACATGAGAAAATCCAATACATCAAACTCGAAGAAGTGCTTCAAAGGAAACTTTTTCTAATGTGTAAAGCATTGCATGAAACGTAATAACCTAATACTCTGTAATGGGTAGAATGTTCTATCTAGCGATTGGGGCAATAAATCACAAAATATCATAGTCCAGACCCTTCAGGATGGTGTGTGTGTATATGTGTTTGTGTGTATGTGTGTATACATGAGAAATAACAATATTTCTGTCCATTATATGATTTTTTGCCTTCATTTTTTTACCAGTTTCCCTCTGAAGGCTTTATTTCTAATTTTTAGTGGTCTATGAGTTACTACATGGAGACTGACTAGTATGGTGCCTTTCATACACAGTACATAGAAACATGAGAATTCCTGCTTTACTATTTCTCTGGAACACGTTTAGAAGAGGCGCCATGGAGAACTCTATGAGCAAAACTAAGCAGAGTAGCTGTGAATCCAGCTTTGGGTGAGATAAACACTGACTGCAAAAGAAGCTGATATTTGGAGGAAGAAGCAGATTTCTCTGAAACGACACAAAGGTTCTTATAATTGTAATATTGATTTATATAAATGTTGTTGAAGCGACATTAACTATTGACATGTCAACTCCTTCACAGTCTATACATTATGATATACAGACTAATGACTGTACAGTTCAGCTTTATTTTCAATCCAAAAAGGGCATGCCTAAGATTCTCTGGGACAGGGAGGTAAGCTCTGTCTTATAGTTGTTTAAAGGGGTTTTACACTTGAGGGCTGCATAGACTTGAACTACAATAAATCTTCCTGAAAAAAAATCTGCCATTTAGGTCGAATGCTATATTTAGGACATGTGTCACTTTTTCTGACACAAACATGTCAGGAAAAAGAATGTGGCTTCTAAGTCAAAAATTTTATAACATTTAACCACTCAGCATCAGCTGAACATGTTACGGGCATCAGAAACTCTTCCCATCATGTGAACGAATAATTGCTAATCAGTTACTAAAGTAGTATACAGTTATATCTTAAGTTATACAGAACACAAAAATCATAGGGCATCATAATAACAATCAGAATGGACCCCACTCCTCACTAAGAACCCACCAAATGTTCGATACTATTAATGAACAAAAAATCTAGTATTTGGTCTTGATGACTTATGTATAGGCATTGAATAGAAAGACAGTGACTACCAGTTGACTAAAATGAAGGACACGGTATGATATTTTGGTCATCAGTAGATCTTTGAGTTATCAGCTATGTAGCAGTGATCACCTATCCAGTAATAGGTTAATAACTTATTATTGCCGAAATACCCTTTCCAGGTCAACGGTAAAACAATATGCACATAGCTCCCTCTAGTGGTGCCTTCAGATATCCAGAATTTGTATCCACTGTAAACAACCATGAATTTGTAATATTGAGATATTAGATTTTAAGGAATGAAATTTTTATAGCAGAACTATAGCATGCCAGTACTATATCATGTGAACTTTCATATTGTGTTTAATGAAAAGCTATAATTACAATGCTATCTTTTTTTTTTAGAAAAAGCTTAAATTGGTTGTCTTGACAAAAAGAAAAGTTTCCCAGTGCCTTGGTGCTGTAAAAAATTCCAAAATAAGTGATACTCACCTACTGCCACCCACCTAGATCCAGTGCACTCCACTTCATGGACTGAGCTAACACAGGAAGAAGAGACATCAATGTTCCACAAGCAGCAGAAGTGCTGTAGCCTGTGATTAGTGGCAGCGGTCAGTTGACTTGAGTAGTGTACCATTGAATATTTTTCTCATGACACCCTAGCCAAGTGTCCTGCTCACTGCAGCCAATCAGAGGCTGCAGTTGCAGGTCTTCTGCTGGTGGATTGATGATGTCTCCTCTTCCTGAGCAGCGACCTGTGCTGGATGCAGTTGAGTACCGGTAGGTGACTATAACTGAATTTGTTAGTCTTTATGGCTCCAAGCCTTTTGGTAACTTTTTTCCCCAATCCCCTTAATTCATAAATGCTAATTTTCACCTACATATCTATGATTTCATATAAAAAAATGCAGAAACATTACATCATAACAACAAATGTATAAGGAACCTGGAGACATTGACTGAGATAATATTGTAAGCCTGAAATATTTTATTAATATGACTGACACTGGAGTGCAGAGCCTGCAGCTATGACTTCTTATCAGCCGTGGTGTCCTCAGAACAAACATATGGCTAATGCTATCTTTATTTCAATTCCATTTCATCAAAACAGATGTTCTCCAGCATCGACCACATAAATTTATATATGGTCTCAATATTAAATAGATTTATCTGTACCATGGAACTGCACAGAGGGATCTTAAGGGCAATACATACAAATCTCAATGATTCTGAAAATAATATACAACATTTCCAACATCGTAAGTTATGGTATTGCATTTATAGCAGCAGAAACCAAACTTTATATATGTGTTCTTAACTTGATTTGTAAAATTTCAAAGAAATTCAATTTGGAGAAATAATTAGCTATTATTTCCATTTAACCAAAAAATTAATTAATTATAATCATTACCAGTTAACATTGTAAGAATGAGAATAAATATATCCAGATATTTTTCTGATTACAGGACACACCATATGTAGGCAGAAAATCATAATTCCAACTAATTAATTCTTCCCTGGCGGTGTAAAAAGCAAAGGGGTTAATGTCACAAATTTTAATGTACTAGGGTAGAATAGGGAGGTGATAAGTCTATTAGTATCTCTTTGCAGTATGTCTTATACAAATATATAATTTTACAGCAGGAACATTATACATAATCTTTGTCGCGCACTCATATATATGACACTGATAGATGCACAAGCTAAGATGTAATTATACACACACAGCTCTGCTATGTGCACATGCATGCACACAGTTCAGCTACATCAACACACACAGTACAGTAGAAGCACATGTACTTACACTGTGTATGCACTAACACATTTTGAAGTTATTTCATGACATGAGACTGATAACATGATCTGAGAGGTCCTTAAGCTAGTCAGGACTTGCAGATTCCATGCAGATTTTGTAATGTACAGGTTCTGGGAACCTTTTTCTACTGGTACAGTTTGATCATTGTTGGGCTGGAGGAGAGAGAAATGGATCGCTGCATAGTTCTCTCTGCCACTGGGAAGAATGTTTCACATTTACTGTTCGTAATGTGCAGAAGGTTAACTTCATAGGAGTGCTGGTGATTTTTCAGATCTGTTCCAGTCCTTCAATTGTACCAAGTCCCTCTTACTTTAGTAATCATAAAGGCTTTTATGTAAGAACCAGAAGTTAGTTTCTCTAGACATTCCTTTGGGTCTGGTTCACAAATAAAATCCTGTGTAATACATACAACATAAAAATGAATAATTAGCAGCTTGGAACTTAAATTCTAATAGATGTATAACTGATATACAGTATTATAGCTAGATCAACTCCCACTATGTCAACCTGTAGTCCTATGTAAAACAAGATCTAACTAATTACTGACTCTTATTTTTTTCTAATAGTTTTGCATCAGCATAGACAAACTATACTACAATAAAGTAGTAAGTCTAATGAAAACACAAATTTTATACAATATAAAATCTACTCATAACTATGGCAATCCATCATATATCTGTCACTATCCAATCTATTACTTTATGTGAAACACAAATAATATATTGTATCAAGGATCACTGTTGAGAATTGCATCGACCAATTGCTTCAATAGTTTCTTCTCATAGTTTATATTGCTGCAAGTAGCAATCTATCACAAAGTCCCATACCGCTAAACACAGCTAACAAGCACATCATCACTCCAGCCGATTGTCATCATGCCATCAGATAGCAGCTGAATCATTTTCATTTTGTTCCCAGTGGAAAAATACAATGTTCTCCGGATTCTGACACTCCTTCAAATCAACATAAAAACAGCAGGTACAAACATTTTTTACAGATCCACCAAGAGAAAATAACTCACAGACCGTATCAATTCAAAGAAAAGTCTATCATCACTACGGCCTGGCACAGTACAAAACTAATGCTGCGAGGCGGACGTTAGAAGCTGTAAAGTTAAATATGACCAAATGTTTTGAACACCAAACTTAGGCAGGAGAGCATGCCCATGCTCATTTACTTGTGCAGTTAAAAAAAAGCACCAATGATGGAAAGTATACATATATGTACATACAATGATGATGTTTGTAGCATTCATATTAATAGATGCATGGTTGCAAATATCCTAAATATGTGTACATGTATGCATTGGACAAAAGGTAAAAAAAGAAAGACCCTTGATGAAAATTAACATGAGGACTAAGAAAAAAAAGAAAACCAGAAATGGTCATATCAGTGTATAAAAATACATTTTCTTATAAAGCAAAAAAATTAATGAGATGAGCCTCAATCAGATAATATGCATACATGTATAGTCAAAATAATATACAAAATGTACAGTGTACTGTATGTCAATCTATGGATATATCCCAATATTATACAAACAGTAATTGAATGCTGGTCATGAATTGGTTAATCCAATAAAATTATCAACATACTGTCATGACTATATAAAAACAAAATAGCAAAAATTACATACAGGTCCTCATGTGCTTGTCAAGTGTGATTATTATAGACTAAATATCCACATACAATCATTACTCATATTCATATATTGTACAAACTAAAGTGCAATTCCTAATATACTAATCCACAGGATTTGATAATCCCGATATGATGAAGCACAAATAGATCCAGGTCATAATGGCAATTTAGTAGATCCAATGTAGATATCAACATACAGACCTAAATATTGAGGTACACTCAGATGTAGTAGAGAGGGGAGATGTACTATATGCTTGAGCCTGTAGTTTGATCCTGTATGAGCAGTAGCATACACGATGGGCGCCCACCCCGATGCGCGTATTGGTGTACCTTCATCAGGACATTGCAACATTGCAGTACCTTAAGTATCTATGGTTACAACCACACATACAGTGACAGTTAGTTAGCTGCTAATGGTCGTAACCAGGGATATTTACGCTACTGCAATGCCTTGCACATGGGGTAAGCGACAAAGCCAATCAGAAAAATTATTCTACATTCCTATTTGGAGATATTTGCTAATAGTATTATTATTACACCTACTTTCCATTGGGATTAGAGATGAGAGAACCAGAACAGGAAAGTTCATGGTTCATATTGGACACCTAGTCTCCGGTACCGAACACGGACAGTTTACTGTATATCTGGTTTCCTCTTCAGGTTTGCCAGTCTAATAAAGCTTGTTTAAAGGCTGGAGAGCTGCCAATCAACAAGCTTTTAGACTGTGGGCACTCCGGAGCATTCACAGTCATGCCAAGTATGGCTGTGATTGGCTGATGCAACACATGACCCGGCCTGTATCAAGGCCAGATCATGAGTGCCACCGCAATTATGCTCTCATTAGTGTAGGGATAGGACACATCTGGAGTGAGGGATTGATTCTGACTGTGCATTCTGCAAACACAATGCTGTGTGTACTCTGCAACCCCTATATGTGTTATCTTTGTGGCAATAGTCGCTGTTTATACTCTGCTAAGCGATCTGTGAGAGTACTGTGGGTACTGTAAAAGTACTTCCCATGGGCTGGGAAGAAGGTGTATTTGGTGGTCCGACACTTCAGGGCGATGATCTGACTCCCATCCTAGGCTGGTTCAGCAGTGCTCGGTGTTGAGAGGGCTCCGTCAACATTTTGTGAAAGCTCGCAGCCTGCCCACATCCATTGCTGAAATGCGTTGGACTCCAGGATAATGGCCGCTGGAGGCGGTGCATATGCGGATTGAGCCGAGATCTCGTTTCCCGAGATCTCAGGACAAGATCTCGTGGCCGAGATCTCAATCTGTGCATGCACCGTCTCCAGCGGCCATTATCCCAGAGGCCACCGCAATGCAGCAATGGATGTGTGGAGGCTCTGGGCTTTCACAAAATGTCGGCGGTGCTCGTTGGTGCGGTGGCTCTGCCAACATTTTGTGAAAGCCCAGAGCCTCCGCACATCCAACCCGCCACACCATCCTGGGATGGGAGTCAGATCATCGCCAGACCACCGAACACCTCCTGTGACCCAATTTTCAGGCCTGGTGTGTGTATTCTAGTAATCTCGTAAATCAATATATTGCATCAGCTGTCTCGTTGGTCTTTGCAGGCCCCAAAAATAATTTTTAAGGCCTGGTGTCTGCTTTCTTGTAGATTTTCAAATAAATATATCCCATCGGCCTTCTCGTTGCCATTTCTAGGCTCAAAAAATATTTCTTCAGGCCAAGTTGTGTTTTGTAGTACTTTGGCAAATCAATGTATCGCATCAGCCATATCGTTGCCATTTCTAGGCCCCTATCCATTACTAACCCCGTAGTCAGGCTGAAAACCAGGACAGAATGAGCTGCTGCGAGTGCGGCATCAGTGACTAACAGTGACATCATCGAGGTTACAGCAGTCCACTGAGGCTGCATTCCCAGCTCACTTAACTGTGAGCCGAGCCAATGAACTGCGGAGACCTCAGTGAGATCACCACTAGCACCATGAGAAAAAGTCTCACTGTGCAGCGCAGAGCTCAGTGAGTTCTCCGCAGTTCACCGTAAAAATTTTCTCACAGTGAACTGCACAGCGAAGTCACTGAGCTCAGTGCTGCACCATGAAACTTTTTCTCACGGTGCTAGCGGTGATCTCACTGAGGTCACCACAGTATAGGGGCCCTCTCACTGCAGTTCATTCTCCCCTGCTTCTCAGCATGAATGGTCGCATGATGCCACCTTCATGCTGAAGAGCACATGTCGCACAGATGGATTCTTTCCACTTGGGACAGGTGAGGGATATGTTTCTTTTTTTTTTTTACAGGGGACAAGGGCATCAGTGATTAGGCATTAAGGAGAGTATAAGTGTGTTTTTATTTTTAAATAAATGTGTAAAGTGGTGTGGACATTTATTTCAAATAAATTATTTTATTCAGGCAGTGTGTTTATTTCCAAACTTTTACTATGGGGTTAGTAATGAGGGTGTCTTATATAAACCTCTCCATTACTAACACCTGGGCTTGATGTTACCTGACAATACAAAGATGACATCAACCCCCAAACACTGTTACCCCACTTGCAACCACCACAAGGCAAGTGGAAAGAGCAAGGCTAAGCACCAGATTTTGACGCATTTTATGTATGGGCCATTTCTGGGGCTTCTTAGGGCTGATAGTGGGAGCCTGGGAGGGGGAAAATATCCCTGGCCTCATCCCAGGCTATCAATATCAACCCACAGCTGTCTGTTTAGCTTTTGCTGGTTAGAATTTGTAATGGCACCCCACATCATTTTTTTTCTGGGGTCTCCCGTAAACTAACCAGTAAAGGCTAACCAAACAACTTTGAGATGATATTTCTAGCCTGGGAACCTTTAGGGATATTGCACTCCTCAAAATATTAATATCAGTCCTCAGCCATCGGCTTTCCTTCTGCTGCTTATAAAAACGCCGTTTTTTAAAATGTTTTAAAAATGTGTTAACAAGAACCGAAATGTCACATCATAGCAACTGTTTATCTTGCTTTGCAAGTGTCAATGCCGGACTGATGAACGTCCGTGAGTCTGGCACTCGGCAATCCAGCATTCGACAGTCTGGAACTGGAGATATTGTGAGACCCAGTGGCTTGAACTCAGGTAACCTTTGGGCTTACCAGAGTTCACAACTACCGAGTCCTTCTGCGAGGCCGAGAATCCTCATGGGAAACTTTGAGGGATAATTTAATGTTACTGGAGTTTCCAGCTGCTGGAACACTTGGAGGCTGTGAACTAATGTAACCTTGGGTGTGTATTTTCTTGTACTTATTAATAAATAAAAAAATAAATGAAAAAAATGGCTTGGGGTTCCCCATAATTTTCATAAGCAGGAAAGGGTAAACCGACAGCTGAGGATTGATGTTAATATTCTGGGAAAGAAGGCAATATCCCTAGATGCTTTTATTATCAGCTCACAGCCGTTTGGTTAACCTTTACTGGTTAAAAAAAATGATCTAGGGTCCCCCCATAATTTCAAACCAGCAAAAGCTAAATAGATAGCTGTGGGTTGATAATAATAGCCAGGGAAGGGACCAGGGAAATTAGCCCCCATACCAGACTAAGAACATCAGCCCTCAGCCACCCCAGAAATGGCGTATCAATGAGATGCGCCAAATCGTGCTTAGCTTCACTCTTCCCTCTTGCACTGTGGCGGTGGCAAGTGAGGTAATAGGGTGGGGAGGTTGAGATCACCTTTGTATTGTAAGGTGACATCAAGCCTAGCTATGACTCGATAGTCATATTCTAAATAAAAAACACTCTGATAAAGTCCTTTATTTGAAATAAAAATCCACACCCTGCTGTACAAATTTAAAGATAACAAGCAAAGTTATACTCACCTTACGCCTATTCCATTGAGTCCCTCGTCCCCTGTAAAAAAATCAGAAAATAATAAAAAACCATGATACACACCTTATGCCTAATCCACTGATGTCTATGTCCAGCAAAATTTCTCACCGGAGCTCAGTGCTAGACACTGACAGTAGAGTATCGATATTGTCAATGTAAGCCGGATGACA
Source organism: Oophaga sylvatica (assembly GCA_033576555.1). Classification (NCBI taxonomy): domain Eukaryota; kingdom Metazoa; phylum Chordata; class Amphibia; order Anura; family Dendrobatidae; genus Oophaga; species Oophaga sylvatica. The sequence continues at coordinate 35,098,006 of JARQOD010000006.1, forward strand.
AGGCTTACATTATCATCCAAATCGTCGTAGGACATTATGGACTAGCTGCACTTCGAACAAATGAGGTATATTGTTGTTTATTATTTTTCTTTTTTTACAGGGGACATGGGCATATATGCATAAGGCGTAAGCTGAGTATTTTTGTTGCTTTTTATTTTCTGTTTTTTTACAGGGAAAATGGCTTCAATGGAATGGTGTAAGGTGAGTATAAATATGTTTTTTTATTTTTATTTCAAATATAAGGATTCTGTGTCATTTATTTTAGTTAAAGGACTTTATTCTTGCTGTGTGTTTATTTAAAAACATACTATGGGATTAGTAATGGAGAGGCTTCTCCATTACTAACCTGTGTGCTTGATGTCACCTTACAATACAAAGGAGACATCAATCCCACAAATATTACCCCACTTGCCACTGCCATCATCAGCATTACTATACCATTTTTATGCCTGCTGTAAAAAAACAATTCAGGCCATGATGAATAAGATGGTGGCACAGGAGGAAGAGGAGCAAGAGGAGGAGCAGAGCCAATTCACACCATTATCAGGCCTGTCATCTAAACATGGCTCGGAGCATGGGTTACTGTCCCAACATCGGCCAGGTACCCAACTGTACAGACAGGGTACAGTTTGGGATGATGATGATCAGAAGGAGGAGGAGGTTGTGGAGAAGCAACAACCATTTTCACAGCAGGGTGGTACCCAGATCAGCTTACAGGCATCACTGGAGCGTGGCTGGGAGGACACAGTGTAACCAGATACTATACCTCCCACTGAGGACAGCTTGTTGTCTCTGGGCAGCCTAGCATACAAGAGCCAATACATGCTGCAGTGCCTGCGGAATGAACACTGAGGTGCCCGTATTGTTACCAATGCAGATTACTGTATGGCCACCTTGATGGACCCCCGTTACAAGGACAATGTACCATCATTACTTCCATCACTGAAGAGGGATTAGAAAATGCCTGAATACAAGCACATGCTAGTAGAAAAACTACTAATGGCTTTCCCACTTGACATAAGGGGTTCAGTGGAACAACAAGACAGAGCACTCCTATGCAGCTGGGACACCACCAGCACCTCGGGAGGCAGGTTTAGCATGGCTGAAATGTGGAAAAACTTTATGAGCATGCCACAACATCCAGCACCACCATTTGATGCTGTCCGTATTAGCAGGAGGCAGCATTGCAACAACATGGTGGAAGTCTACCTGTCCACACGTTTCTATGTACTAACAGATGGGTCTGCCCCATTTAACTTCTGGGTCTCCAAATTGGACATCAGGCCTGAGCCTGCACTTTATGATTTGGAGGTGCTGGCCTGCCCTGCATCAAGTGTACTGTCGGAACGTGTGTTTAGCACAGCAGGGGGATCATCACAGATAGGCACATCTGCCTGTCCATATTGAACATGGGTAACTTAGCATTCTGTAAAATGAACACGGCATGGATCACACACCATACGTTTGGATGACTAGACAACTATACCAGCCACACCCAGCCAGTCTTCAAGGCTATTTGCCATTCATTAAATTTAAGGGCCTCCTCCACAAATAAAAAGCAAAAAAAATTGTCAGCTACCAGGGGAGGAGTCCCGAGGAGATAATTTGCATATTCCCAGTGCCTTCTGGGATAAGTGAAGAGTCTCCGCGAGCTCAAGGAACACTGGATTTTGGCTGTTGCAGCTGAAAGGAGGACATCAGTAAACCAGGGAGGAGTCCCGAGGAGATAATTTGCATATTCCCAGTGCCTTCTGGGATAAGTGAAGAGTCTCCGCGAGCTCAAGGAACACTGGATTTTGGCTGTTGCAGCTGAAAGGAGGACATCAGTAAACCAGGGGAGGAGTCCCGAGGAGATAATTTGCATATTCCCAGTGCCTTCTGGGATAAGTGAAGAGTCTCCGCGAGCTCAAGGAACACTGGATTTTGGCTGTTGCAGCTGAAAGGAGGACATCAGTAAACCAGGGGAGGAGTCCCGAGGAGATAATTTGCATATTCCCAGTGCCTTCTGGGATAAGTGAAGAGTCTCCGCGAGCTCAAGGAACACTGGATTTTGGCTGTTGCAGCTGAAAGGAGGACATCAGTAAACCAGGGGAGGAGTCCCGAGGAGATAATTTGCATATTCCCAGTGCCTTCTGGGATAAGTGAAGAGTCTCCGCGAGCTCAAGGAACACTGGATTTTGGCTGTTGCAGCTGAAAGGAGGACATCAGTAAACCAGGGGAGGAGTCCCGAGGAGATAATTTGCATATTCCCAGTGCCTTCTTGGATAAGTGAAGAGTCTCCGCGAGCTCAAGGAACACTGGATTTTGGCTGTTGCAGCTGAAAGGAGGACATCAGTAAACCAGGGGAGGAGTCCCGAGGAGATAATTTGCATATTCCCAGTGCCTTCTGGGATAAGTGAAGAGTCTCCGCGAGCTCAAGGAACACTGGATTTTGGCTGTTGCAGCTGAAAGGAGGACATCAGTAAACCAGGGGAGGAGTCCCGAGGAGATAATTTGCATATTCCCAGTGATTTCTGGGATAAGTGAAGAGTCTCCGCGAGCTCAAGGAACACTGGATTTTGGCTGTTGCAGCTGAAAGGAGGACATCAGTAAACCAGGGGAGGAGTCCTGAGGAGATAATTTGCATATTCCCAGTGCCTTCTGGGATAAGGATGCCACTAACATACGCAAGATCGCTAAAAACGGAATTTTGGGCGATCCGTTAGCGATATTGTTCAGGCATCTGTCCAGGACGAGCTTCCTGCTATCCGCTCGTCGCTGAATCGTCGACCTATTTCATCGCTGGCGCTGCCGTGGTAAGATCTATCGCTGAGTGGCACTTCTTAGCGATTTAGGGCTACTTTGTACGCTAAAGTCGTAAGGAATCGCTAACGGCGATAGCGTCGTAACTATTCCTAATCGCGCATTAGCGATATAGAACAATCCCGCTTGTGATCTCTCAATAATGCAACCTAACGAGATCGCTAGGGGATTGTTTAGTGTGCATTCCCTTAGTAAGTTCCGCGAGCTCAAGGAACACTGGATTTTGGCTGTTGCAGCTGAAAGGAGGACATCAGTAAACCAGGGGAGGAGTCCCGAGGAGATAATTTGCATATTCCCAGTGCCTTCTGGGATAAGTGAAGAGTCTCCGCGAGCTCAAGGAACACTGGATTTTGGCTGTTGCAGCTGAAAGGAGGACATCAGTAAACCAGGGGAGGAGTCCCGAGGAGATAATTTGCATATTCCCAGTGCCTTCTGGAATAAGTGAAGAGTCTCCGCGAGCTCAAGGAACACTGGATTTTGGCTGTTGCAGCTGAAAGGAGGACATCAGTAAACCAGGGGAGGAGTCCCGAGGAGATAATTTGCATATTCCCAGTGCCTTCTGGGATAAGTGAAGAGTCTCCGCGAGCTCAAGGAACACTGGATTTTGGCTGTTGCAGCTGAAAGGAGGACATCAGTAAACCAGGGGAAGAGTCCCGAGGAGATAATTTGCATATTCCCAGTGCCTTCTGGGATAAGTGAAGAGTCTCCGCGAGCTCAAGGAACACTGGATTTTGGCTGTTGCAGCTGAAAGGAGGACATCAGTAAACCAGGGGAGGAGTCCTGAGGAGATAATTTGCATATTCCCAGTGCCTTCTGGGATAAGTGAAGAGTCTCCGCGAGCTCAAGGAACACTGGATTTTGGCTGTTGCAGCTGAAAGGAGGACATCAGTAAACCGCGCGCCTAGCGGCGCGTGAGTTTTGGCTTATATTTCACCGCTTGATTATCTCTTGAACAATAAGAACATGGAAGAGGCCAGGAGCCATGTGGTGAGCTGCATTTCTTGCTACATGTTCATAGACTTACCAGTGGAAAAGCCAAATTTCACATGCCACAAATGCAAGCTTGTGTCCCTGTTGGAGGAAAAGTTGCAAAATCTGGAAGAGAGGTTATCTACATTGAAGACCATTAAGGAAGGTGAAGAGTTCTTAGACAGAGCAGAATTATCTCTTCATGGTACAGAAAGAGAAGAAATTCGAAGTGCAACTGAAGAAACAGAGGAATGGAAGCATGTGACCCAGAGAAGCAGGAGGATCAGGAGGCAGTCAGCACCAATTCTGCTCAGAAACCAGTACCAGGCTCTTACACAGGAGAACGATGAAGAAATACATCAGGATAAGACTTTGCCCACAAAGAGTAACCTTGTACGCCCTCAGAGTCCTCCTGAATGGAGAAAGAAAAATGTTGTGAAGAAGAAACGGAGAGTTGTTGTCATGGGGGATTCCCTGTTGAGAGGAACAGAGGCTGCTATCTGCAGACCAGATATAACCTCAAGAGAAATGTGCTGTCTTCCAGGTGCAAAAATTAAAGATGTGTCTGACAGGATATCAGGACTCTTCAGACATAAAGATGACTACCCATTCCTGCTAATACATGTGGGGACAAATGACACCACAAGAAGTGACCTGGAAACCATCTGCAGTGACTTTGAAAACTTAGGTAAGAAAGTGAAAGAACTGGGAGCGCAGGTGGTCTTCTCCTCCATCCTTCCAGTGGATGGCCATGGAACAAGGAGGTGGAATAAGATTCTGCAGGTGAACAACTGGCTACGTCGATGGTGCCGTCAGCAAGGATTTGGATTTCTGGATCACGGAGTGAATTACCTGTACGATGGACTACTTGCTAGAGATGGGGTGCACCTTACGAAGACTGGAAAACATGTATTTGGAAGTCGCCTTGCTACACTCATCAGGAGAGCTTTAAACTAGAACAATGTGGGAAGGGAAGCAAAACGCCAGCAAAAGCCATACACCTGAAAAATGCTATTGAGAACTCTGCTATTAGAAGTGAAGGGGAAGAACAAAGACAAAAAAATCTACATAATAAAAATATTGAAGAAAGAGAAACCAATCACAAACTAAAGTGTTTCTATACGAATGCACAAAGCATGGGCAACAAACAAGGAGAACTGGAGCTACTAACGCAGGAGAAGAAATATGATGTCATTGGAATCACTGAGACTTGGTGGGACGATACACATGATTGGAATACAAGGCTAGAAGGTTACAACTTATTTGCAAGAAACAGACTTGATAAACGAGGAGGAGGTGTTGCATTGTATGTTAGAAAAGCGTATATCTGCACAGAGATTGAAGCTTCAGAGACTGGGAGTTCTGTGGAAACTGTTTGGGTAAGAATACAAGGACAGAACAATGGAAAGGACACCATTGTAGGCATTTACTACAGGCCGCCTGTGCAAGCTGAAGATATGGATGAACTCTTTATGCATCAAATGGCCAAGTTCTCCAAAAAATATGACATAGTGGTCATGGGAGATTTCAACTATCCAGACATTTGTTGGGAATCTCTCTCAGGCAAAACTAACAGGTCCAGGAAATTCTTATCCTCTCTTGCTGACAACTTTATTTCCAAAAGGTAATGGAGAAAACAAGGGGATCTGCTACCTTGGATCTAATCCTCATAAACAGGGAGGAAATGGTGGAGGAGGTAAGAGTGGCTGGGACCCTAGGAGGTAGTGACCATGCTATTTTAGAATTTTGGATAACAAGAGGAGGAAGACCTGTGAAGACTCAGACGTCAAGGTTAGATTTCAGAAAGGCAGATTTTAAGGAACTCAGAAAGAGAATTGGAGGGATCCAATGGCTGGATATCCTTAAGGACAAAAATGTCCAGGAAGGATGGAAAATCTTGAAAAATGAGATTCTCAAAGCACAATCGTTAACAATTCCGAAAAGAGGGAAGAATGGGAAGCATTTAAGGAAACCAGGATGGATGAACATAGAACTTAAACACATGCTAAAAAGGAAGAAAGAAATGTTTATCAAATGGAAAGAGGGAGGCATATCTAAAGAAGAATATAATGCCGTCTGCAGAACCTGCAGGGCACAAATCAGATTATCTAAAGCTGACAATGAATTAAGGCTTGCAAGTGACGTCAAAAGCAACAAAAAAGGATTTTGGGGATACGTCAAAAGTAAAAGAAAAGTCAAAGATGCTATAGGATTTTTACAGGATGAAAATGATGAAATGGTAAGTCAGGATGTTGAGAAGGCTGAACTTTTAAATTCCTATTTTGCATCTGTTTTCTCTCAGAAAGGAAATGTAACATCAACTGATCTTCACTGTCCTATTAAAGAATAGAAGAATCCAGGATATCTATAAACAGAAAGACAGTGAGGAAACACTTAGCTAACCTAAATGAATTCAACTCTCCAGGTCCAGATGAATTACACCCCAGGGTACTGAAGGAGATAGCAGAAGAAATTCTTGAACCACTGTCCATAATCTTTGAAAATTCTTGGAGAACAGGAGAAGTCCCAGAAGACTGGAGAAGAGCAAATGTTGTTCCTATCTTCAAAAAGGGGAAGAAGGTGGACCCAGGGAACTACAGGCCGGTGAGTCTGACTTCTATACCAGGAAAGATCTTTGAACAAATTATTAAAGAACATGTATGCAAGTACCTGGATAAAAATGAAGTGATTAAACAGAGTCAGCATGGGTTTGTAACTAATAAGTCATGTCAGACTAACTTAATTTCCTTCTATGACAGAATCACTGACTGGGTGGATCAGGGAAATGCTGTAGATATAGTATATCTTGACTTCAGCAAAGCATTTGACAAAGTATCTCACACAATCCTTATTGAAAAAATGACTAAGTATGGAATGGACAAGGCAACTGTTAGGTGGATTCATAACTGGCTTAGTGATCGGACCCAAAGAGTGGTTGTAAATGGCTGCACATCCAGTTGGAAGAATGTCTCAAGTGGGGTACCACAAGGCTCTGTTTTGGGCCCTGTATTGTTCAACATCTTTATCAATGATTTAGATGAAGGAATTGAGGGTAAACTGATCAAATTTGCTGATGACACAAAGCTAGGAGGGGTAGCTAATACTAGAGAAGAGAGAGAGAGGATTCAAAAAGATATACATAAACTGGAGCAGTGGGCAGCAACTAACAGAATGGATTTTAACAGGGAAAAATGCAAAGTACTACATCTAGGCAATAAAAATGAAAAAAGCATATACAAAATGGGAGGAATAGGGCTAAGTAACAGCACATGTGAAAAAGACTTGGGTATACTAATTGATCACAGACTTAACATGAGTCAACAGTGTGATGCAGCAGCAAAAAAGGCAAATGCAATTCTAGGATGTATCAACAGAAGCATACAGTCTAGATCACGTGAGGTCATTATTGCCCTCTACTCCTCTTTGGTCAGACCTCATCTGGAATACTGTGTCCAGTTTTGGGCACCACATTTTAAAAAAGACATCAACAAACTGGAGCAAGTTCAGAGAAGAGCCACCAGAATGGTGACCGGTCTGCAAACCATGTCCTATGAGGAACGGTTGCAGGATTTGGGAATGTTTAGCTTGCAAAAAAGAAGACTGAGAGGAGACTTAATAGCTGTCTACAAATATCTCAAGGGCTGTCACATTGTAGAAGGATCATCTTTATTCTCATTTGCGCAAGGAAAGACTAGAAGCAATGGGATGAAACTGAATGGGAGGAGACACAGATTAGATATTAGAAAAAACTTTTTGACAGTTAGGGTGATCAATGAGTGGAACAGGCTGCCACAAGAGGTGGTGAGTTCTCCTTCAATGGAAGTCTTCAAACAGAGGCTGGATAGACATCTGTCTGGGATGATTTAAAAGAATCCTGCTTTGAGCAGGGGGTTGGACCAGATGACCCAGGAGGTCCCTTCCAACTCTACCATTCTATGATTCTATGATTCATGATCTACCTCCTCCACCTCTTCCACCTATACCACCAACATCTACCTCCTCCTCCACGTCCCCTCCACTTGGACCTGTTCCTCCTGGTTCAAGAGTCTTATTTTTTATTTCTACTCTGCTTAGCGTAAGGACAGGACGCAGCTGTACTAAGGAGCAATATTAGCTTTTTCATGTGCACCGTTTTACAAAAACACTCTCTATGTGTACTCTGCACCCGTCTCTGTGATAGTACCGTGAATACCCAAAACTTTTTAGAATCTTCAACTGAGTCATTGGGAGTCATGTGTGTTTTTTTCTGCTTTTAGGTAACCATGTCTGTCATAGTACTGTTGCAAAAGGCACTGTGTGTATTCTTGAACCTATATCTATGGGAGTAGTTTGACAAAAGCCACTGCGTGCACTCTGCAACCCTGCCATTGGGGGTACTGTGGGCCATTATCTGGGTGTGAAATTAGTTACCAACTTCTCTAAGGGAAAACTGGGTGCAATTTTAACTGTACTTCTGGTAGGGAAGCCTCGCTGTGGACCGCAAACTCGATCATACTACAAACTTTTCATCTGCAACATTTGTAATATTCGCTAGTGGAGCAGACATTTTGGAGCTGTGGGGGTAGTCTGCCCCATGCTCTTTGGGTGAAATTTGTAAGTTGCTTCTGGGGGGGTTCTTTGCCCCAAGGTCTTTGGGTATAATTTGTAAGCTGCTTTAACAGGGTACTGTACCCCATGCTCTGTGGATGAAATTTTTACTGCATTGGAAGTAGCTAGCCTCAGTCTCTGGGATGGCACTTTTAAAATGTTTATGTTATTCATTTACTTCCTATTTTTCTAATAATTCCTATGGTGACAGAACCCTTTAAGCCATTTTCATATTCACATTTTTTTTGCAGGGCAATTGTCCTGCTCTTACCCCCATTAACCTTCCTTTTTCAGCCCACTAGCCCTCACTATAACCATTTTACAGCACCGAAGTTTGAGTCTCCATTGACTTCCATTGGGTTCGGGTCCATGGTCAGGTTCGGACTGGAACCAAACTTTTTACTGTATGTTCGGCGAACCCAGCGAACCCAAATGTCCACCAGTTCGCAGATGTCTAATTGGGATACATGAGTAACCAAAATTAAACATGGATATTTTCAAGCATCAATAACAGAGGCAAAGTTGCCTATTTGTTTGTATTATTTACATACATTGAACCACATTCTAAATATTTCTCTTGTCCTACATCTCAAAAAGCACCTACTTTCTTATACTCCTTGCTCAGAAAGACTCTGTTCATGTTTATTAATTACTCGTACGTTTCTCCTTAATTTGTCACCTATTATAAATGGCATTCGTAGTTCAAATAATATTTCTACAATACATTACTGAATTCCATTAAAAAAAACATAATTGCACAATTTAATTTTGACAATTTTAGCACTGAAAGATCTTTCATGGCTGATGAATTTTAAACCATTTTATTTTGCACATCATGAAGTAGTCTGTCAAGAAATAATGCCAATTTAAGTCATAGCTATTTGTATGAGCATTGCAAGGATAGACGTGATGGTAAATTAATCTTCAAGCAGCACAAACCTTCTTAAAATAGGTTTTCAATATGTTTTGGTAATGAACTATTGCTATCTCCACCGAACAGACCTATTTGAATTACTAGGTCCAGAGTTAGTTAAAACCTTTTTTTTTTTTTTCAAAATTCCACTTCCAGAGAGGGAGTTTTCCCTTGTCATAGAAAACAAGACACCCTCTTTTTATCCCCATCTCAACAGACGGAAATCATAAATTAGTCTTGAATTTTACATGCTTTCCTTCTGACCTTCCTCCCGATAATCATAATGACAAGCTTCTAGGAATCAATCAATTTCCATAAAGGCATTAGTCTTCAAATTAATCTTTCAAAATTAATACTACAAATTAAAGTGGCAGGAGGGCGCAGAATGGATTTCAGAACGACCTACTTCTCTTTAAAAATAGTTTATGTGCATAATAAAATAAACTTTCAACCTGCTGGAGCTATAAATGTGCAGTTGTGATAAAAAAAAATTCTGTGAATGTGACCATGAGGTTGGGATTGTACAGATTACGGAGAGTGCTCCAGTTATAATTACATGCTCAGTTCATCTGCTGCACTGTCACTCAAAACTGGAATATCTGCATTAACAACCCTAATCATAACCTAATCCTCACATCAAATTCTTGTCTTCAGAACCACCTTTAGTGCAGCCTCAATCTTCACCCTCATAGATCCCAGTATATTTATTAATTAATTATTTATTTTGTCATGTTGCTTTTAGTGTGTTATGTTTTTTTTTGGGAGCTTTTAAGATTAGAGAAAAAGTTCTTTAAATTTCACAGTGCATGTTAAAATATATATATTCATCAAGCCTTTTAAAGATGCAAACCTTGGCTGTATCTGTTAGGGATCGAGTTCCCACTGCTGCACAAGGGGAATCTCGAGCCAGTCCCGCTGCGGTCCACAATCCATCTCCAGCCGCAGTGGAGCCTGCTCAGCAGAGACGTCGGTCCCAGCGTCTCGCCCAGTTTAACACTGTGCAGAGGCTTGTTGCAGTCCTTCCTAGTTCCTCTATTATAACCAGTGCTGGAGCAGGCAGTTCGGGAACTAAGTCCCTGCTTTCTCCATCTGAGCATGCCCAGGGCAAGATCTCCCATTGGAGATCAGGGGTCACATGCTCGGCTACAGCAGCGACTCCCATTGGTCCGCCAGGAAGGTCCTGAAACTACATGTGTTCTGGAATGGTTTCGCATTGGTCCTTTTCTGGTAGGTCCTGCAGTTTCTATTATAAAAGGGTGGCATGACTGGGCCGCCATGTGCTAGTATCAAATCCGTTACGTGCTTGCGCCAGTGTGGTCATGTATGCATGTGGTTAGGTCTGGCTGAAATAAGCCCCTAGAATACCGACACTTCCGGTGAGGAGATTGTATGCACGTGTTCAGGGCTCGGCTGAAAACGCCATTAGAATACTGGCTACTCCGGTGAGGAGATTATTGCTTGTATTCTGACTGCATGATCACGGACTGCTATCCGCACAGCAGTTAACCGTGTACCTAGACCCAGTAGGGTTATTCAGCGACTCTGTGATGCAACAGGGTTCGCTTTAAAACGCTAGTCAGTGCCCTAGTGTTTTACTTTGCGGCTCACTGAAGATAAGTGAGTTCGCACTTATCACCATATAGCGCTGTGGCATTCCCGCTAGTGGCTCTGTGGATTAACAGAGTTCGCACTAACTGCCAAAGCGTGCTATAGTGTTTATTTTAGCGACTCTGCGGGATAACAGAGTTCGCTACTCACGCCATATTACTAGCAGCAGGTTCTGCCTGCACGCTGGACCCCGGGCTGCGAACGCACCTCTCTACATTATCTATTAGGTGCGTTCCGCAGACCATAACAGTATCTTATTTTATTTATCAGTTGTAAAATAAGAGATGGGAAATAAATATGTCAAATGGGTTGCTCGTTTAAAAATAAATAAATATAAAATTATAAAATTAAATTTAATGCTTTAGAATTTTTCTATTTTTGCCATTTTTGTTTTATTCTAATATTATGGCCATTAGCTAAACACAGGTAATCTTGCATTTGTGACCCCTGATGATCAGCTGCAATTGCTTCTTGTAATAACGCCCCTCACTCTGGACCCCATTTTATAACATTTTTCCCCATCCTGTGTCCCTTCCAGTAATAAAGTCCCCATCCTGTTCCCTTATATTAATTATTTCCCCCATCCTAGTCCCCATGCTATAACATTTCCCCCATCCTGGGCCCTAACCTGTTATAATGTCCCCCATTCTGATATAATGTCTCATTTTTGTATAATATCCACCATTTAGGTATAATGCCTCCCATTCTGGTATAATGATGACAAATTGGTATAATGTCCCCCATCCTGGTATAATAACCCAATACTGGTATAATGTCCCCATCCTGGTATAAAGTTCCCTCATCCTGGTATATTGACCCCATCCTGGTATAATGTCACCCATCCCAGTATAATGCTCTCATTGTGGCATAATGAATCCATTCTGGTATAATGTCCCCCATTCTGGCATAATGACCTCATTCTGGTATAATGTCCCCCAACCTGGTATAGTGTCCTCCATCATGGTGTAATGTCCCCATCCTAGTATAATGCCCCCATTTTAGTATAATGACCCCATTCTGATATAATGGGACTCATCCTGCTATAATGTCCCCCATCCTGGTAAAATGTCCCCATTCTAGTATAACCCCCCCATGCTAGTTTAATGCCCCTATCCTGGTATAATGCCCCCATCCTGGTATAGTGTCCCCCATCCTGAGCCCCATTCCATTCTTCTCCACTAGTGTTGAGCGATACGATACTGCAAATATCGGGTATCGGCCGATATTAGCTGTATCGGGCTTTCGATTCCGAGTACCGATATTTTCGTCATATCGTATACCGGAATCGGATTTGTCACTGTCACTGTGAGTGTCCGTCGGTCGGGTCTGTCAGGAGTCAGCGGCACTTACCCGGCAGAAGATCTCCGGCGGTCACGTCCTGGACTGCTTGATGGCCGCCATTATATTCTCCCTGGCGGTCACATGCAGTTTTTTCGCGATAACTGCAGTGACTGCAGGGTAATCCCGACCGTAAACCAGTCCGATGACGTCACCGCCGGGGAAGCAGGTAATCAGCTGAGCTGCGCCGGGATGACAGGCTCTGCCTGCCTGCCTGCCTCTGATGTCATTCTGATGTAGCAGAGCTGGATCGTCGTGGGACACTCGTTACTATGGACTGCGTCGGACAGGTGGTATACTGCTGTTTTTTTTTTTCATTTTTTTACAGGAGATCGATGGCGTCGCAGGATGAGACTGTAATAAAAGTAATGAAAACTGTGTTGTTTTTTTTATTAAATTAAAAAACTTTTTTATGAACATTCACCCGTCCGGGTACATCAACAATTTAACTATTTACATACAGGGACCCTGTCCGGGTTATTTATAATTCTTTGGCAGGGTGTTCCAGGTACCACCTGGTACTCTTCTGATGCTTGCCAAACATCCGAGACACCAAGGACCACCAGGACCTGATGACGTCGTGTGGCCTGTACAGTCAAGTCGTGACCCGCTATCTGTGTCTGTGTGGCCACCTCTTTCATCTCCCTCCGGGTCTGGAGCCCTATGTCCCAGACTGAACGAACCCCAGGGGGCCTAACAGGCGCCGGGTACGGGCCAGCTATCATTATCATGTCCATAGCTGGGGCTGCTGAGGAGACCACTGAGGGAGGCTGGGGAGATTTACGGCGTGGGGTGAGCACTTGTGCAGAGGCCTGGATGTGGGAAGCTGAAGGCTCCGAGGGTCTCACAGGTTCCTGACACTCTGGGGACCAGGGGTCGCACCTGGTGACATTTAGGGCATACCATCCATTGTAACCCCAGTGTCGGGTGTAACTTACCAAGTCTCCTGGCAACAGGTCCCTCCCCGGGTGTCCTTCTGGGAGGTGAGTCTCCACGTCCCGCCGGGTCACAAACACTTCTAAATAAAGTCCAGGCTCCTGGATGAAGCCCCAACCAGCTTTCAATTTAAAGCTCCGTACTGCACCCTTACGCCGCGGCTCCCTCAGGGTTCCTTTATCTTTTCTCATCCGGTCCTTATCTGCCCGGTCCTTCTCGATGTGACGTTGGCGAAGCTTCTGGGATTCGCGCTGCTCCATTTGTCGCTCGGCTTCTCTCTCCCGACGTCTCCACTCTTCCTCCTGACGCCGGTTGTAATTCTCCTCCACCAGCATCTCCATGTCTCCACCATCAAACTACAGCTTATGATGTCCGGTTTGCGGCAGCTCTCCTGGCGCCCGACAGTCCTGGCGGCGCTCACCTGCGGAGGAAGCAGCCGGCTCTGGAACAGATGACAGTCGGGGCTCCGGTACAGACAGGTAGACCTCTGGTGCCTGCGCGGCCTCCTCCATGAGGACGGGTGTCGCTTCTTCTGTCTCAGCGACGGGGGCAGACAGCGGGATCTGGGGTGCTGCCGGTGCAGAGGTCAACCGGATCACATTGCAAGGGCTGGGATGCCCGCACGGACTCCTCTACTAGAACGGGTGCCTCACCTTCCGGTACAGACACTTCAGGTAAGAGGGATTGGCGCCGCTCCAAGTTTAGTTTTAGGTCACGCCAGCTGGCTTCCATCCTGGCGACCTCCTCCCGGTGCCGGCCAGGCCTCTTAGGGTATCCTCCGCTTCTTGCAGCGTAGGAGGGTTTCCAGGCCGGGTGCCCAACGGTGGTTCCGTGGCGATCGGGTCGCTTCCGTGGGGGGAGAGCTCTGACTGCTCCATCCCTTCACACTTCTGCTCGTGTCCATTAGCCATCTCTGCCAAATCACATGTGTCATTAGCATCTGGAGAGGGCTCCTCTTTTGTAGTGAGGCGGGACCTTCGTGTTAGTTTCCGCACACTGAGGAGGATGAGGAGGCGGAACTCAAGAGCTGTGGGGCATGATCTTACATTGCAGTACCATTTAGAGTGGTCGGCCATCGTTTTCGCGCCACTGAGTGAGTGTACACCCACGAAGAGCACGCCCTTCTTTTTCACCAGTGCCTCGTCGTGACGCAGATATGGCGGAAAAATGGCAAATACATTCTCTGATGATTTTAGCAATTCTCAAGCACAAAACCAGTTCAATTCAGGCACACAGGACTCGCTTATAGCGAGCTACAGAATCCTGTTCGTGACGCCCAAGTTGAGTCGCACAGAGCCAGAGGTTTTGGGGGTACTTGGCACCGAGCCCGTCGACTTCTATGGGGTATGTCACGGCTTTACCCGGCAATTGAATCAGAGTCTATTTTACTGTCAAGGTAAATATTCATATACTGTTATTCTTTCATACATATGTATGCTTCGCTTCCATTTTGTTTCATCGCCGCCATTTTAAGAAAAAATAAGTTTTTCCTTGTCGAGTGAAACCAGATATATCAAATATAACAATGCTTCAGTTAAGATAGAGCCAGAATCGACCCATCCTACACCCGTTTCCTCTGAGACGTGTTTTCATCAGCTTCAGGAAATGTCAAGACGTCTGGGCCAGACCACATCAAGGAGTGTTGCAAGGCTGAACCTTAATATGAAATGTCACACCTTTTGAGTGTTACATAGATGTAGAAATGAACCCACGCGGCTACATTTCCTGTCGTTACATTTTATAACCTGTTAGAACAAGACGTAATTAATCAGAAATGATAGATGCTAAACATAAACAGTTTGCCCATGAGTGCAATTGCAAAGGACAATTATAATATGCCCAATGTCTAATGTCATATGTCCATTTCTATATTCTTATATTTTCATATATATATATGCTTGTGTGCTTTGCCTCTATTCTGTGCTCTGAAGACAAGTCATATCGAAACTTAGTTCAAAGATAGCACCAGTATCCGCCAACATCTGTTCCTGAGACATTGACCCAGATCAACGCCTACTTCTGACAGACAAAGTTGAATCAAGCCATTGATGACGACCACAATGACATTTAACAATTGAAGACGACATCAACATCTCTCTGGAGACATGGGCCAATCAGGGCTGGCCGGATATTAGATGAATATAGCTTACCCCACGTGGGTCATCCTGTTTGTTATGTCTATATAATCCCGTGTATGCTAATAAAGACAGGACATT
Organism: Oophaga sylvatica; assembly: GCA_033576555.1. NCBI lineage: Eukaryota > Metazoa > Chordata > Amphibia > Anura > Dendrobatidae > Oophaga > Oophaga sylvatica. The sequence goes on from JARQOD010000006.1 coordinate 35,113,375, forward strand.
GCTGAGATCGGTGCTACTAGTACCATTCTTGAGCGTGCTCTAAGTTTGAACCAGCCTTGTGTCTGACTCATACTTTGATTGGTCGACCCATGCTCATAATCTAATCTGGAGGACTGGAGGACGAGTGTTTGACGAGACGACCCCGTCAATTGGCGCCCAACGTGGGGCGTGGCCAACGGCTCGCTGCCCGCCAGACCCGTCCAAGGACTTCCGGTGGTGCCCGCGGTGACTGACTTCGAGGACTGCAGCCTCCAGAACACGGTAAGTTGAGATCATATATCCTGTATATGTGTCCCACTTGCCTGTGTCTCAGTCACTGTGAGGTCCTGTTGTGATTGTCTATTTGGGTCTGAGTGGGTGACCGGTCGAGTGGTGAGACCGTGAGCGATCCTACGCCACGTCCCGAACCAGCACTGTCAGAACGAGTGATGTCGCGTGCCTGCGCGTACTCCGTGTGCACCACTTCCTCCTCCTCCGGTCACTGTACTCTGTTCTAGATAGTTGCCTCCCGTGACAGTTTGAAAGTGTCCAAATTTCTAGTATCTTGTAGAGAATTGTGGTAGGGGTGCGCATATCCAAATTTCCTTAGGAGACGAATAGAGGAGGACTCTTCGTCTGAGAAAGTGACAAATAGAGGAGGACTCTTTGTCTAACCTGGAAAGTCTCATTAGGAGAAGCCCAGGTGTCAGCACATCGAGGGGGACTCTGTGCTGTGTAGAGTGTCACGGTGAACTGTGCTGTAAAGTCACCATCCACAGTTAGGGAAGAGACAAATGGAGGAGGACTCTTTGTCTTGTCAGTGTATCGAGGGGGACTCTGCATTGACGGGTGGTGACCTGAAAGTGACGCCGGTGGTCTGAGTCGCGACAGATCATTGCACTCTGTTAATATCATGATGCGCATGTTTAAATCAGAAAAACCCCACAAGTTAGAGGGTGGTGCTTTGGGAGTTAGTGAGATTGTTTCAGTCACGGGATGGCAAGAAGGCTGTTAAAAATGTGAGGAGTTTATACAAAATGATGGGCCTACCCAGTACAGGGAGGCTTCAGCCTTCAGTGTGGAAAGATTTTGTAAGCCAGAGAAAAGGAATGTTAAGTGATCAGGGACTCCTGCACCAAGCACAAGCACATCTCAGAGTAGCAAATGATTTGAAAGTTTAAGGCTGGAGAGAGGTAGACGGTGCAGGAGGTTCAGAAAATGCTGAGCCTTTGTTTGGATATATAAAATGTTCAGAATGTGACCTTGTTGATGTAATAAAAATGGCTGTCAGCCCCATAATGCCCGTCACTGTACCCAGTGCGCCCCAGCCACCGCCCTATAATGGAGTCGACACCAAATCACCGGAAGGGTGGGTGTGCCGTGTGTGTGGTGAACAGAACCCGCCCTGGGCGGAGTCCTGTCGTGTTTGTGGGGCTCCCCGCCCTGCCCCCCACTGGGAAATGCCCCTCCCACCACACCCAGCAGCCATCTTGGGACACCCATTTCCTCTAGCAGCCATCTTGGGACACCCACTTCCTCTAGTAGCCATCTTGGCACACCCGTAAATGGTCCCTCCCCTTCCTCCAGCGGCCATCTTGCTACACCCAGCAGCCATCTTAATACACCCGGAAATGACCAACACCCCATCTCCTCCGGCGGCCATCTTGAGACACCCAAGCACACCCAGTCAGGCCTATATCCCTTGCTGATACCAACCAGGGCCTACTACCAGCCCCCGCCCGCACCTGTGCAGGCCACAGCTCCCAATATGGCACCAGATGCAACACCATTGTTCCCTTTCACACACCCCAACCCGGCCATTGCTGCAATGCATGAATCTTCAGTTTTTCAAACAATGATCAGGAGCCGCCGCCATGATATTATGGGATCTAATGAAGGGAAGGAGGATCAGGAGAGAGAAGAGGGGTGGGCCCCTTAACAGCCACCACTATCCCCAGCAGCACCAGTATCTTTTCTTCCCTCCTCCATTCCCCCACCATCATTGTCAACCCCTGGTCCTAGGGCCTATTCCACCCCTACTCCAGAGATGGGGCACCTTCCTCTCCTTCACAAATCCTCAGAGAGGACAGTCGTTCTGTAAGATTCACGGAAACCCCGGTCAGGCCCCCAGCTCCCGGTGTACTTGAAAACTGGTATCCCAGCCATTCACAGCATTACACAGACCGCAACGGAAATCCAGTGACATTATCCATAGGGTACGGTGATATCCTGACACATCGGGTTGGTGCTATAGTTAGTCCTGCCAACTCCAACTGCTCCAAGAAAGGGGGTCTGGCTCTATTAATAGCCCAAGTTGGTGGTCCCATCGTCACTGCAGAATGCATGGCTCATATACACACTTATGACCCTTTGCCACCTGGACAGACTCTGACAACCCATGCAGGGGACCTTCCCGCTGATATCATCATCCATGCAGCAGGCCCAGTCCATGATCCTCTAAACTCAAATGAGTCACGGGCCACCCTTCGGGCCACCATACATTCAATACTCCATCATGCTGGTATGTTAAAAATAGAAGACATTAGGCACCAGGAATTATTTGAAACCAATGATAAAGTAGTAAATTTGTGATTGCTTTGTCTAAAGAGTTAACTAACACCCACTCTGCAGTGTCTGCTTCTCTCCCAGAATTTACAGGTGACACGGTGTATGATTTCTCGCCTGATGACCTTATATATATATAAAAAAAAAATTTATGAGAAGAGACTGTTTCCAGCCCAGATTTGAGGGTCCCTACACTGTGGTCCTGTCCACCCAAGGACCCGAAGCTCGAGGGCAAGAGCACCTGGATTCACGCCTCCCACTACAAGAAGGACAAGATTAGCCAGCAGTCATGAACCTTCTGTTACATATCCTTTGAGCTATATCCTGACCTCGTGCCAGTATGCCCACCTTTGGGTTAATATTACAACCCTGTGGTTATCTTTAAGTTCGATTTCTATCAAATATTCAACTGTGATAAGAATGATTTCAAGGGATCAACACACTAAATTTAAGGTAAAAATTGGCAAATGAAGCTAGATGCAATAGATTGATAAATGAGATATACAAGTATTATATTTGTAGGAACGGATCTAAGAATGCAGGAGTCAGTGACAGCAAGCAAAGGTATAAGGGAGGGAGGAAGTGCTGGTAGCAGCGAGATGGTATTTTGCTGTACACCAAGGTCATTCTACAGATAAGGAAGCTGAAGGCTGAGGGAGAGCACACTGACAAACTGCGCAGCGACCCGACTTACCCCTCCCATCAGGCATTCAGCATAGAGACGCAGAGCCAGAGTGCAGTAGTTTTCAGATTTTGTTGAATAGGTTTTTGGAATAGACACAGTACGTAAGAATCGAAGGTCAGAGTATGTGAGAAGCAAATAGACAGGCAGAGAAAAGAAGTTACACTAGCAGACAGAGTTCAGGAAAGAGCCAAAAGATTATTTCTGGACTCTAAGAAAAACTTGGGTGGAAATGGGTTTTGTCAAAGAAAACAAGACTAATTGTTAGGGTCTGCGGAACGCACCAAATATATAAAGTGGAGAGGTGCGTTCGCAGCCCGGGGTCCACCATGCAAGCAAAGCCTGCTGCTAGTAAGATGACGAAAGTAGCGAACTCTGTTATCCCGCAGAGTCGCTAAAATAAACGCCGTAGCGCGTTGTGGCAGTAAGTGCAGACTCTGTTAATTCACAGAGCCGCTAACGGGATGCCACAGTGCTATATGGCGATATGTGCGAACTCACTTAGCTTCAGTGAGCCGCAAAGTAAAACGCTAGGGCGCTGTCTAGCGTCGAGAGCGAACCCTGTTACGTCACAGAGCCGCTGAGAACAAACACCGTGTCCTGTCAGACTCTCAGGCACACGGTTAATTGCTAAGCGAGCATAATACGTGGTCATGCGCTAATGTCCTCGCGGGAGTCACCCGCAATCTATGGCGTCTGAACGCCAGACCCTGAATACGGCAATCAAACTCCTCACCGGTTATGCCGGTAATCTAGGGCATCTAGGACACCGACCCTGACCAGCTAGCACACTAAACTCCTCACCGATTAAGTCGGTATTCTAGTGGCTTATTTCAGCCGGGTCCCTAACCACACACACGCATGACCACACTGGCGCATAGCATACAATGGTTGATATTAGCGCATGGCGGCCCAGCCATGCCACCTTTTTATAGCAACAGCCACAGGACCTTCCAGGAACAAGGACCAATGAGAACCTGTTCAGAAGACTAGCAGTAACAGGGCCTTCCTGGCGGGCCAATAGGAGCTGCTGCAGTACCTGAGCATGTGACCCCTGATCTCCAATGAGAGATCTCACTCTGGGCACGCTCAGAAGGGAAAATGCAGGACTTTATCCCAAAGACGTCTGCTCCAGAACTGGCTATAATAGCAGATCCAGGAAAGGCAGCAACAAGTCACTGCCCAGTAGTGGAGTGGGCAAGACGCTTGGAACGACGTCTCTGCTGAGCAGGCTCCACTGCGGCCGGAGATGAATGGGAGACCGCAGCGGCACTGGTTCGAGACTCCCCTTGTGCAGGAGCGGGAACTCGAACCCTAACATTACCCCCCCTCCTAGGGCCCCCCCTACTCTGGGCCTCGCTGCGCTCAAAGGCAGCGACGAGCTGCGGAGCGTGAACATGCTCGGCAGGCTCCCAAGACCTATCCTCAGGCCCATAGCCCCTCCAGTCCACCAAATAAAACTTTTTGCCCCGTACCACCTTACACCCCACGATGGCGTTCACCTCATGGTCATCCGCAGATGAACCCGATGTCCCGGCAGATGACTCAGAAAACCGGGACATGAGCACGGGTTTCAGGAGGGACACGTGAAAGGTGTCGGAGATACCCAGGCGTGGTGGAAGAGCTAAACGGTATACCACAGGGTTAACCTGCTCGAGGACCTTGAAAGGACCCAGGTAGCGGGGTGCCAACTTAGTGGACTCAACTCGCAGCCTGATGTTACGGGCGGAGAGCCACACCAAATCCCCAGGAGCAAATGTAGGAGCGGGGCGCCGATGGGCATCGGCCGAAGACCTCATCCTCTCTTTGGAGGCCTGAATGGCATCCTGCGTGCGGTCCCAAATGTCCCGTGCCTCCACAGCCCAGTCTGCCACCCTGGAATCGGCGGAAGACACGGGCATAGGCACTGGTACCCGCGGATGCTGACCGTAGTTCAGGAGGAATGGGGTCTGTCCGGTGGAATCAGCCACAGCATTGTTTAATGCAAACTCAGCCCATGGTAGCAAGGATGCCCAGTCATCCTGCCTGGCTGAGACAAAATGTCGTAGATAGGTAACCAAGGTCTGGTTGGCCCTCTCTACCAACCCATTCGTCTCAGGATGGTACGCTGAAGAGAGATTTAACTCAATACTGAGTAGACAACAAAGCTCTCTCCAGAACCGAGACGCAAACTGGGGACCTCGGTCACTGACAATCTTGTCCGGCATGCCGTGTAAACGGAAGATGTGCCTAACAAACAACGTTGCCAGAGCCCGTGCAGAAGGTAACCGTGGTAGTGGCACCAGATGCACCATTTTAGAGAAATGGTCGGTGATTACCCAAATGATGGTGCAACCCCGAGACTTGGGCAAGCCCACCACAAAGTCCATCCCAACCATCTCCCAGGGCCTGTCTGCCACCGGCAAAGGGTAAAGTAACCCAGCTGGCCGTTGTCGTGGAGACTTATTTTTGGCGCAGGAGACACACGCCCGAACATAGTCTCCAACATCACGGACCATATGCGGCCACCAATATGTCCTCGCCAGCAATTCAGATGTCCTCTTTGCCCCAAAGTGTCCACCCACCCTGGACGAATGTGCCCAAGAGAGTACCTCCGGTCGCCAATTAGTAGGCACAAAAGTCTTGCCTGGGGGCACAGACTCTAGCGAAACCGGGGCCACTGTTCTCAGGCTCTCTGTGGGGACGATAAGCCGAGGCTCCTCCACCTCCTCCTCCGAGGACACCACAGAGCGAGAGAGAGCGTCGGCACGAATGTTCTTCTCTCCGAGAGGAAATGCAGTGTGAAATGAAACCGGGAGAAGAACAAGGACCATCTGGCTTGGCGGGAATTAAGCCGCTGGGCTGTCTGAAGATATACCAGGTTTTTGTGATCCGTAAAGACTTGGAAGGGAAAGCGAGCTCCCTCCAACAGATGTCTCCACTCCGAGAAGGCCAACTTCATTGCTAGCAACTCCCTGTCCCCGATGGAATAATTCCTCTCTGCTGGTGTGAAGGTCTTGGAGAAAAAGAAGCATGGATGCTTCCGACCTTGAGCATCCTTTTGGAAGAGGACTGCTCCAGCACCAACGGACGAGGCATCCACCTCCAATATAAATGGCTTATCAACATCGGGGCGATGTAGGATGGGAGCTCTAGCGAAATGAGACTTAATAGACGTGAAGGCCTTGGAGACCTCTTCAGACCACAATTTGGGATTAGCTCCCTTTTTGGTAAGGGCAACCACGGGAGCTACCAAAGTTGAGAAGTGGGGAATGAACTGACGGTAGTAATTAATGAACCCCATAAAGCGCTGCACCGCCTTTAGAGAGTGGGGTTCTTGCCAGTCCATCACCGCCTGTAGTTTGGCAGGATCCATAGCCAATCCCTGGGCGGAGATGATATAGCCCAGGAAAGGTAAGGACTCCTGCTCAAACACACATTTCTCCAACTTTGCGTAAAGGGAATTTGCCCGTAGGAGGTCGAAGACCCTGCCAACATCCCTCCGGTGGGAGTCAATATCTGGAGAGAAGATGAGTATATCATCCAGATAGACTACGACCGAGGTGGAGAGCATATCCCGGAAGATGTCATTGACAAAGTCTTGGAAAACGGCTGGAGCATTACAGAGCCCAAAGGGCATCACCAGATATTCGTAATGCCCATCCCTGGTATTAAAAGCCGTCTTCCATTCGTCCCCCTCACGGATGCGAATCAGGTTATAAGCACCGCGCAGATCTAGTTTAGTGAATACCCTTGCTCCCCGAAGCCTATCAAATAGCTCAGAGATCAGGGGCAACGGGTACTTGTTTTTAACGGTGATGGCGTTAAGACCCCTGTAATCAATACACGGACGCAATTCTCCGTTTTTCTTCTGCACGAAGAAAAATCCCGCCCCTGCCGGTGACACCGACTTCCTAATAAACCCTCTTGCCAGGTTCTCCTGAATATATTGCGACATGGCCTCTGTCTCAGGAAGAGAGAGGGGATAGACCCTTCCCCGAGGAGGTTCTGCGCCAGGCAAGAGGTCGATAGGACAGTCATAGGGGCGATGAGGCGGAAGAGTCTCCGCAGCCTTCTTGGAGAACACGTCTGCATATGACCAGTAGTGCTTGGGAAGTGGAGTAAGATCTGCGGGTAACTCAGTAGTGGTAACCTGAACGCAACTTCTGACACATCTGCCTGTACATGCATCACTCCAACCCAGTATCCTACCCGAAGTCCACTCTATATGTGGGGAGTGGAAACGGAGCCAAGGTATACCTAGTAGGATCTCGTCTATTCCCTCGGGAAGGACAAGTAGGGAAATAAATTCCTGATGGGAAGGAGATACAGACAATGCAAGTGGGACAGTCTGGTGTGTAATTTGTGAGGGCAATGACGACCCATTCACTACCCGAACAGTCACTGATTTGTCAAGCGCCACCAGAGGTATTGCATGACGGCGAGCAAAGCTAGAGGACATGAAATTCCCCTCTGCTCCTGAGTCCACGCAAAGGTCGGCGGTGAGAATGGAAGTACCAACAGTGATTGTCCCTTTAAATGTTATCTTGGAGGAAAATGCCGCTGTCTCTAGTGAACCTCCTCCCAGGGCCACTAGACGCGATCGCTTCCCGATCGCTGTGGACATCTGTTGGCATAGTGTCCTGTCTGCTGACAATGGTTACAAACCACGGATACTCGGACGGACCGAGACTTAGGTCCTGCATGAGGAACTTCTGTGGCCTTTTGAGGTTCGGACGCCAGATCGGGGAATTCGAGAGGTTTGGCAAAGGTAGGAGCCAACCGAAACCTCTGCCTACACTGGGCCCGCTCCAACCTCCGCTCGTGAAAACGGAGGTCAATGCGGGTAGATATGGAGATAAGCTTCTCCAGTGTGGCGGGAATCTCCCTGGTAGCCAAAGCGTCTTTAACATGGTCAGCCAGTCCCCGCCAGTAGATAGGAATAAGAACTTTATTAGACCAATCTAGCTCAGCAGCCAGAGTCCGAAACTGGACGGAAAACTGACTGACCAAAGACGAACCCTGTGTCAATGCCAGCAGTTGTAGCGCCGTATCGTGGGTGACCTGGGGTCCTAAAAAGACCTTTTTAAGAGCCTCCAAGAAACGAGGAGCACTCTGCACCACACGATCATCGCGCTCCCACAGCGGCGTTGCCCACTCCAACGCTCTGCCCGAGAGTAGAGAAAGTACAAAACCCACTTGTGCCCGATCCGTGGGAAAACGTGCAGCCAGAAGCTCGAGATGTATAGAGCACTGACTCACGAATCCCCGACATTGCTTGCTATCACCGGCAAACTTGTCAGGAAGCGGGAGGTGGGATAATGTAGGGGCAGAGGTGGCAGAGGACAAACTGGCTGCAGCCACGCTAGCAGCCTGAACAGCGACTGCGGTAACATCCACAGCTGAGGTTGTGCTCTCAAGAGCCTCCAACCTACCCTTCAGCTGCTGGATGTACTGCAATAGACGCTGTTCGTCCACCATTTTACTAGCCAGACCCTGGCGCTAATATTATGTTAGGGTCTGCGGAACGCACCAAATATATAAAGTGGAGAGGTGCGTTCGCAGCCCGGGGTCCACCGTGCAAGCAAAGCCTGCTGCTAGTAAGATGACGAAAGTAGCGAACTCTGTTATCCCGCAGAGTCGCTAAAATAAACGCCGTAGCGCGTTGTGGCAGTAAGTGCAGACTCTGTTAATTCACAGAGCCGCTAATGGGATGCCACAGTGCTATATGGCGATATGTGCGAACTCACTTAGCTTCAGTGAGCCGCAAAGTAAAACGCTAGGGCGCTGTCTAGCGTCGAGAGCGAACCCTGTTACGTCACAGAGCCGCTGAGAACAAACACCGTGTCCTGTCAGACTCTCAGGCACACGGTTAATTGCTAAGCGAGCATAATACGTGGTCATGCGCTAATGTCCTCGCGGGAGTCACCCGCAATCTATGGCGTCTGAACGCCAGACCCTGAATACGGCAATCAAACTCCTCACCGGTTATGCCGGTAATCTAGGGCATCTAGGACACCGACCCTGACCAGCTAGCACACTAAACTCCTCACCGATTAAGTCTGTATTCTAGTGGCTTATTTCAGCCGGGTCCCTAACCACACACACGCATGACCACACTGGCGCATAGCATACAATGGTTAATATTAGCGCATGGCGGCCCAGCCATGCCACCTTTTTATAGCAACAGCCACAGGACCTTCCAGGAACAAGGACCAATGAGAACCTGTTCAGAAGACTAGCAGTAACAGGGCCTTCCTGGCGGGCCAATAGGAGCTGCTGCAGTACCTGAGCATGTGACCCCTGATCTCCAATGAGAGATCTCACTCTGGGCACGCTCAGAAGGGAAAATGCAGGACTTTATCCCAAAGACGTCTGCTCCAGAACTGGCTATAATAGCAGATCCAGGAAAGGCAGCAACAAGTCACTGCCCAGTAGTGGAGTGGGCAAGACGCTTGGAACGACGTCTCTGCTGAGCAGGCTCCACTGCGGCCGGAGATGAATGGGAGACCGCAGCGGCACTGGTTCGAGACTCCCCTTGTGCAGGAGCGGGAACTCGAACCCTAACACTAATGAGAGGGTTCTGGCAAGTTTAATATGAATGGCATAAAAAAAAAAAAAAGAAGTGACAAGGAAAAACTGAAAGTAAGTAGACCGGATTGGAGATCAGTAAAAGCAGAGGATCTAGCTAGAAAAGCACAGGGGCACAACATGGTTTAGCGCAGGCAAAAAGAGGAGCAAGGATACATGCTGTAGGTACTTGTCCTGCAAACAACAGGGAGAGGAGACGTGTGCCAGGAGATGGGCAGAAATTGTGCTACGGGTGCAAGAAACCAGGACATTTCAGGAGGGATTGCAGAACTAACCCATATCCAGCCTGTCCAACTAATCCATATCCAAATGACCCGCCTGCAGGAGGCCCCCAAGACCAATTAGAGGCGCTCCCATAGGATAATGGTAGCTTGCACATGAACCCCTTGTCTCCTTACCCCCCATTCCTAATTGCACAGTACAGGTGAATCTACCAGGGGGACATGAGGTTGAGTTCCAAGTGGACACGGGAGCAGACAATTCAGTAATTACAGACAACTCTCCAGCTCCCCGTCACTAAAAAGATTTCCCTGCAAATTCAAGGAATCACTGTACACACACAGTTAATGGTGTCACCACGGGGTCAATGTAATCTTTTAGGATGTGATGTGTTGTTATAATTACAAGCACGTATTGAGTATTATCCGGTTGGAACTGTCACTATGACACCAGAACTGAAGCAGAGCACTCTTTGTAAAATCATGTCGCTAGACGTTGCTAGTACAGAGGAAAGAGATTATTCACCCGTCAGAGACAGGATACACAGAGGAAAGAGAAGATTTTCAGGAAATATATTCCAATGTTATTCCTGGACCCCACTGTCATGATGTACTCTTTAGGATAAGGACAGGGGATTTTACGAAACAACATGTTGGGGTCATAGTAGATGCTGCAAATAATCAACTCCACTATGCTGGAGGACTGGCCGCAACAATTTCACAGAAAGGAGGACCCATGATACAGGACGAATCTAATTCGTATATACAAACGTGTGGTCAGGTAGAAGTAGGACAGGTCCCAGCAACCAGAGCAGGACAGTTGCCGTGTCAATATGCAATATATGCAATGAAATCATGATATACTTCTACTAATATGCCTAGGTCCCAACAATTACTTACTGAAGCTGTCCAGAGTGTAGTCCTGTATGTTTTCCCTGTCCACTCCGAACAATGTATTAAAAAAAAAAAAAAAAAAGTTAGAAGAATTCAGCTTGTTCTGTATCAGAAAAAAAAACCCAGCCAGGAGTAGTTCTAGCCCACATTTTGCAAGCAGGCAGCTGCAGGTCCAAGGACAGTTCTTATCAGTGCCCACATAGCAAACTCCAGCCCCCCCTTCAACTTAACCCTGTGTACGGGTTGGTACAAAAATTATGGGCAGTTAATGCAGCTACTGATCTGGAAACTCCAGTGGTGTCTAATATATATATATATACACTTTTGTTCCAGATATCTCAGGATGCTGCTTAGTTTACAGTTATTGATTTTGCCAATGTTATTTTTATAATATGTTGATGTCTTACTGATTTGTGCCCCCTCCAGGAAACAGTGTAGTATTGCAACAATATTACTTATGTTGTTTTTGTACCAAGCAGGTTGTAAGCGTTAAAGGATAAACTGCAATTCTGTAAATCTTCAGTTATCTTTTTGGGACATTGCATTACACTGGGGGCGCGACATCTGACCAGCGCTCGCAAAGAAGCTGTACAGAACTTTCCTATGCCTGTTAATGTTGCCGCTCTTAGGACATTTCTTGGACTGGTTTCTATTGCAGACAGTGGATACATGCTGTGTCAATCCTCGTGCAGCCTCTCTGTGACTGTATCACCATTGTGCCTTTTAAACTAACTCCTGAAGGTATAGACTGTTTTTTTTTTATTCCCTCAAAAACAGGATTGTGGCAGCTCCAGCGCTAGGAACCCTCAACTATGAACTACCATTCACCCTGTATCTCCATGAACAGCAGGGACACGCGGCAGGAGTATTGACTCAGTTACATGGTGACAATCAAAGGCCAGTGGCCTGTTTCAGTGAAAGACTAGATGCAGTGGCTAGGGGTACCCCGTCCTGTGTACGGGCAGTATATGCTGTAGGACTATTGCTCCACAAATCATCAGATATCGTTCTTGATTATCCACTGACAGCACTTACACCTCATGATGTATATACCATACTGAACCAGGTGCAGCCGGCACATCTTTCAGCTGCACGTCACCTTCAATTGCAATGTGCACTTTTAATGCCTCCAAATGTTTCTTTGCAGAGATGTACCACACTTAGTCCTGTCACATTGTTACCTCTCTCGGATCTAGGGGGGAGGTCAGGTATTGTACGGTATTGTACAAAGAAGATCCAAGAGAGGAGATTCCTTATGATTGTGTTCAGCTTATGGCACAGGAAACAGCAGGCCTACCCACAGTGTTTGAAACTGAAAGACTTAATGTTGATTTTGAATCTTTTGTAGATGGATCTCGCCACCAAGATGACTCAGGTACCTTCCACACCAGGTATGCCATCGTCTCCCTGAATGCAGTAATCAAAGCAGAACCAATGCTCCCATATCAGTCGGCCCAGGAGGCTGAATTTAAGGCTCTGACCGAGGCCTGTAAGATAGCTGAAGGTAGAATTGTTAACATCTACACAGATTCTAGATACGCATTCGGTATAGCTCATGATTTTGGTCCAATTTGGAAGTCTAGAGGATTCCTGACGGCAGCAGGACATCCCATTAAAAATGCTGACGCAGTCCAGCAGTTAATTGATGCATTACAATTACCAAAAGAAGTAGCTGTCATAAAAGTTAAAGCACATACCAGATGCACTGATCAGGTGAGTAAAGGAAACGCAATGGCCGATGCAGCAGCAAAAACAGCAGCCAGTAGACCACTCCAAGGGGTAACGATGCACCAGGTAAGCGCTCCCAAAAATCCCTTTGTGTCGGAGGATGCCTTAGCCCAGATGCAGGCTCAGGTGCGCCAGGAGGAAGTAGAAAAGTGGGAAAAAGAAGGTGCATGTCTGAATGCAGCAACTGGGGTATGGGGAAGAGGGATGCGCCGATGCCTTCCAAGAGCGTTGTACCCTGCGGTCGCCCAGATGTTACATGGGCCAACCCACCAGTCCAAAACTGCTGTAATGAGCGTCATGCAGAAGCATTGGATAGCACCAGGCTTTTCCACCTGTATAGAAGGTTTGATCCAGGGATGCATGGTATGTGCTACACATAATCAGAGAAGGATAGTCAAGACACCACCCAAACACGCCCCTCGGCCCCTCTATCCTTTCCAGAGACTGCAGATTGATTATATTCAGCTGCCAAAATCAGGATCATGGGAGTACGTGTTGGTGTGTTTTTGATTTATTCTCAGGTTGGCCGGAGGCTTTCCCGATTGCCAAGGCTATGGCTGCGGCAACCGCAAAGAAGCTGCTTGTGGAGGTGGTGTGCAGGTATGGAGTACCAGAGGTGATCGAAAGTGACAGAGGTACACATTTCACAGGTGAAATAATGAATGAAGTTTTGACAGCTCTGGGAATTCAACAAGCTTTCCACACCCCATATCATCCACAAAGCAGTGGAAAAGTAGAAGGACTAAATGGGACATTGAAGTTAAAAAAAAAAAAAAAAAAAAAAAAAGGCCATGGCTGAAACAGGGAAATCTTGGCCTGAATGTTTACCATTAGCCCTATATTCAGTAAGGTACACTCCAAATAGGAAAACTGGACTTTCTCCGTATGAAGTACTATTTGGCAAAGTGCCTAGTTTAGGATGTTTCTTTCCCAAGCACTGGAAATGAGTAACCATGTATTAAGCTCATATGTAAGGGATTTGCATAAAAGACTCAAGAAAGTACATGATAATGTCTTCAGTTCTCTTCCAGATCCGAACCTGGATCCTGGGAGTCTGCAGCCTGGAGACTGGGTAGTCATTAAAAGACACGTGAGAGAGAGTCTGGATCCGAGATTTGACAGACCTTTCCAAGTTCTACTGACGACAAATACCGCAGTCAAGCTACAAGGCAAGGAAACTTGGATCCACGCATCGCCTTGTAAGAAGGTCCTTGGAGAGCCTCCAGAAGAGGAATGATGCTACTAATGACATTTGCTTGCATCCTTGCAGTAACGGATGCTTGGAACATACTTAGCCGTGTAGATGATGATGATAACAGGTTCATTAGACATCACTTAGCTTTAGTGGATGGTGCATGATGAGTAATATTTCAAAGTTTATAGATTTGGCACACCGATTAGTATTACAGTATTCAGCTCTGTGTTGTGTGGTACCCATATATAGGAAAGCTGTAACCAATGCAACCGACCCCTCAGGTATTTTCCTTTATCAAGAAGAGATGTATATGAATGTAGGGGATATGGAACAATATACCCCGCCTGATCCTCTTGGCAAAACCCTCTATGACGCGATACAATCAAAAGAGTTAGTTTAGGGACAGATGGGAGAACTCCATGTGTTAACCAACGTAGGGACTCAGCTGCCTGGGGGCGTCCCATAAGGGGGCAGTCTCTGAGGTAGCTGGGTGAAGAAATCCACCTCCCCTCTCCCCACACATGGACAGTCTCAAAGGTCACCACGCCAAGGGAAAAACTTAGTGTTTAGGGGGAATTGTCAAGGTAAATATTCATATACTGTTATTCTTTCATACATATGTATGCTTCGCTTCCATTTTGTTTCATCGCCGCCATTTTAAGAAACAATAAGTTTTTCCTTGTCGAGTGAAACCAGATATATCAAATATAACAATGCTTCAGTTAAGATAGAGCCAGCATCGACCCATCCTACACCCGTTTCCTCTGAGACGTGTTTTCATCAGCTTCAGGAAATGTCAAGACGTCTGGGCCAGACCACATCAAGGAGTGTTGCAAGGCTGAACCTTAATATGAAATGTCACACCTTTTGAGTGTTACATAGATGTAGAAATGAACCCACGCGGCTACATTTCCTGTCGTTACATTTTATAACCTGTTAGAACAAGACGTAATTAATCAGAAATGATAGATGCTAAACATAAACAGTTTGCCCATGATTGCAATTGCAAAGGACAATTATAATATGCCCAATGTCTAATGTCATATGTCCATTTCTATATTCTTATATTTTCATATATATATATGCTTGTGTGCTTTGCCTCTATTCTGTGCTCTGAAGACAAGTCATATCGAAACTTAGTTCAAAGATAGCACCAGTATCCGCCAACATCTGTTCCTGAGACATTGACCCAGATCAACGCCTACTTCTGACAGACAAAGTTGAATCAAGCCATTGATGACGACCACAATGACATTTAACAATTGAAGACGACATCAACATCTCTCTGGAGACATGGGCCAATCAGGGCTGGCCGGATATTAGATGAATATAGCTTACCCCACGTGGGTCATCCTGTTTGTTATGTCTATATAATCCCGTGTATGCTAATAAAGACAGGACATTGCTGAGATCGGTGCTACTAGTACCATTCTTGAGCGTGCTCTAAGTTTGAACCAGCCTTGTGTCTGACTCATACTTTGATTGGTCGACCCATGCTCATAATCTAATCTGGAGTGACTGGAGGACGAGTGTTTGACGAGACGACCCCGTCATTACTATGTAGAAGTGTATAAACTATAAATATATGTATATATATATGTCACAATGACATGTATATATATATATATATATATATATGTATTCTATGTGTGTATATTTTGTGTTTACAACGAAAGAAAGTGTTTTTTTAGTTGCGATATTTTGTTCCCATAGACTTACATGGGACTTCCGGTATCGGAATCGGATATCGACGATATTTAGTGATATCGGCGATACCATTCCGATCCGATATTTTTAGATATCGAGCAGTATCGCTCAACACTATTCTCCACCAATTTTTAAAATGAAACAAACGATTCTACTCACCTTCATCCACGCCCACATTGCGCGGTGTCCTCTCCTGTAGCTGTCGCAGAAGCCAGCAGCTGACTTTGGCATGCCTGCACGGGCACCACATGATGTCACTGCCAAGTGCCACACATCACTGGCAAGCCAACTTCAGCTGCAGGTCAATCTGATTGGCTAGCGGTGTGTATTACAGTGAAGGAAGCCAGTGGATATCTCTGCTGCAATACAATTCACCTGAATGTGCATTCAAGGTAGCACATCCAAGTGAAATTGGTGTTGAAAGGACCCTTCCCACAGGGGCCCAGTCGCAGAGGGTTTTACGCCCCTGGTACCAAATATAGAAATAGTGCCCTCCAGGTTACCAGTCCATCAGATAGTAACAGTCATGCTTTGGCCTGTACAATAATAGTGCCTCGCGCTGGGCCCACAAATTAGTAAAATGCCCCTGTGTACACTACACATTAGAGAATACTTTCCCTTAATGTGTTAGTGGCCCTGTTAACACTTCCTACTCAATTAGCACCCAATTTAGGTCTTACCTAAAAATAATCCCCTCTCAGGGCCCCATTAATTAAATATACCTAATA
The DNA here is from genome assembly GCA_033576555.1 of Oophaga sylvatica. Lineage (NCBI taxonomy): Eukaryota > Metazoa > Chordata > Amphibia > Anura > Dendrobatidae > Oophaga > Oophaga sylvatica. The sequence continues at coordinate 35,129,641 of JARQOD010000006.1, forward strand.
TTATGAACCTTATTTAGCATTTTATTAAAATTTTACAATACAGCTATAATGCCCACTTTTTGTGCCCTCACACAGTAGTAGTGGCTCTTGGGTGCATGACCCCTCTCCATTAAGGGGGTAATTATTTTGCCCTTGAAAAGAGAAAAGCACATAAACTTACTGATCCCTGAGCCCAGCAGCCTGGTGCCTGTGGCACAATGTAATAATATCAGAAGACTCCAGGTGTCTTGTAGGCAGCTGCCATAAACCACCATGTGGCCTATGGTGGTAAATAGCAGGACTGAATGTCAATGTTTCTTCACTCTGACAGTTTTCATACTCCTTTTAAACTTATATAAGAATAATTTGTCTCTCTTCGATAGGAATCTGTTTTCTAGCAGAGAGCGCAATCAAATTTAGGACAGAAGGTGAAAGGAATTACATTTGGAACTGTTTGTCCAACTGTTTCTGCTTGTTAAAAGTTATATAGTTAATATTATCAGACTTAATCCCTCTGACTTTGTCAAGGTCAGGTGTTCTGCACTGATATGATTTAAACTGATACCATCATAACAGAGAGATAGTCCTCATCATGATGTAATGATTTATTGATACTTCTTAGCTTCATATTTGTCATTATTTTACACGCTGGTAGAAGGAGGTGAGGGATACTATACCTCTCATATATAGTACCTCGGGGATTTTGAGAAGCTACGTAACTTTTTTGTTGCCTGAGATACGTATAATTTTCTATAATGTAAATAGGTCTGAAATTCTTAATGGAGTCAGATCTTGGGGCACAGAATTACTAAGTGGGAGCTTAAATGTAATGACACTAACATTGTGTGTGGGACATGTTGTTTTTATAGGCATTAGTGTGAAAAAGCTTCTTCACATGCAGATTGATATTATTTCTCACCTCTCCCAGGACAAGCATTGGGCCTGGCTTCCTTGTCCTATATTTGCTTCATTTTGCAGTAGTCTACGGCAGGTTACGGTAAACTGCCAAACTAAAGATTCACAGAAAGGGCTCTTGTAGAGGTGAGGTACTTTAGGTATTAAGTAGAGTTGAGCGATACTTTCCGATATCCTAAAGTATCGGAATCGGAATGGTATCGCCGATATCACTAAAATATCGGCGATACCCGATACCGATACCGGAAGTCCCATGTAAGTCTATGGGAACAAAATATCGAAATTAAAAAAAACCCATTCTTGCCTTGTTGGTTAATTGTACATGAAGGAAAACAAGAAAGAGTAATGTAGAATGTATTGGGGAAGGTTGAGGAGACATTAAAGGCATAGATGTTTAACCCAATCAAATGGAATAGCATAAATATTTTTTTTTTTAAAGATGTTCGGATTGACGAAGAAATTGACAATGTTAACGTTTTTTATATTTTGGCAAATATGTATATTACACAACTTCCATGCTCTTCATCTTCACCTTTTTAACTTTTCACACACTTTCTCCTTCATAATCTTCTGCAGCATCATCTTTTTCATCAAATTATTCTTCATCTTCACCTTCTTTATCTTCTTCTTAAACTTCTTGCTATTCATCTTTGTTAACATTACTCATATTCTTCTTATTAAACTATTATTCTTATTCATATTCTGCTTCATCTTCTTCATCATATTCTTATTTGTGACAGAGAATCCTGTACTTGTAATCTGTCAAAGTATGAATTTTTCATCCTTCCGTTCTTGCTGTCACAAAAGATTTAAATTACAACAGTATTTGTCCGTGTTCAGTTTAGCCTGCAGCAGCAGGCATTTTCCAGGGGCACCACGAGGAGGAACGGACTCACCCCCATACACTGCTTAGTCTTCTTCTGCTTAGAATTTAGAGCATATATTTTGCTCTTTATTTTGGTCTTATACTTCATGTTCTTCTGCTTTTAGATCTTCTGCTTATTGTTCTTGTGTCTCTTGTTCCGTATCTTGTATTTGTAGCACAATCTTGTACCAGCTGATGTTACTGGGACACGGTTACTAAGCAGGAGGTACCTGTGCTCCAAAGCACTACCAAGGACCAGCAGACGTTGCTGGAACTCGGATACCGAGATGGAGGCACCTAGGCCAAAGGCACTGTGGAGAACCAGCTGACGGTACTGGAACCCGGAGGGGCAGCAGAAGGAAAAGAGCCAATGGCACAACCGAGGACCAGCTGACGTTACTGGGACACGGTTACTAAGCAGGAGGTACCTGTGCTCCAAAGCACTACCAAGGACCAGCAGACGTTGCTGGAACTCGGATACCGACATGGAGGCACCTAGGCCAAAGGCACTGCGGAGAACCAGCTGACGGTACTGGAACCCGGAGGGGCAGCAGAAGGAAAAGAGCCAATGGCACAACCGAGGACCAGCTGACGTTACTGAACCCCAGTAACACAGGAGCAAGTGTTGACTGTGCTAACAGCACTTCCGAGCAACAACTGGCGGTGTTGGAGCCCAGGGTCAAGGAGGATGTTTAAATACTAGATCAAGTAATTTCCTTGTTACCTGTCAATTTTAAATGTCTATACTTCAAACAAGAGAAAGATAACCTTTACTACCATAAGATGATGATTTCATTTAAACTAATATCTAGATAAATAAAGAATTGACAAACATAAACACATACATTAACATGTTGAACAGCAATGCAAACCACAAAATAAATTAGTTAAGGAATCTGCTATACGGTTGTACATAAAAGCATACAAGTACATATCTGAATCCATTAATGATGGATAAGTAACAGTATGTACACCATTTTTATTGTATAGACAATGAATGTCTGACTTCAAAACATCATCAGCATTACAAGTTATCTGTGATATTACTAAAATGTTCCATTTGCTGAATAATGTCCCTAAATATTTTATACAAAATTATACAATTTCCATCATGTAATACTCATAATATGTGGCAATAATCATTTTTATTAACAAACATAACCTTTAAAAAGTGCATAGTGCATAGTGAAAATTGCTATTTATGGCTGACTGTCGACTTGGAAGCATGACAACAGATAGATAAGGTATATATAGATGACACTGCATAGCCACAGATGGTGAATGGCAATGTAATACTGTACCTCAATAAAGTGTGCGTCACTACTACATATTTTTTTTTATATAGCTGTATAAACAGGGTACATGGATGTATGCTTGTGCCTTTGTTTTGACGCACAGACTGCCTTCCTGCTGAGACGCATTGGGTAGTGAACAGTTGTGTGCAGTGTTCACTGCAGTCTCTGCGGAATAACCACACTTAGACCTTATAACTTTTCAGACTTTCTTTATCAATCTACCAAGATGAAGAAGGCAGGGAGTAAGGCACGTGGTCGTGGAGTTTCTTCAGGGAGAGGACGTGGGGATTCTGTGGCTGCTGCGGCCCCCAGTGACACAGCATCCACCAGTTTTCCCCGGGCCGTGAGCGTTCCTTTATGCGCACTTTTGTAGGAGCTCGGAGTACCCCCCTGCTGCGGGAAGAACAAATTGAAGCCGTTGTTGTTTGGATGTCAGCCAATGCATCGACTTCAATTGCTTCCACCTCCTCTCAGGACCACAGCACTGTTGGGCAACCATCTGTCTCTTCACCGCCTGGCAAATTGCCCAGGCAGTCAGAGAGTTCTGTACAGGAGCCAGCTGAGTGTCTGCTTCTGTTCTCAGAATCTATTGGCTTGCAAACAGGGGCCCAGCCAAGCAGCATTCTGTAATGTGAAGAGGGAGTATGCAGTGATGCGCAACAGCTGTGTCTCTCTGAATCTGAAGAGGCGGGTGAGACAGTGCCGATGGTCAGCACACCGCAGAACGCATCTGATGATGATGATGAGACCCAGGTGCCAGTTTCTGTTGAGCATGGTGCTGGCCAGACCACCCAACAGCAGGTGTTGGAAGAGGGTAGTGGAGATGATGAGGTCCAAGACCCAACATGGCATGAAGAACAGGAAGGTGGTGGGAGCAGCTCAGAGGAATAATAATAATATTTATTTATATAGCGCCATCATATTCCGCAGCGCTTTACAGTTTAGCAGTTTCAGAACACAAGTCATAAGTAACAACGTTAACAATACAATAATTTAAGCTAAATAAGTCGCCCTGCTCGTGACAGCTTACAATGTACAATGAGATGGGGGAGATACAAAGTATAGGTGTTTATATACAATGGTGCATTTACAATGATGTTCCAGCCATCTTAAGGGACTGAGGGATGGAGATAGTGAATGGGCTAGAGACACACACACACTTACACAGAATACATAGAATGACTTTGATTAGTGAATGTGATAGGCCGCTCTGAACAAATGTGTTTTGAGGGAGCGCCTGAAACCATGCAAATTGTGGATAGTCCTAATTTCTTGGGGTACAGCATTCCAGAGGATTGGCGTAGAGCAGGAGAAGTCTTGGAGTCGGGAGTGGGAGGTACGTATTAGTGCAGAGGTTAGTCGAAAGTCGTTTGCAGAGCGCAGCAGTCGGTTAGGCCGATAGATAGAAATGAGGGAGGAGATGTAGGAGGGGTGCTGCACTGTGGAGAGCTTTGTGGGTGAGAACCAGTACTTTGGTTGAAAGCTGGGAGAGGCCTAGAGAAATGGTTAGTGATAGAAGGAAGATAGAGGAAGACATTGCCCCAACGGTACAAACAGGAGGGAGAGTTAGGCTGCAGACTCGGTTGCCTGTAGCCTCCAGTTTGGCACCTGTTCGGAGCAGTTGTCTTCCAAAAGTCAAAACGTGCGCTCCCAGGACTTGCACTGCGTGGTCCTTTTTTCACACACTTGCACATGATATTTGCTATGTGAAATGCAAGCTGTGTAATTAAAAATTAAAAATAGCTAAAAGTGTCAGTCACCTCAATACCACAAATATGTGGAAACATGTGCGGACAAAGCACGTAGTTGAGTTACAAAGACACACTAGAGATGTAGGCCAACCTACAGCAGCACCTACATCTTCAGGTTGTGTTGAAGCCTCTTCATCGAGCTCACACACAGCTGGTTATGCTTCCTCACAGGATCGCCATGGAAGAACCTCGGCCACTGTTGTCCAGAGACAAACTGTTATTCCACACACAGCAGCAAGTTCCCTGTCATCCTCACACTCCCAGGCCACAAAACAGCCAGCGGTAGCACAGGCATGGGATAAAAGACTTCCATACTCCGCAAACCATGCACGAGCACAGGCTCTGAATGCTGGCATTGCAAAACTCCTGTCCCTTGAAATGCTGTGATTCAGGCTGGTGGAGACAGACAGTTTCCGTAACTGAATATCATTGTCAATCCCACAATACAATGTGCCAAGCCGATTTCATTTCAGCAGGCAAGCCGTCCCTGGTCTGCAAAAGCACGTTGAGGGAAAAATTAAACATGCGCTACTAAAAGCCCTCAGTAGCAAGGTCCACCTGACCACCGATGCGTGGACCAGTACCCATTGTTATGATCTGCTACAACCAGTAAGGAAAGAAGGGAATTCTGTCCCTACAATACAACTAAGCTGAATCCCTACGATGTAACGGGGAACCTGATCCTGCGACCAGACCCGCTAAAGTCCTCATCTAGTGTGAACGAAGACCTATAGTTGCGAGGGAGTAATCCCTACAAGATCTAGGGACTGTGAGAAAAGGTGGACACCTCCTAACATAAATTGTAGCATGGATAATTAAACAGAAAAATAAATACTTTGTGATCCTAACATCAAGCAAAACTGACAGATTAAGGCACCTAAGCACCCGGCTAGCTTAACAGTAGATAATACAATGAAGTCAAGCAAAGCCAGAAGGGCGGAGCCAGACTAAATAGGGAAAAAAGGTCATGTGACCAGCAAACTGAAACAAAACCTAACAAGAGGGTTCTAACACCCATGGCCAGGGACAATACCTTTCCCTCACTGCCCATTGGGTCAATGTTGTGCAGCCGGGTACTGATCTTGCGAGTGGCGCTGTACGTGTTCTGCCAACTCCAAGGATTGCAGGAATCAAGTCTGTACACATTGATTCCTCCTCCTATTCCAGTTCCTCAGAATCATCGCTGCAGGAGCCGTCACGGTCTACCTCCACATGGACCCGTGAACGTTTACCTGTTGCGACCGATATGAGCACAGCCGTGTCCAAATGTCAACAGGCCATCCTGAAATTAATTTCCATGGGGAATCTTAGCCACACAGCGCAGGAGCTCTGTAATGCCATAAAGCAGGAGAGCGACGTGTGGTTTTTGGAAGAGAATCTACAGGCAGGCTTGGTAGTGTGTGACAATGGCCGAAATCTGGTGTCAGCTCTGGGCCTTGGCAACCTCACTCACATACCATGTCTGTCATATGTGCTCAACTTGGTCGTGCAGAGTTTTTTGAGGGACTATCCGGATCTTGATGCACTGCTGCACAAGGTCCGCCTAGAGTGCGCTCACTTGCGACGTTCCAGCATGGCCAGATCGCTGATTGCAGCTCTGCAACGCAGATTTCACCTTCATGAACATCGCATCATATGTGACGTACCCACCAGGTGGAATTCCTCGTTACATATGTTGGAGCGGTTGTGTGAGCAGCAGCCAACAGTAATGGAGTATCAGCTGCATCAGGCGCAGTCAACTCGCAATTTGCGCCGTTCACACTTCACCACTACTGAGTGGGCCTCTATAATAATAATAATAATATTATTTATTTATATAGCGCCATAATATTCCGCAGTGCTTTACAGTTTAACAGTTTCAAAACACGAGTCATAAGTAACAACGTTAACAATACAATAATTAAAGCAAAATCAGCCGCCCCTGCTGGTGAAAGCTTACAATCTACAATGAGGTGTGGGAGATACAAAGTACAGGTGTTTATATACAATGGTGTTTTTACAATGATGGTCCAGCCATTTTAAGGAAGTGAGGGATGCATGGAGATAGTGAATGGGCTACACACACAGAATTACACATAGAATGACTTTGATTAGTGAATGTGATAGGCCACTGTGAACAAATGTGTTTTGAGGGAGCGCCTGAAACCATCCAAATTGCGGATAGTCCTAATTTCTTGGGGTAGAGCATTCCAGAGGATTGGCGCAGCGCGGGTGAAGTCTTGGAGTTGGGAGTGGGAGGTACGGATTAGTGCAGAGGTTAGTCGAAGGTCGTTTGCAGAGTGCAGCAGTCGGTTAGGCCGATAAATATAAATAAGGGAGGAGATGTAGGGGGGTGCTGCGCTGTGGAGAGCTTTGTTGGTGAGAACCAGTAATTAGAATTGGATCCTATAATGAATGGGCAGCCACTGCCAGTGTAATGAGTGGCGAATAACTCTATGAAGGATATCTGCCACGTTTTGCGTGCGTTTGATGAGTCAACGCGGATGGCGAGTGCAGATGATGCACTAGTCAGCCTGACTGTCCCCCTTATCTGCCTGCTTCAAAAAACACTGCAAGCACTAAGGCATGAGGTTTTGGAAGAGGTGGAGGATGAGGAGTCACAAATTCCATCACCTTCTGGACAGTCAGCGCAACGTGGTTCCTCACAAAGGGCTGGAGGACTTTCAAAGTACCATGCTGTATCAACAATTGAACCTCCAGAGTCGCTGTCTATATTTTCATAACCATTACAAACTTTTAATGTATTTACAAAGCACATAATGTACAGTTTTTGTCTATCCTTTTGTAATGCTATTGTGTTTCCATAAACTGATGTTACAGAATTATGATACAAAGTTTTTAAATTTTGAGTTTTAAATTTTGTAAATTTATATGTATTTGAAGGACTTTGTGAGGAGGATGAGGAGGAGTCAATGGAGGAGGAAGACATCGCTCCAGAGGGAGGTAGACAATGCTCTAGTCAGTATGTAGACCAAGGGTGGGGTGATGCACAGCAGGCGGAGATGACGCCTCTTGCAGGGGACAACGTTTCTTGGCCAGTTGGGAGTCTGCAGCACATGGTTGATTTCATGCTGCAGTGGCTGAGAAACGACCGCCGCATCGAACACATTCACACCACGTCTGATTATTGGGTGTACACCCTCCTAGACCCTCGCTACCGGGACAACTTACAAAGCCTCATCACACCGTTGAACCGGGAGCGTAAAATGCGGAAGTACCAAGACACACTGGTGCAATCCATAATGTTCTCCATTCCAGCCGAGAGCACTGCTGCTGCTACTGATTTACAAAGCAGCTCTGTGCGTCGAGGCAGTGGAGACATCTCTGCAACAAGAGGGAGCACAAGCAGCGCCTCTGCACAGGGCAAGAACAGTATGTTCCAAATGTGTCAAAGTTTTGTGGCAGCGCCACCAATGTCTACACCATCCGAGACGGCTCCAGTCAGCAGGAGGCAACATTTCCGTAAGATGGTTACAGACTACATGTCTTGCCCTCTCAGTGTACTCTCAGATGGCTCTTCCCCATTCAAGTTTTGTGTCTCTAAGCTGGATACATGGCCAGAGCTTAGCCAGTATGCATTGGAGGTGCTGGCTTGATCTGCTGCCAGTGTATTATCGGAGCGCGTCTTTACTGCTGCAGGTGGTGTACTAACAGACCGTTGCATGCGACTATCCTACGATAATGTAGAACGGCTTACTTTTCTGAAAATGAACTAGGCATGGATCTCGCCTGAATTTGCCTGTCCGGTTTCAGATTAACTAACTGGTTGGCAACGTTTTCCATGTCTCCTGTTATGTTCATCTTTCTACCACCTGAGCTATACTCCCTGGGCTACAACACTGCCAGTTGCTGCTCAGAAGTGTCGTGTCCACAGACCAATACACAAGCTATAGTAATAGTGGGGTTCAGTAACGCCTGCTGTTCCCTGCTGTGTGTCCGGCAAAAATTACTGCTACCTAGCTACACATGTTTAAAAAAACATGACATGTTAAAGTGGCTAGTGCTACACATAGATATCAGGCTACACCCTTATTTCTAAGCTGTAAACAAGTGAAACGTCAAATTTAAAACCATTCAATGATTAGTGTTGGTAACAAATCTGTAACTAAATAATTGTGACATATTATGGCAGATATCCACATGTCTAACACAAATGCTAACACAAAAGCATACTTATGCTATAGGGTACTGATGGTGAACCTTCTCACTCCATAACTTTGACCAATCCAACTCACATCATGCCTCAAATGCTGCAATGTTGGAAGTGCATAATGTGGGTTGAACTTTGACAACAGCTGCAGTGCGAAGGTTATCCTTCTGTGTTCTTGGCTTTTAAATAAAAGCATACAAGTAAATATAATAATACATTGTTGATTAAGGGACATGATGTACACCTGTAATATTGTGCAAACAATGGATGTAGGACTATTCCTCTTCAACATTACTTATATTTGTGTCATTTGAAAAAATACATATTTTAGTTAAAAATTAAAAACCCATGTTCAGTAGCTGTGAAAGGCCCGTTTGTGTACTTCTATATTGTTTGCAACCAATGTATTGTATACGGATGGAAGCGCGTCACACTAATAGATTAGATTTATTTTAAATGGAATGTAGCAGAACCAATTGGAGATAAATGAAAAGGATGAGCCACTGAGACACGCTCAGCAGAGTACAAGCAGCAGTGCTTGAACAAGTAACTGGAGCGTGATCTGCACTCAAAAAAGTAAAAAACACAGACTGAAGTGAACACTGAAACACAACTGTCCACAATCTGTGAAAAGCTCCTTTCTGTACTTCTATAGTGTTTGCAACCAATGTATTGTATACGGATGGAAGCGCGTCACACTAATAGATTAGATTTATTTTAAATGGAATGTAGCAGAACCAATTGGAGATAAATGAAAAGGATGAGCCACTGAGACACGCTCAGCAGAGTACAAGCAGCAGTGCTTGAACAAGTAACTGGAGCGTGATCTGCACTCAAAAAAGTAAAAAACACAGACTGAAGTGAACACTGAAACACAACTGTCCACAATCTGTGAAAAGCTCCTTTCTGTACTTCTATAGTGTTTGCAACCAATGTATTGTATACGGATGGAAGCGCGTCACACTAATAGATTAGATTTATTTTAAATGGAATGTAGCAGAACCAATTGGAGATAAATGAAAAGGATGAGCCACTGAGACACGCTCAGCAGAGTACAAGCAGCAGTGCTTGAACAAGTAACTGGAGCGTGATCTGCACTCAAAAAAGTAAAAAACACAGACTGAAGTGAACACTGAAACACAACTGTCCACAATCTGTGAAAAGCTCCTTTCTGTACTTCTATAGTGTTTGCAACCAATGTATTGTATACGGATGGAAGCGCGTCACACTAATAGATTAGATTTATTTTAAATGGAATGTAGCAGAACCAATTGGAGATAAATGAAAAGGATGAGCCACTGAGACACGCTCAGCAGAGTACAAGCAGCAGTGCTTGAACAAGTAACTGGAGCGTGATCTGCACTCAAAAAAGTAAAAAACACAGACTGAAGTGAACACTGAAACACAACTGTCCACAATCTGTGAAAAGCTCCTTTCTGTACTTCTATAGTGTTTGCAACCAATGTATTGTATACGGATGGAAGCGCGTCACACTAATAGATTAGATTTATTTTAAATGGAATGTAGCAGAACCAATTGGAGATAAATGAAAAGGATGAGCCACTGAGACACGCTCAGCAGAGTACAAGCAGCAGTGCTTGAACAAGTAACTGGAGCGTGATCTGCACTCAAAAAAGTAAAAAACACAGACTGAAGTGAACACTGAAACACAACTGTCCACAATCTGTGAAAAGCTCCTTTCTGTACTTCTATAGTGTTTGCAACCAATGTATTGTATACGGATGGAAGCGCGTCACACTAATAGATTAGATTTATTTTAAATGGAATGTAGCAGAACCAATTGGAGATAAATGAAAAGGATGAGCCACTGAGACACGCTCAGCAGAGTACAAGCAGCAGTGCTTGAACAAGTAACTGGAGCGTGATCTGCACTCAAAAAAGTAAAAAACACAGACTGAAGTGAACACTGAAACACAACTGTCCACAATCTGTGAAAAGCTCCTTTCTGTACTTCTATAGTGTTTGCAACCAATGTATTGTATACGGATGGAAGCACGTCACACTAATAGATTTGATTTTTTTCTAATATAATGGAGCTGCACCAATTCCACTAAATAAAATAAAAAAAAAAAAAAAAAAAGTGACACGTGCAGATGCCTACAAACAGCGGTGGATGCAGAGCAAACTGCAGCGTCACCTGCACTGTCACACACACACCTTGCACAGAGCTGTTAAAACAACACTGGCAAAATGAAGCTTTACACAGCGGTTGGTAAACTAGCCTGCCTCAAGCACAGTAGTACACAAAATCGCTATATCTAACTGTCCCTCAGAGTGAGCAGAGTAGCGTTCTGTCCCTTACTGAGTTCACAGCACAGTGACGCTAAAATGGCGGCGGCGCCTTTTATAGTGCATTCTGACATCATTTCAGCAGCCAATCACAGCCATGCCATTAGTTAAGATGACCGCAGCATTACAGGATGTGCCCACACTTCGTAGGATTCCTCATTGGCTGACTAAAATCACATTGCCTCTCAAAGAATTATGGGAACTTCCGATTCCGGTATACGATATGGAAAAAGTATCGGAATTAAGTATCGGAATTCCGATAACGCGAATATCGGCCGATACCCGATACTTGCGGTATCGGAATGCTCAACACTAGTATTAAGTCATTCATCCCCTGGCCTGTTTTCACCTTCCCAATCATCCCAAGTTTTTCAATTCTGACCAGTGTCACTTTATGAGGTTATAACTCTGGAACGTTCCAACATATCCCAGTGATTCTGAGAATGTTTTTTGTGACATGTTGTATTTCATGGTAGTGGTAAATTTTGGTTGATTTTGTTTATGTTTATTTCTGAAAATCTAAAAAATTTAACCAATAAATGTGAAAAAGTAGAAATTTTCGAACTTTTAATTTGCATGGCCCTGTATGACATTGGTCAGGAAGAACTTCCCTACCAATTCAGTATATATACATCATGGCAAATTGCACAACTTTTGAAGACCAGTTTTTCCTGTTACCCTTGCAAAAGTATATAAATTTGGATCTAAAGCAAAATTTTTGTGACAAAAAGTTAAATGTTCATTTTTTCCTTCCACATTCCAAAAATTCCTGTAAAGCACCTGAAGGGTTAAGAAACTTCTTGAATGTGGTTTTGAGTACCTTGATGCGTGCAGTTTTTTAGAATGGTGTCACTTTGGGGTATTTTCTGTCATATAGGTCCCTTAAAGTCACTTCAAATGTGATGTGGTCCCTAAACAAAATGGTTTTGTAAATTATGTTGGAAACAATCAAAAATAAATTATGTTCCAAAAATTGTGCTGATGTAAATTTGTCATGTGGGAAATGTTATGTAATAACTACTTTGTGCGATATAACTATGATTTAAGGAAAAAACATTTTTAGCAAAAACAAATCATGAAAAACAATCATACCCAGTCTGATCAAATGACCAAATGCACTAGCAGGATGCAGCAGGCTCCCATGGATAAAAGGTACTGCCACACTAAACAATCCCGCTAGCGATCACGATAACGACGCATACTAATGCGATCGCTAGCGGGATTGTTTCTATATCGCTAAATGCGGCCACATTTAGCGATATAGTTAACGACGCTATCGCCGTTAGCGATCTTCTTAACGACTTTAGCGGTACAAAAGTACCGCTAAATCGCTAAGAAAAGGTGCCACACAGCGATAAGATACTTACCCAGCGGGAGCGCCGACGAGAAAATAGGGTCCGGAACGATTCCAGCGACGAGCGAGATCACAGCAGGAAGCTCGTCGCTGGAAGCTGCCGCACTGAACAATATCGCTAACGGGATCGCTAAATAGTGACGTTTTTTAGCGATCCCGTTAGCGATATTGTTTAGTGTGGCATACCCTAAAGGCTGGAGAAGCAACAGGTGTTTAACCACTGATAAAGGCAGCCACCCTATCACAAAAACAGTGATGATGAAGGTGTTAACTGCTTAGTGGGAAAAAAAAACACACAGATACAAGTTGCTTAAAACATAAATGTCATGCACAGTGTCTCGATAACAGCCTATTTTAAACGCCTATGATGGAAGGCGGGCTGGTCAGCACTGAATGTGCACAACACAAAAAACCAAGCCATCAAAAAGAGCCCGGGTGCACCCTGCAAAATATGATAAAAAGTGCAAAAAATGATGCATATGATAAATGCATCAGATGAGGTATTAGTTACTATTTTGGCCAAAGCAGATAAGCTCGCAACCCAACGTCAAGGGTCCTCATTTTATTGCGAGTAACTAACTAGAGACATAAATCCAAAAAAAAACATTTTTAGCAAAAACAAATCATGAAAAACAATCATACCCAGTCTGATCAAATGACCAAATGCACTAGCAGGATGCAGCAGGCTCCCATGGATAAAGGCTGGAGAAGCAACAGGTGTTTAACCACTGATAAAGGCAGCCACCCTATCACAAAAACAGTGATGATGAAGGTGTTAACTGCTTAGTGGGAAAAAAAACACACAGATACAAGTTGCTTAAAACATAAATGTCATGCACAGTGTCTGGATAACAGCCTATTTTAAACGCCTATGATGGAAGGCGGGCTGGTCAGCACTGAATGTGCACAACACAAAAAACCAAGCCATCAAAAAGAGCCCGGGTGCACCCTGCAAAATATGATAAAAAGTGCAAAAAATGATGCATATGATAAATGCATCAGATGAGGTATTAGTTACTATTTTGGCCAAAGCAGATAAGCTCGCAACCCAACGTCAAGGGTCCTCATTTTATTGCGAGTAACTAACTAGACATAAATCCAAAAAAAAACATTTTTAGCAAAAACAAATCATGAAAAACAATCATACCCAGTCTGATCAAATGACCAAATGCACTAGCAGGATGCAGCAGGCTCCCATGGATAAAGGCTGGAGAAGCAACAGGTGTTTAACCACTGATAAAGGCAGCCACCCTATCACAAAAACAGTGATGATGAAGGTGTTAACTGCTTAGTGGGAAAAAAAACACACAGATACAAGTTGCTTAAAACATAAATGTCATGCACAGTGTCTGGATAACAGACTTCTTGAATGTGGTTTTGAGTACCTTGATGCGTGCAGTTTTTTAGAATGGTGTCACTTTGGGGTATTTTCTGTCATATAGGTCCCTTAAAGTCACTTCAAATGTGATGTGGTCCCTAAACAAAATGGTTTTGTAAATTATGTTGGAAAAAATCAAAAATAAATTATGTTCCAAAAATTGTGCTGATGTAAATTTGTCATGTGGGAAATGTTATGTAATAACTACTTTGTGCGATATAACTATGATTTAAGGCAAAAAAATTAAAAGTGTGAAAATTGCTACATTTTACAAATTTTTTACACATTTCCATTTTTTTCAGAAATAAATGCCAGTCATATCGAAGAAATTATACCATTATCATAAAGTGCAATATGTCATAAAAACTATTCTCTAAATCACTGGGATCTGTTGAAGAGTTCCAAAGTTATTACCACATAAAGTGACACTGGTTAGAATTGTAAAATTTGGCCTACACATGAAGGTGAAAACAGGCTCTGGGGTGAAGGTGTAAATCAAATAAATTAAAGTATTTTTTTGGACTATAAGACACACTTTTTGGGGAAAATGGGGGTGCGTCTTATAGTCAGAATATATTTACAAGTAGTGTGGTAGCAGCAGGAGTCGGGCAATTCTGCGGTGGTCCGACGCTGCAGGGCAATGATCACACTCCCTTCCCAGACTGGTGCAGGAGAATTCGGCGGTGCGCAGTGGTTCGGGGGCTCCGCTGACGTTTTCTGAAAGCCTGGATCCCCCGCACTTCCATTGCTGTGATGGGTGGCCTCCGGGAAAATAGCTGCCGGTAGCAGGGCACGCGCAGATTGAGATCTCGGGAGACGAGATCTCAGTGCCAAGATCTCAATCTGCGCATGCGCTGACATGGCAACCATTTTCCCAGAGGCCACCGCATCACAGCAGTGGGGATGTGCTGTGCTCCGGGCTTTTACAAAATGTCGACAGAGCCCGCACCACTGAGCACTGACGAACCTGCTGCACCAGCCTGGGATGCGATTTCACGGAGGCAACCAATTCACAGCAATGGATGTGCGGTAGCTCCGGGCTTTCAGAAAATGTCGGCAGAGCCCCTGCACCACGAGCTCTGCAGAACCTGCCACACCAGTCTGGGATGGGAGTCATATCATCGCAGGACCACCGAACACCCCCTATGGCCATGTTCCACCAGGGCTACTGATTTACCCCAGGCAAGTTGAATTTAGACTGTTAGACGGACCCCCTTTTGGCACATTAATTTTTTTTACCTATTTCCCTTCTGAAAATTGGGGGTGCATCTTATGGTCCAGTGAGTCTTATAGTCTGAAAAATACAGTACATTTAGCACATGTTTATTTTACATTAACATAATTTTAGATACTTTTTTGTTAGGAAGTTAGAAGGGTTACGAAACTATTTTTTTAGGGGCCACATTCCATTTGAAGTGATTTTGAGGGGCCTATCTAACAGAAATTAAGCAAAAGTTACGCCATTTTAAAAACTACACCCCTCAAAGTGCTCAAAAATACATTCTAGAAATTAATTAACCCTTTAAGTGCTTTACAGGAATTAAAGCAAAGTGATAGGAAAAATGAAAATTAAACTTTCCCACAAAAATATTTTTTTAGCCCCAAATTTTGCATTTTCAAAAAATGGCTCGGAAAGGAAGGAGGACTTTTTGAGCACAAAATTTACAGGAATCGATAGCGGATGCCATGTCATGTTTGAAGAGCCCCTGGTGTGCTTAACCCCTTTACCCCAAGGGTGGTTTTCACATTAATGACCGGGCCAATTTTTACAATTCTGACCACTGTCCCTTTATGAGGAAGTAACCCTGGAACGCTTCCATGGATCCTGGTGATTCTGACATTGTTTTCTCGTGACATATTGTACTTCATGGTAGTGAGTTAAACAGGAGGACGTAATACCATTAATTAAATTATATACATATAGATGATTATAATTATATCTTAAGACAGTATACCACCTCCTGATAAATGGATGGCAGACCATCCGGATGAGTAAAAACAAACCACTGGGAATGGGGGAGAAAATAACCAGCAGGACCAATGAGAAAAGTAAATAAAAATAATAAAAATAATAAGATCAACAAGATAGAATAAAATAGCCTTTATTCATTATTGGCACAACAGCAGACAATAATCAATATGTGTGCAAAATATAATAAAAAGGCTCAAAATCCGCAGATAAATGAAAACAGGGCACCATTAATACATACAAAAAATAATAAATAAAAAATAAATCAGCTCAATATAGAGTTTATTTGAATTATAGTAGCCCGTAGATTATAATAAAAGGCTTAATTAATAGAACCAGGTAAATGGCCACCAAATAATTTAGGAAGGAGTGATTCAATTCAACAGATATCTAAATAATGTGCAATAGTGCTGACTAGTATATGGCCAAAGTGCAAAAGAGCATTGTGCAAAACAAGAAACAGTGCAATAATGTGGGCAAAAATATCTGGAAGCCGTTATACAAAACTGCGGTGTTCCACAAGAACGCGCCCTCACCCGCGTTTCGGAATAAATATCCATTTTCAGGGGGATAGTATAGCGCAATACAAGTGGGGTATTTATAGTATACTAAATCCGAGACAAGCAAAGCAACGGCGCATGCACCACCAGCGTGAGCTGGAAGTCACAGTGCGACAGGCGTCATGTGACCAAACACTGCCGAGTCAAAGGCCCAGCGTGTTAATCACATGGAGACGCCGCCGCCATGCAACCACCCAGCACGCCAGGCCGCGCATGCGCACTGCTCAGTGCCGGATACAATGAGCTATGAGCAATTATTGCTCTGGATAACCAAGCTATATATCGGGCACAGATTTAAAATAACGCACACAGGAGAAAATAATTACATATAAATAATAATAGAAAAAGTAATAATGATGAGTAAGTATGATAAAGATGCAATATTAACGCATAAGTGCCAGATCTGATACCATACAAAATTACAGCATATCATTAAAAACATGCATAATATATAGCGAATAGGGTTGAGCATTCCGATACTGCAAATATCGGGTATCGGCCGATATTGGCTGTATCGGAATTCCGATTCCGAGTTCCGATATTTTCGTCATATCGGATACCGGAATCGGGATTGTCACTGTCACTGTCAGTGTCCGTCGGTCGGGTCTGTCAGGAGTCAGCGGCACTTACCTGGCAGAAGATCTCCGGCGGTCACGTCCTGGACTGCTTCATGGCCGCCATCCTCTTCTCCCCGGCGGTCACATGCAGTTTCTCGCGATAACTGCAGTGACTGCTGGGTAATCCCGGCCGTAAAGCAGTCAGTCCGATGACGTCACCGCCGGGGAAGCAGGTAATCAGCTGCGATGTAGCAGAGCTGGATCGTCGTGGGACTGTCGTTACTATGGACTGCGTCGGACAGGTGGTATACTGTTGGTTTGTTTTTTTTCTTTTTTTACAGGAGATCGATGGCGTCGCAGGAATGAGTGTATAATAAAATTAATGAAAACTGTGTTGTCTCTTTTATTTCATTAAAAGACTTTTTTCTTGCTTTGTCTTTTTTTTATACATTTAATAACTTTGGGATTAATAATGGATCGGTGTCTTATTGACACCTCGCCATTATTAACCGGGCTTATTGTCACCGTGCAATCAACGGTGACATTAACCCCTTATTACCCCACTTGCCACCGCTACAGGGCAGTGGGAAGAGCCGGGTAAAGTGCCACAATTGGCACATCTTTTGATGCGCCAAATGTGGGGCTGCTGTAGCCTGGTATTATCAGGCTGTTGAGGGCCAAAATCCATGGGCCTTGACAGTCTTTTAATACCAGGCCGCAGCAGTCTGCATTTTACTTGGCTGGTTAACAAAAATAGGGGGACCCCTACGCCGTTTTTTTTTCGAGGGGATCCCCTATTTTTGTTAACCAGCCAAGCTAAGCAGACTGCTGTGGCCTGGTATTATCAGGCTTGCAAGGTCCATGGATATTGGATCCTTACCAGCCTGAAAAACCAGGCCTCAGCGGTCTGCTTCATCTGGCTGGTTAACAAAAATAGGGGGGACCCCACGCCAATTTTTTTCGAGGGGATCCCCTATTTTTGTTAATCAGCCAAGATATGCAGACTGCTGTGGCCTGGTATTATCAGGCTGGCAAGGTCCATGGATCTTGGCTCCTTAACAGCCTGAAAATCCAGGCCTCAGCGGTCTGCTTCATCTGGCTGGTTAAAAAAATAGGGGGGACCCCACGCCATTTTTTTTTCGAAGGGAACCCCTATTTTTGTTAATCAGTTCCCTCTGACGTCACTGATGGTGTCCCTGGCTGACCTGAAGTGAAAGTGGAAAGCAATCAATTAAGCTTTCCACTTCCTCTCCTGTCAGCCAGGAGAGGAGCTCATTCATTTGGGGGTTTACTGTGAGGCTGCAGCATTAGCTGCGGTCCCTGCAGTAAACATTAACCCTTTCTGAAGGATTACACCGTGGGACCTGACTGTGCATCGGATTGGTAAGAATAATTTTGCTTTATTATTTTATTTTTATTACAGGAAATGGTTTTAGCAGGTAAATAAAATATGGTCAAAAACTGTGTGATTATTTCATTAAACTTTTTTATTAAAGTGTGTGTGTTTGATTTTTCTTTCATACAATAGGATTAATAATTGATAGTTGTCTAATTGACAGCTCTCAATTATTAACCTGGCTTAAAGTGACCTTTCAATTGCAAGGTCATTTTAACCCCATATTAACCCATTCGCCACCGCTACAGGGCAATGGGAATAGACGGGCAAAGTGCCAGAAAGGGCAAATCTAATTAGAGATTTGCCCTTTCTGGGGTGTCTGGGGGCAGATGTTAAGTAGCCGGGGGGGGCCAAAAAAAATGGTCCCTCTCTAGGCTATTATTATCTGCCCCCACTCACTGGCTTTGTCTGTCTGGTTGCGAAAATAGGGCGGGAGCCCACACATTTTTTTTCAGCAATTTTACACCTCATATATATATATACATGTCATTGAATTTGTGACACATATATATATATATATATATTTATATTTATAGTTCATACACTTCTACATAGTATAATAGCCGCTAATTCAATTGCCGGCTTTTGTGAAAATGCAGAACCCGACATGAAATGACACTTGGTGTACATAGGGTTAACCATGTCTTTTCATGTAGTTTGATATCTGATTTGCACAAACAATTACATGAGTGTAAGTGTGCAAAATTTCACACCTGTAGGGGTTAATTAAAGGTGTAAATTCGTAGCAAAAAAGTCCGTTTTTTTTACAACGAATTTACACCTTTAATTAACCCCTACAGGTGTGAAATTTTGCACACATAGACTGATGTAATTGTTTGTGCAAATCAGATAGCAAAGGACATGAAAAGACATGGTTAACCCTATGTACACCAAGTGTCATTTCATGTCGGGTGCTTCTGTCTTTTCACAGAAGCCGGCTTTACCCGGCAATTGAATCAGAGGATATTTTACTATGTAGAAGTGTATAAACTATACATATATGATAATATATGTCACAATGACATGTATATATATAATGTATTCTATGTGTGTATATTTAGTGTTTACAAGGAAAGAAAGAGGTTTTTTTAGTTGCGATATTTTGTTCCCATAGACTTACATGGGACTTCCGGTATCGGTATCGGGTATCGCCGATATTTTAGTGATATCGGCGATACCATTCCGATTCCGATACTTTTGGATATCGGAAAGTATCGCTCAACTCTAATAGCGAATAATAAAAGTGAGAAAATATATATATAAAAAATATATACATTATAAGTATAAGTAATAAATATATAATATATGTATATATATCTCCTTTCGTGCTTCACGTGCAGCGGATATTCTTCAAAGATGTAAATCAATCCACGATTGCATAGAAATAAATCTAAAAAACAACAGAGAAATAATTGAAACACACATAAGCAGATAAAATTACAAAAAGGGGATAAAGGAAAAACTCTCATTAGGACCCAGAGGGGACACTGTCCTGAGTGTCCAGATCCACTTAGTCTCTAATTGGGCAAGACGTTTGCTGACATTTCCACCCCTAATACCACTACAGAGCATATCAATGCCCGAGACCTTCAATAGGGTGGAATCACAATTATGATATAGTTGAAGTGTCTTGGTAGTGTCTTAAGGGAGGAAATGTACTATTGAGAAAGAGATCTATTGATTAATTAATATAGATATCCTTGTGGTTAGTTCACAGCACGGTTAGTCAAGGAGTGTGATTTTAAAATATGCACCGTGACTCTTTCTCTATAAGAGTAGGTTTTTAAATATTTTCATTAAATGTTATGTTTTATTATTTTCTCTATTGCTGATAACTGCTATCACACACTAAAAGATGCTTTTTTTTGCAAACATATTTTGAGAGCTGTAATTTTTCTACATTTCTGTTAACGTTTTTATTTGTGCCATTTTCGGGCACATGACAATTTTTTTTGCTTTCTGTTCCAATTTGTGGGAGACAGAATGAACAAAAACCAGCAATTCAGGAATTGTTTTTTTGTTATTTTTATGCCGTTCATCGTGTGTTAAAAGTGATAAAGCAGCTTTATTATTCAGGTCTCTACAATTATACCGATATCACATTTATTATTATATTATTATTATTATAGATTTTTATAGCGCCATTTATTCCATGGCGCTTTACATGTGAAGAGGGGCAAATATAGACAAGTACAGTAAACATGAGCAATA
>JARQOD010000006.1:35150430-35175001 GCA_033576555.1 Oophaga sylvatica
AAAGGTCCAATGAACCAAGGCTTAAATTTAGGAGATCCCAACTCTCATAAAAATATTTTTTGAGGACAACCAGACCAAGTCCCCCATTTTAAAACCGAGGACCATCAGCCAACCCCCGGGTTAGCAAACCGCGGGGGACCCTCCTAGGGGGGAAAACCCAACCTCTCCACTACCTGGCCCCAAAATTTTGGGCATACGCCCCCAAAAAGGGGAAACACCTGGACAGACAGAACCTCCGTCGGGTCCTGAAAAAAAATCGAGGGTGAAACCCAAAAATCCCGAAAAATGGAGAAAACAAAGTGGCAGAGCTACCCAATTTAACGAAAAACTCAGCCAAAGGCAAAAAAGGGAACCCAGTAAACCTGATCACAGACACAAAGCATTTTAGATAATTTCTCCAATGTCTGGTTTTTTCTCCATTTTTGCCCATTGGCTGAGGATGACAACCCCGAGGAAAAGAAAAATGAACCCCAATTTTTAAAAACAAAAGGTCCCCAAAAACCCTGGAAAAAACTGGACTCCCCTGTCAAAACCCCAATGTTCTCAAAAATGCCGTGTAAACAACCACGTGCTGAAGGAACAAAGGCACCAATTCAGGGGATGAAGGCAACTTAGAAATGGCACAAAAAGTAAAAATTTTGGAAAACCAAACACAAATCACCCAATAAACGGTCATTCTCTGAGAAAAAAGGGGGTGGGAAATGAAATCCAAAGAGATATGGGTCCAGGGTCTTTTTGGGCACAGGCAAGGGGCATCAACAAACCATAGAGCGAGAGCAAGACTTTGGGGTGAGGAGAAGTCCCGCAGGACGCACAAATTCCCCGACATCACGAACAAGTAAGGCCCCCAAAAGGGACCGACTAACCAAGTCTCTGGGACCAAAAATTCCGGAAGACCGGCCAACGCGGAAAAATAATCTCAACACACAAATCTTTTTTCCCCGGGGCCGGGGCAAAAATTCCCAACAGGGCAAAACGGGTCGGGCCAAACCCCCTGACACCCCTCCAAGCCAGTCCAAATTGGGGCGAGATGGGGGAAAAGAAAAAACACCTTCTTTCCCAAAATTTAAAAGAAGGGTCAAAAACGGAGAGTCCGCAAGGGGAAAACCCCCCGAGAGGGGATCCGCCTTAACAATTCCCTTGGCCAGGGAAAAAAGGGAAAACCCCAAAAAATTAAAATTTTGAAAAAACAAGGGGCCCCCCGGGAAAGTCTAGGATTTAAATCGCCCGGCAGATTCCAATAAACCAAATTTTTAGGTCCGAAAAGGACCACCACCATTTTTTTGGCTCCCTCCAGCCAAGTCTCCACTCTTCAAAAGCCATTCGGGGCAAAAACCCCGATTACCCACCAAATCGTTCTTAGGAGAAAATTTTCGAAGAAAAAGGCAAAAGGGTTACTTTTAGGGGTCTCGGATCTCTTTGGGACAAAAGGGCACCTCCCCCAATTTTTAGGGGCATCACCTCCACCTAAAATGGCAGGAAACACAGGCTGCCGTAAAAGGAGCAAAGGGAAAAATCCGTTAAGTTCCTGAAACCCAGAGACTGCTCAGGGGGCCCAATTACCACACAACCTTTTTGGTCAAATCAGAAAAATTTGGTTTAAAAATAACCCGGGAAAATTCCCCAATAAATTTTTGATAAAAAATTTGGGAAAAACCCCAAAAAAACTTTTGAAGACCCTTTTAATGAAGTAGGGTTTGGACCCAACCAGATGGCCTGAACCTTGACCGGTCCATTCAAAAACAATGGGGACAAAATGAATCCCAAAAATGAGATCCTCTGTACGCCAAAAGACACTTTATCCCTTCACATACAGAGCATTCTCTTAAAATTTGGGGAATAAGTTCGAACATTTTCACATGAGAGTCCCGTCTTGGGGAAAAAAAAGAACACCAAAAAAACAACAGAAATTTATCCACAAAATCCCTGAAAATGTCTTCATAAGGGGACGGAAACAGAAAGTATTAGGAGCCCAAAGGGATCACAAGGTACCAAAATGCCCCTCGGAGTATTAAACCCCGTCTTCCTTCACCCCGGCTTAAGCAATAAGGTTTTACCCCCCCCTGAGGTCAAGCTTTGGTAAACCAAGTGGTTTTTCACCTGGAAAACAGGTCAGAAAAAAGGGTAACATATTGATATTTCACAGTAATATTTTCAAAGACGATAATCAATACACGGCCAAAGAACCCTCTTTTTGGCCAAAAAAAAAAAACCCGGGGCCCCAAGGGTGAAGGGATGGTCTTTTTAAACCCCTTCTCCAATTCCTTGAAAAAACCGCATAGCGTCATGTTGGGGACAAAAATTTAAAAAGGGATTAGGGGAATTTACTACCGGCACTTTTCAATAGCGTTCATAGCTTTAGGGGGGGAAAAGGATGCAGATTTTTTTTTCGCAAAACACATCAGAAAAATAATCAAAAAGTCAGAACACCGGCCTGGGGGGAGGCAGAAAAAAAGGGTGTTGGTTTAAAAACCTTTTGGCACCCAACTGGTTTTTACAGACAAGATTTCCATTCCAAACAGGATTATGAGACTGTAACCAAGGGAAAACCCCGTAGATAATGTCATCGATTATACAAACCAAAAATTTGCAGCTCTCCTGATGACAGGTAAACCCTCATGTCACCTGAGTAGGAACTGAGGTTTATTTCACCAAAGGGGAAAAGATCCCCATTGGGGAATGACCCGAGGGGTAGCAAGGGAAACCACAACTTTAGCAAAATCAAAATCCAACAGGTTTTTGCTGCCCGAAAAAAAAAAGCCTGAGCAGAAAATGGGACAGAGAGCTTCAGAGTAAATTAATAAAACTTGTTTTAACACCCCAAGGGAACTGGCTCAAAAGTCTTTCCCACTTGGGGGAACTAAATAGCTGGGGCATCACACAGTAGAAACATAACCCCCTTTTTCGCTTTCGAAACTCTGACCTGGCCCCCAAAACCATCTATAAAACGCATGGATTTGGGCGGTTCCAAGGCAACACATTCCAGCAATTTTTCCCCCCCCGCAAACCTGTAAAATTTGAATCGAATGCATAGAATCTTTTAGACAGGGGGCGGGGGAAACCCACCATAACCCTTTAATTACGACGACCCTTCCGAAAAAGGGTGAAAGCGCGTCATTCCCCAAATTTGGCGGCCCCCCCCCGAAATTTAAAAAGTTTTAAATCCGAACGCCCTGATTTTAACCCAAAAAAGGGTTTTTTTAATTATCGGACATTAGGCTCATCAAAATAAAACCCCCAAAGGTTGAAAAAAGATAAATAAAAACGGGGCCCCAGTGTCGGGAAAAAACCCAAACCTGGATCCCCGCGGAGGGATGCAATTGAACCTGCACGTGTTTTCCCAGGCTTGATTTAAGGCAAAAAAAAATTTAAAAAATTTTTTTAAATTTTAAAATTGGGGCCCCCCAAAAACAAAATTTGGGCCAGCCCAAAAACCCCCAAAATACAAACCCAACCTCAAAACAAAACCCAAAAACCTTGGCAAATCCTGGGTCCCCCCAACCCAAAAAAAGGGGAAAAAAAAAAACAAAAAAAAAAATTTTCCCCAAACCTTTTTCCCCCCCCCCCAGCCAACTTTTAAAAATTTTTTCCAAACTTTTTTCCAATCAAAAAAAAAGGCCCCCCCCCTTGAGAACAAAACCCGAAACCCCAAATAAACCAAAACCCCGTTGGAGGCCCCACAACCCAAAAAAACTCCCTAAAATAGAAGAGGAAAGCACCCCCGGACAGGGCCCCAAAAACAAAGAAAAACCCCCAAAAAAAAGGGGGGAAAAAAAAAAGAAAAAGAAAAAAATAAAAAAACTTAAATCCAAAAAAAAAAATAAAAAAATAATAAAAAAAAAAAAACCCAATCATAAACCCCAAAAAACCCGAAACACAAAACCCAAAAATTTTTTTTTTAAAAAAAAAAAAAAAAAATAAAAAAATAAAAAAAAAAAAATTTAAAAAAAAAAAAAAAAAAAAAAAAAAAAAAAAAAAAACAACAAAAAAACAAAAAGAAAAAATGTCTTATTGTTAGCGGGGGATGCAGACACGACCAGCAGGCTAAAAGGGAAACAGAAACAAGGATTGAACCAGAACAATTGTACCGGGAACCCGATGGGAAGGCGACCCCTTAAAAAAAAACCAAAGTAACCCTATTCCCAATCCTCACAATCTTCACTGCAGTCCTACCCTTTTTAAACCCCCAGAGGGGGCCTCTCTCAGAATCATTTCAGTCCATTCAAAACATTTGTCCCCTTTTTCCTATTTGTTCTTTTCAAAAGTACACAAAAGTGGGGTATTTTTTTTGGGGATAATGCTCCAAAGGTGTGCCCAAAATAATTAAAGCAGATCTTAATACATTTATGCTTCTTACTCCAGAATAAATTAGTTTTGAAAAGGTAGCCTTAAAGGGGTTGTCCACTACTGGACAACACACTTCTTAAACTAAATGTTCAGCCTCGATAACATAATAAAGCCTATACTCACCTCCTGTGTTGGCTTGTTTCAGCTGTGTTGGCACTTGCGATCACGGGCTGTGATGTGGTGGAATGACACATTATGCCCAGCAACCAATCAGTGCTTGCATCACTTTCTCCGCCTTCAGACAAACTGAACATAAACAGGAAGTCTGGGATCAGCTGCACCCGACTTCTCTTCATTTTCAGTTTGTCCGAAGGCGGAGACGTGACGCCAGCGCCAATTGGGCACCGGGCATCACATGTCATTCCATTGCATTACAGCCCTGGAGATCGAGCACCATGGCATGGGCATAAGCGGTGAGTATACACGTTATTACTTATCGTGTCCAAACATTTAGTTTAAGAAGGGTTATCCTAGTAGTGGGGAACCTCAGTAACAAATGTTTCCTATTGTCCTTAAATACTCAAATGTTTGATGGTTTCAATGAGATGCAATTGGGTCATACTATACTTCTTCTAAATTGTGCCAAGTCCAATCTCATATTCTATAACAAAGATATTTCGTCTTAGTTTACTCTCTGCGGAGTTATCAAAATCTCACATTTTTTTCCAATGCTTCTGTAGTACAGATTAGCAGTGACTTGGGTGCCCAACATATAACTTTTGTATGCTGGATCCCCTAATAGCTCTACACAACCATGATCTATTTCCTCCTTGCAAACTGTGAGGAGCAATGCACACATCACATAGAATTCTCTCTAGGGAGACAGTTTGTTTTAGTCTCTTTTTCAAAGATCACCCTCATCTTGTGGTGCCAGAAAATTCAGGATTCCAGGCAGCCAGGCATGAACTTTTGAATATTTTCTAAAAAAAGTGCCAAAACATAATCTGATATGTCAGAAGAGTATGTCAGAGAACAAAAAGTCTTCATCTTTATAAATACTTCCCAACTCTCTAAGGAAGTACTGAAGGCTCTCGCAAAAAGTGCAGACCAGACCAAGAGGTGGCAAATCTGCTGTTGCCTAGGTATCTCAACAAGCATTAAGAAGGTGTGGAAGAAGTATGGATGAGTGGAAGGAGTACAGAAAATTGACGGCCTTAAAAAAATATTAACAGTAGCGTGTTTTGCACTCCCAAATCAATCACCTCGCAGATATCCATGAAAGTCATTAGGTATGCCTTTTTACAGCTTAGAAAAAGTTTAGAATACGTTTTTAATCTATCTGAAGCCCTTTTTTTGCTTACTCATCAAAAGCACACTTTCCTACATACTGAAATAGAGTTAAATGAAAAATTTCTGTCACTTTGAGTTTTCACTAGGGGAAGCTAATTGTAGTTAAATATATACATTTTACAATTAACTAAACTGGAGAAATCTAAAATCAGTGTACTCTCCTAGTGTCCTAGTGGTTACAGTAGGCACTACTAAATGTAATAATTAAAGAGAACGTTTATCAGTTTCAGTTCTCGTTCACACATTCAGTATTTGATCATATTTTACCTCAGTATGTGTAAGCCAAAACCAGGAGTGGAACAATCAGAGGAAAAGTGTTATAGAAACACTCACACTTCTGTATTTTTCTCCCATCCTGATTTTTGGCTAACATACTGATGTAAAATACTGACCAAGTACTGAACTGTGAACAAGGCCTTAGCATGTTAATCTGGCCACATCATGGAATACTGAGACAAAAAATAATCAACATCTCGACAACAAAGAAACAACATAGTGCCACAATGTCCTATGTCACTAAAATCCATTTATTGGGCTGATGTTAGAGGTGTTTTTAGCTTTCATCTATTTATTTGGTTTTCCTGAATTAATTGTGGTGGTGATTTTACACACCGACAATTTTCACTGGTTCTTGTTTTTGTTCCATGTTGCAGTGCAGAATGTTCTTAATTTCGATTGGTTTATGTTTTTTTATTTTGTCTGCACAGTAGATCCAATTGAGATGTTGTTCAGATTGATGAGGATACGCATTATTTTATTTTACATTATGGAAATAGTGGCTGCAGAGCTGAATAAAACAGTTCATTTGTTTGTTTTGTATTCAATTTCTCATTTATGTTGCAGAGAATTAGCTAAAAAAAGTTTATGCGGACTATTCTAACTTCCACCCATAAATAAGGGGGTGGTAGCATAGATGCTTCACTGGTGACATGTCCTTTTTCCAGAGGCAATGGCATTGACCAATTATAAGCACAGCATTTTGTATGGGGAAAAAAGAAAAGAAAACACACCCAGAGAATGCCACAAACGACATTTTCTCTGTGATAAGACATATCCACAAGTCACAATAATCAGACTCCCACATCTGCCATGATTACACTACCAACACCTTTTTCCATCTATTTCAAGCATCAGTGAATAATGCCCTGATGGTTGGTACAGATCCAGAGTATGAAGAAAAAGGAGTGAATGCAAGTTTTGACCTGTTATTGGTCTTTTTCAAGCCCCCAGAGAAGAATCTATGATAATGCCATCATGATTATTGTTTAAATTAGCATATAAACTTTTGCAAGACAATATCTCCAAAAAGAAGATTAGACATAAAAATACCACAAATGTTATTCAGCTCTGCAGCCACAAGTCCACGATGTGGCCAATTTAAGATCATCTTTAACTCTTTAATTGTGTAAAGGGAAGCTATGTGATATTTTTCATCTGGAGGCCTAACATCATGAGCTGAAATCAGGAACATAGACTGCCCTTACGGTAGGTATGTATGTATAACAAAGAATGTAAAAGCTGCTCTTAAAAATCTGCAAAAATAAAATGTCTCAGTCAAAACAATACTTTTACTTGTCTCACATTTTACCATACCAGTGATAAATGTTACCCCTAAATACAACATTGTGGTAAATGTTCAAAAAGGACCAGTTTACTCTCCTGACTATGTCTACTTTAGTAAAAACTCAAAAAACTTTATAAAATATCAAATCCAGATCTTTCCTTATCAAAGTATGTTCCACCGTTCCTTTGTTAGTCCTGCAAGAATTTCAAGAACATATAAAAAACAAGGGCTATGTTTAGTGTGTGTTAGTGTCTGTCCCTACACTGAGTGCAACAATTGGACAGTGTCAGAGTGTGTACGGACACACCCCTAAATGGTAAACACCCAGTTGCCAATTTTTTCTTACATTCTGAAGAAAAAAAAAGAACAGCAGCACAATGCAGCATTTGCCGAAAATATGTTCCCAAATCATTACAATATTTTTGGGCAAATCAATTACAATATTTAAAAAAAAAAGATGTCAGGACTCAAGAGAGCTGAAAGATCTTTTTTAATGTTTGCTTTAATTGTAGTTTGTTTAGCCTAACAGTTGAGATTTCATCATGAATATTCCATATATTGTACAGTCCTCAGAAAACTCTTCAAAGACACTAAATACTCACTAATATCAATTCAATCAGTGGAAAAAAAAGGAAGCCATCTAAGTAACACAACAACAATGTGAGTCTTCTGCACAGAAGCAATGACAATGATGAAGATATAGTCTTGTATTTTTTTAAAACATTGGGTGGTTGATGTTGACAGTTTAGATAAGTGCTGAGAAGCTATGCCTGACAGTGAGTAACAGGGATATTTGCTAGGGCAAGCTCCCTTTGGAGTACTGTACACTGTGTTTGAGAAAGGGAAAAGCTTCTGAACAATTCTACAATGTAAGCAAAACTAATGTATTTTTTTCAGATTTATTTAGAATGCAATACAGACATTGGAAAAGACGATAACGGGTCAAATATTAAAATAACTAAACTTGCACACCTGCTAATACAAGTTAGGGGAAGAGAATTACTTTGGAATTAATTTCAAACTTAAAAATTATTTTTAGAAAAGAGAGAGATGTTTATAAAGAATAAACCGGAAAGCCCAACACATGGCCATCCGGGGGTCCCCATCTGACAGGAAGTAATCATGGTGTTTTCTTTGTCCTTTGATCTCTGAGACCAGTAAATATGAGAATTGGAATTTCCTTATCTGTGCAATGATCCAGCATTAATCCTCATTAATGCTGCAGAGCGCAAAAATACAGTGCCTACAAGTAATATTCACCCCCCTGCAGATTAGCTGGTTGACACATGTGGAATTAACTTGGCATTGTGACATTTGTACGTGATCAGCCTGGAAGGGGAAAATGCACTGCAGCAAAAATTTTGTTTTATTTTTTTTTTATTTTTTTAAAAAAACGTTAAAAGTTAATTCAGAGTGTCATTTATTATTCAACCCCTCAAACCACAAGAAATCTGTTTGGTCCCCCTAAAGTATTAAGAAGTAGTTTTAGGCACCAAGAATAATGAGCTTCACATGTGTGGATTAATGATCTCTTTTGTCAGCCTTTTCTGACTATTTAAGACCCTCCCCAAACTTTTGAACAGCACTCATACATGGTCAACATGGGAAAGACAAAGGAGCATTCCAAGGCCATCAGAGACAAGATCGTGGAGGGTCACAAGGTAGCAAGGGGTACAAAACCTTTCCAAGGAGTTGGCCCTACCTGTCTCCACTGTTGGGGAGCATCATCCGTAAGTGGAAGGCTTATGGAACTACTGTTAGCCCTTTCCACGACCTGGACAGCCTTTGAAAGTTTTCCTCCCATGCCGAGGCCAGCTTGTCCGAAGAGTCAAGGCTAACCCAAGGACAACAAGGAAGGAGCTCCGGGAAGATCTCATGGCAGTGGGGACATTGGTTTCAGTCAATACCATAAGTAACGTACTCCACCGCAATGGTCTCCATTCCAGACGAGCCCGTAATTGTACCTTTACTTTCAAAGCGTCATGTCAAGGCTCGTCTACAGTTTGCTCATGATCACTTGGAGGACTCTGAGACAGACTGGGTTTAAGGTTCTAATGTCTGATGAGACCAAGATCAAGATCTTTGGTGCCAACCCACACGTGCGTTTGGAGACTGGATGGCACTGCATATGACCCCAAGAATACCATCCCTACAGTCAAGCATGGTGGTGGCAGCATCATGCTGTGGGGCTGTTTCTCACCAAGGGCCTGGCCATCTGGTCCGCATCCATGGGAGGATGGATAGCAAAGGCCTACCTGGAGATTTTGGCCAAGAACCTCCGCTCCGCCATCAAGGATCTTAAGATGGGTCGTAATTTCATCTTCCAACAAGACAACGAACCCAAAGCAACAGACAAGAAAACCAAGGCCTGGTTCAAGAGGGAAAAAGTCAAGGTGTTGGAGTGGCCTAGTCAGTCTCCTGACCTTAACCCCAATGAAAACTTGTGGAAGGAGCTCAAGATTAAAGTCCACATGAGACACCCAAAGAACCTAGATACTTGGAGAAGATCTGCATGGAGGAGTGGGCCCCAAAATAACTCCACAGACCCGTGCCGGCCTGAAACAGGTCTTATAAAAGACGATTATTAGCTGTAATTGCAAACAAGGGTTATTCCACGAAATATTAAACATAGGGGTTGTATAATAATTGACCCACACTTTTATGTTTAAAATTTATTAAAAATCAACTGAGCAACAAACTTTTTGTTTTGTAAGATTTATGCTTCTGTTAATAAATCCTACCTCGTTTGCAGTTTGAAGGCTCTAACTTATTTGCATCTTATCAAACCAGCTAAATCTGCAGGGGGTTGAATACTACTTGTAGGCACTGTAAGGTCTTATGCCCAATACCATGATGTAGAGATGCATAAAACAGCAATCTGGACATGCAGCAATACAAAATACTCTAATAGAATAAATAAATTCACAAAATAAATCAATAATAAAATACCAGAAGGCACTGTCTCTTGTGCATGACTGTTAACCAGCCTAAAGCAGCATCCACCAGAGGAAGAGACAAAGCTGTGCGAAACACACAGAGATCATCAGAATTAATTTCTGCTCTTACGAGCAAGTCACACCACCCTTGGAGTGCAGAATAGATACAGAAATAAATTAGCTAAAGATACTGTATTATTCATTTTTATCCCATTTTCTCATAGTCAGTGATATACAGCAAATAAAGACGCTTCAGTTAAGGCTGTGGATAGTTGGGTGTAATGCCACAGATAAGCTCCAGGAACTTTGCACCAGATAGGAAGTTCTCCATATTCCCTGTCAGGGCAAGAAACTTATCTCAAATTGTTGCATTATCTCATGACTGTGCTTTATTTTACTGCTACAATTTCTACTATTTAACTGTTCACGAGTCCCTACCAAAGAGTCTCACACACTAGAGAGAAGAAAATCAGGAACAATTGGATTCACCTGTTTGATTTGCAGAGAAGCTATTCTTCTTTAATTGAATGCTAGACCCCAGAGCATAATAAGCATAAGATGTAAAAAATAAAAAATACTTATACACACCTTACCGTCACCCATCTGGTCCTCATGGCATCATACCACTTCCAGCTCTGCTGAGGCCCGGGACAATTTTTGTGCATGGGTGCAAGGTCATGGCGCTCATTGTGTCATCATGATATTGTGACCTTGTGTGCACTTGCACAGAACTTCATTGCTTGCAGCAGTGAAAAGAAGATGCCACAAGAATGGAATAGGAGATGATGAAGAATGGAGGAGCCAGAGAGCTGAGCAGTAAGGTGAGCATATATTTTTTTTATTTTTCCCCTTTTGTTAGCCCTTTGAAAAACTGAACATGAGCAGAAAACAGAAAAAAAATTAAAGATATTTAAAAAATTTTTTTACATCAACTGATTTTAATTAGTAAAAATATAGATGATACAATCCCTTTAAATAATGTAATGAAATTCAGAATGTATTCAGAAAGTTAATAAACTGTATAGTTCGCACCATAATTCTGCACTAAAATTTAAATATTGTTATGCCCCTTTAAGCTTATTTTAACAGTCCTCGCACACATGTATCTTGGTTTATAACACGCCTGGCTTGTCTCACATAGTACTTTCACATCTTCCTAATTACAGATTACTTTAGAAGTTACTTATACTGCAGAGTGAATTTATCTGAAACAATTGTATATGTTGAGTGTTCCGCCAGGAATTAAATCATCCCATGTTTCTTAAATTGGTTGAGGCGTTTAACATAAACAAAAGACAGATTAGAGGGTTTTGTCACAGTTCAGTCAGATGAAATTCTGGAGGAGCAATTGTCATATTTGAATTAATCAGATTTACTTACACTCAAATGAATTTTTATATTTTTATAATAACAATAGTTTTTTTTACAATTTAGCATAAAACTTGCTGTGATCAACTTTCACTATTAAAGGATGTTTGAAGTCTTTTAGAAATAAAGCTTTATGACACAGTAATAAAAGAGAAGTAACTTTGGAATGTAAGGCTTGTCTCAAACAAACAGTGGGCATTCTATATCTGGTTGACATTGCTATGTCCAGCATGAATATAAGTTGATACATAAGCAGGAATAGTATGTCCAGGGACATATCTAGGGGGCCCCATTAGGCCGAGTGATGCGGAATTCCAAGATGTCTTTCTGGTGGCTGCATTTTGCTACTACCCCCTAGAGTGGGATTCGGCTGTTCTCTGAGACAGCTGTCAAGCTAACAGCTGGCTGAGAGAAGGTATAGCAAGCCGACTCCCAGCAATCAATTGTACTAACACCTTTTAGGTGCAAGTACAATTGAAGCCCTGACTGCTGGCACTTATAGGTCAGGGAGATGTCAGCAGCATGATCAGGTCATCTGATCACACTACTGATATAACTGGTGCTCCAACAGAGCTGAAAAAAAGTGAAAATTTATTGCATTTCAGGGGATAAATTTGAGGTGACATAATAGGGAGCAGTAGGGGTGAAATGGGTACAGAAATGATGTTTGAGGACACAGTATTAAGAGCAATGGGGGGAATGGGTGCAGAAACAGTATGGGGAGTGGGTATGCATGAGAAACAGTATGGAGAAAGAGGGCGAATGTATGAGAACACAGTGTAGTGAGTATGGGGATGTGTGAGGAGACAGTATGGGGAGCAGGAGGGGGGTCGAATGTGTGAGGAGATAGTATGGAGCAGGAGTGGGGAACATAGGGCGTAGGGGATGTGTGAGGAAACAGTATGCGGAGTGGTGGAATGAGTGTAAAAATGATATGTGGAGCAAGGGATGTGTGAGAAGACAGTAGGAGAAGGGGTAAATGTATGGGGGGAATAGTGTGAGAAGACAGCATGGGGGACAGAGGAAGGACACAAGGACACAGCAAAGTGGGGACAGTATTCTGGGGAGCTGGAGTGTGATGGCAGGCACAGTATGGAGACTGGGCTGGGCAGTATAAGGGGGACACAGTATAAGAGGACAATTTGAAGAGGGGGCCCAGTCTGGAAATGAAAGAGCAGTGAGGAGGCCATGTTGCATAAGAGTGACAGTGTGGGGGTCAGATTTTGCGCAGGGAGAACAGTGAGGGGCAATATTAAGGGGCACAGCATAGGGCAGATTTTTTTTTATTCAAGAGCATTATAATCACATTGCTATTTTCTTTGGCATCTTGTCGGGATGTTCTGCAGAACACCAGAGAATATGGAAGTCTGCAAAGGCAACCTGTGGCTGTGAAGAGTCATCTGGACAAGATGAAGAAGAAAAGAAAGAGAACGACTCCAATCAGAGGAGTTGTCATCTATAAGGTATCTGGTTGTAAAATCTGATGATGACTGATAAAAACTCTGAGTATAGCCTTACGATTGTTCAGGACATACCGGGATTTATAACTTCAAGCGATACAAATGTAGATGTTGTTAACCTGACATTACAATTAATTTACCATGTGCAGATGGTGGTTCTGGGGCTGAATTCATGTATGAATGGTGGTTCTGGTGATGTATTCATGTACTGATGGTGATTCAGGTGATGTGTTCATATATTGATTCATGTACTGATGATAGTTATAGTGCTCCATTCATGTACTGGTGGGGTTCTGTGGTTCTGGTGATTTATTAATGTACTACTGGTGGTCCTGGTGATGTATTCTCGTATTGATTATGGTTCTGGAGTTGTATTCATGTACTGATGGTGGTTCTGATGATTTACTTTTGAACTGATGAGGATTCTAGTGATGCATTTCTGTCCTGATGGTGGCTCTGGTGAAGTATTCTTGTGCAGTTACTAGTTCTGATCCTGTACACATGAAATAATTCATAACACGTAAGATTATATGATAC
Source organism: Oophaga sylvatica (assembly GCA_033576555.1). Classification (NCBI taxonomy): domain Eukaryota; kingdom Metazoa; phylum Chordata; class Amphibia; order Anura; family Dendrobatidae; genus Oophaga; species Oophaga sylvatica. Next base: position 35,163,933 of record JARQOD010000006.1, read on the forward strand.
ATAGCTATGTTAAAAATGTGTGCCACCTGACAAGTTAAGGGTTACTATGTTTTTATTTATGTTCAGAGCATTTAAGGGTTGTTTAAGTTTTTGATGAAAGTCTGCAGTCACTCTATGTGACTGTAGACTTCTGAATTCTCAAATCACACGCATGGCATGGTGTCAAGATTCTCTGATGCTGGCAGGGAGAGAAGGAGGTCAAGAAACCGCAAGTATGCAACTTGGGTAAATGCATTCACTTGCCGATTAGCTAAGCCTGGCCTCGCTCAATACAAGATAATTGAATGAGGCTGGAACACATCTAGCTGGAATGTTGTCGGAAGTATGCAAATCACATACTTGCGATCATATGACCATTCACTCTTGCCGCTGGCATTGGTGAATCCTCAAACTACGCTGCTCAAAAAAATAAAGGGAACACTTAAACAACACAATGTGACTCCAGGTCAATCACACGTCTGTAAATTGTTAATCAATTTATCCTGCTGTTATGCAAATGGAAAAAACAGGTAGAAATGATCGGCAATATAACCCTATAAAGGGGTGGTTCTGCAGGGAGTGACCACAGACTGTTCTCATCCTTTTTGGCCGTTGTTTTGGTCACTTTAGCATTTTGTCATTGGTCTCACTCCTAGAGGTTACAGTAGCAACCCACAGAAGTTGCTCAGGTAGTGCAGCTCATCCAGGATGGCACATCAATGTGAGCTATGGCAAGAAGGGTAGCTGTGTCTGTCAACACAGTGTCCAGAGCATGGAATAGATACCAGGAGACAGGCCAGTACACCAGGAGATGTGGAGGGGGCCTTAGGAGGACAACAACCCAGCAGTAGGACAGCTACCTCCTCCTTTGTGAAAGGAGGAACAGGAGAAGTAGTACCACAGCCCTGCAAAATGACCTCCAGCAGGCCACTAAAATCCATTTGTCTGCTTAAACTGTTAGAAACAAACTCCATGAGGGTAGTAAACACCATGCAGGGCAATTGCCATTTGCAAGAGAACACCATGATTGGCAGATTTGACATTGGCACTCAGTGCTCTTCACAGATGAGAGCAAGTTCACACTGAGCACATGTGACAGACGTGACAGAGTCTGGAGACACCGTGGAGAACGTTCTGCTGCTTGCAACATCCTCCTGCATGATCGGTTTGGCAGTGGGTCAGTAATGGTGTGGGGTGGCATTTCTTTGGAGGGCTGCACAGCCCTTCATGTGCTAGCCAGAGGTACCCTGACTGCCATTAGGTACCGGGATGAGATTTTCAGACCCATTTGAGACAATATGTAGGTGCACTAGGCCCTGAGTTCCTTTTGATGCATGACAATGCTGGGCATCATGTGTCTTAAGTGTGTCAGCAGTTCCTGCATGATGAGGGCATTGATGATATGGACTGGCCTGCTCATTGCCCAGACCTGAATCCAATCGAGCACATCTGCGACATCATGTTTTAATCCATCCAGCAACGCCACGTTGCACCACAGACTATCCAGGAGTTGACTGATGCTTTAATCCCGGTCTGGATTAGATCCCTCAGGAAAACATCTACAAGAAGCACGTGAAGGCCACACACACTGCTGAGCATCATTTCCTAGTCTTGAGGAATTTCCACAGAAGTTGGATTAGCCTGTAATTTGATTTTCCACTTTTATTTTGAGTATCATTCCAAATCCAGACCTCCATAGGATATTAATTTTGATTTAAATTGATCATTTTTATTTTTTATTGTTCTCAACGCATTCCACTATGTAATGAATAAAGATTTGCAACTGGAATATTTCATTTAGTGATATCTTGGATGTGGTATTTTGGTGTTCCTTTATTTTTTTGAGCAGTGTATTTAATCCGGGTGCTGTGAGAATTCAGTAATGTGCAGTAATGTGATGTGAGAATGCCAAAAGTCACCCAAATTTAGGGAGGCCTCTAGCTGTGCCAAAATTATGTGACTTCAAAGTTTTATATGCCAGAACTTGCATAAAAGCTTTGATGAATCAGTCCTTAATTGTTTAAAGCTTGGTTTTGTGTTATATGCATTTTAAAAAGTAAATAACTGTTTTTTCTTCTTTTTCTCTTTCCTCTTTTCTGTATTTTTTTTATTAAAAACTAAATTAGTAATCTTGCAATTTTCACACTGACCACTGGAGCTTTTTTTAGTCACATACTCCCTGTCCTTTAAGGAAAAGCTTTCAGAAGGTGCCTTATCATTATAGGATCGAACTGACAAGTAACACCTCTGTACATAGCTAATAACCCAGGATCCAATACTCATAATAGGAAATGTCACAGCTCCCCCTCACACACCCTGATTAGAAACTTCAATACAAAAGATAGGGCTTGAGTCTGTTCATTATGGCAGTGGACATGTGTTGTTTCCTGAAAATGCAGGAAGTTAAAGTCTAAAAAAGGTATAAATTTCAATTTTTTTAATTTTTAATGCAGATTGTGATATGAGAAAATGCATATTTTCCGTTAAGTCTACACACTACAAGTTTTGTCAAAGACTTTAGGTAGTGCCAACAAGCTATTATAGGACTGTACTCTACTTCCTTGTGACTTCAATTTGATATCAAAGCAAACTGTTTTTTTTTCTTGTAGTTTTCCATATGACAAAAATATATATTTTGGCCTGCTTCACCAGATTTTGCATAGTGCAGACTAATTTTTTGCATCCTGCCCCATCCGAAATTTAGTACCAATAACTAATAATATTATTTTTGATAAGAATGGCAGCCAAGCCCTCCTTGAACTTGTTCAGTGAACAATATTTCTTTAATACAGCTGCACACAGAGAGTATATGGCTCTACATTGTCTTACTCTGGAACAGGGGTTCTCAACTCATGTCCACAAACAAAGTAATATTTTCAGGATTTCCTTCTTTTGCACAGTTTACTTGATTTGTTGTTCAGAATTACCTCAGATCTTTTCCTCAAGAGATTTCCTCAAATTTTCCGTTATTTTAATGTTTGAGGCAGAAATACCTGAAATTATACACGTAGAGATGCTATCAATGGTCATTAATGGTTATCTGAGGAATATTCTGCCATGCTGAATGCACTTACGCAAATCATCAAAATCTGCTGCTGGCAGCTCCCTTTGTGATTGCCAACCAATCATGTTGCCGACTTGCTTGATGGGAGACAAATCTAGAGATGCTGATGCCATGTCAGCACATTTAGGCCACAGTATCACAAGCAACATGCGGTTAATCTAAAAGTATACCTGGAATGAAAGATGGAGAGCAGAGACTAGAATGGAGGACTATCTTCAGTGATTAGTCTGGTTTTTATCCTGGAAGCATCAATAGCTTTAGTTTGGTCTGGAGACTAAGTGGGCAACACCATGAAGAGACCTTTAAGAATGACCATCACACCGGTACTACTCTTGGGACTATGGTGTGGGGTGGCATAATGTACACAATCCGGACAACATTAGTCTACATTCCAGGTACAATAACAGCTCGATGTTATATTGACTTAGTCATAGAACCAGTGGTACGGCCAATTCTCTAAAGTTTACCAAAATCTATTTTTCAACACAAGAACATTCCTCACACAACCATTAATAACCTTACTGATAGCAGCTAGACCATGTAAGTCTGGAGATCTCTGCTTGTGGCGTTCATAATCTATACAGAATAAATTGAGATGTTTTGAAAATTTTGCTTCTATTTTTTCATCATTTGCATATCATTAACACGTCAATCCATCCTGTGATTTTTCTAATTTCATGACTTTTGCTTCTTGGAGTTGCAATTTCAATGTTGAATACTGTATCTTTAATAATAATGTACAGTCATAACATAATTTTCTGTAAGAATATAACAATCTTCATATTCCAGGCCTGATATCTACAATACGTATTTGTCTCTGCTTTCATGAAATATTATGTTTTTCCACATTCTACGTGCCATGATTAGTTGTATTGAGGAAGTGGGCATTGCAATGGATAAATAAATCCTTCAAAGCGTAATATTCTTATGGCATTAGTATTTTCTAATGTGTTTCAAAGCAATAATAGTTTGACCTCTCTCTACTATGCCCGACATTTGCACAGATTTCCTGTCATCTCTGCACTATCTGTTCGTCCCATGTTGCGTTGCATTGACGTTTCCTGGGCTTCTTAGTCCTTTGTTGTTCTGTAGTAATAAATCAGTCTTAGAAAAATCCTGTCTAAAAATAAAATGTTATTAATATTCAAGCAGATTGATGAGGTGTTGTAGTAATGTAAGCTCTTAAATAATTTAGAAACTTCAAGCTAATTTCTGGGACAGTTGAAAATCTCAAGTATTTACTGCAGTTTCAAAATGAGATACTGTAGATTAGTCTTTGAAAACCTGGCTTTAACCCCCTCACACAGAGGACAATTTCCGTTTTTGTAGTTTTTGCTTTTTTCTTCACCTTCTTCCAAATGCTATTACTTTTTTATTTTTCCGTTCACATATGACAGCTTGTTTTTTTTCAGATGAGTTATACTTCCGAATGACACTATTCATTTTATCATGTGATTCACTGGAAACCAGGAAAAAAATTCTAAGTGCGTGGAAATTTTTAACAAAAAATTCAATTACACAATTATTTTTGGGAGTTTTTATATTACATGTTCACTATACGGTAAAACTGACCTGACATTATTATTCTCTAGGATAGTACGATTACGCAGATATCAAACATGTAAAGTTTTTTGTTTTAATTAAGTGGTGAAAAAAATTTGGAAATTTGTAAAAGCAACATTTTTTTCATACAGCGGTGCTGTAAGTGAGTTCACCTATGAACTCTGGTGAACTTTCTCACTTTGGGGGCTCATCGCTAAACACTGACAGGAGCGATTACGCTACTGTCAGTGTGTGCCCACTGGCTGGGAGAGAGGTCACTAATGTGACCCCTCTCCAAATCATCCGTATCATCGTGGGATAGTTTGGATTAGCTGCACTTCGGACAGGTAAGGAATATTGTTGTTTATTGTTTTTTTTTTTTTACAGGGAACATGGGCATGTTTAAAATAATTTTAAAAAATGGTATGGGAACTGCTCTATTTTTGATAACCAACCATGATAAAGCTGATAGCTGAGGGTTGCAGCCCGCAGGTGTCAGTTTTCCATGCTGGTTATTAAAAATAAAACATGATTCTATTGAGGGTAAACTGATCAAATTTGCTGATGACACAAAGCTAGGAGGGGTAGCTAATACTAGAGAAGAGAGAGAGAGGATTCAAAAAGATATAAATAAACTGGAGCAGAGGGCAGCAACTAACAGAATGGTTTTTAACAGGGAAAAATGCAAAGTACTACATCTGGGCAATAAAAATGAAAAAACCATATACAAAATGGGAAGAATAGGGCTAAGTAACAGCACATGTGAAAAAGACTTGGGTATACTAATAGCTCACAGACTGAACATGAGTCAACAGTGTGATGCAGCAGCAAAAAAGGCAAATACAATTCTAGGATGTATCAACAGAAGCATACAGTCTAGATCACGTGAGGTCATTATTGCCCTCTACTCCTCTTTGGTCAGACCTCATCTGGAATACTGTGTCCAGTTTTGGGCACCACATTTTAAAAAAGACATCAACAAACTGGAGCAAGTTCAGAGAAGAGCCACCAGAATGGTGACCGGTCTGCAAACCATGTCCTATGAGGAACGGTTGCAGGATTTGGGAATGTTTAGCTTGCAAAAAAGAAGACCGAGAGAAGACTTAATAGCTGTCTACAAATATCTCAAGGGCTGTCACATTGTAGAAGGATCTTCTTTATTCTCATTTGCACAAGGAAAGACTAGAAGCAATGGATGAAACTGAATGGGAGGAGACACAAATTAAATATTAGAAAAAACTTTTTGACAGTTAGGGTGATCAATGAGTGGAACAGGCTGCCACGAGAGGTGGTAAGTTCTCCATCAATGGAAGTCTTCAAACAGAGGCTGGACAGACATCTGTCCGGGATGATTTAGAGAATCCTGCTTTGAGCAGGGGGTTGGACCAGATGGCCCAGGAGGTCCCTTCCAACTCTACCATTCTATGATTCTATGACCCTATGTCATTTTTTTAAATGAATTTATAGTGCATGCGCCGACTGATGAATACTCCCTTCAGCGTCGCTTGCTCCAGCTGTTTTCAGGGACAGTAGGTGTAGCCTAATGGTAGTAGTACTGTCTCATCAGCTGACGCCTCTGACATTTTACCGCCAGTCACAGCTGCTGGCTCACGCTGTCATCTGGCAGCATGGGAACCGTTGATCAGAGCTGCCAGTGTTTCTCGCGCCATCATGCAGATGACTGAGTGGGAAACACACGATGTTCGGGGTGCCGAACCCAAACAGTAATACGGTCTTCCTGGAGAAGTCCATGTTCGGGGTCCGTGTCCAAACAGTAGGTGTTCGGTACGGACCCCAAACTTTACTGTTCGGGTTCACCCATCAATACTAGGCATCTTTAGAGTTTGTTGCTATCTTCCAGAGTGCAAAACCAAGGTCTCTAGTTCAAAGATTCTGCCTCACTCAGTTTGCGACATCTGGTAGGAACTGTCAAGCTATCACACAATTGCATCACAAAACTTGATTTGATTTTTGAGGTTTATTCTTGCTAAAAAACCTGCTTTTAATTTGGCTTTTAGGCCGCTCTTCAAGATATTCCCTACTTGCTCAATTTGTGTAATCTTATGACTTGTCCTTTTTGGTGTTGTTATTTCAATGCTCCATTAGTTCTCTATGATATCCTTATTGAAAAAATGACTAAGCATGGAATGGACAAGGCAACTGTCAGGTGGATTCATAACTGGCTTAGTGATAGGACCCAAAGAGCGGTAGTAAATGGCTGCACATCCAGTTGGAAGAATGTCTCAAGTGGGGTACCACAGGGCTCTGTCCTGGGCCCTGCATTGTTCAACATCTTTATCAATGATTTAGATGAAGGAATTGAGGGTAAGCTGATTAAATTTGCTGATGATACAAAGCTAGGAGGGATAGCTAATACAAGAGAGAGAGGATTCAAAATGATAAAAATAAACTGGAGCAGTGGGCAGCAACTAACAGAATGGTTTTTAACAGGGAAAAATGCAAAGTACTACATCTGGGCAATAAAAATGAAAAAAGCATATACAAAATGGGAGGAATAGGGCTAAGCAACAGCACATGTGAAAAAGACTTGGGTATACTAATAGATCACAGACTGAACATGAGTCAACAGTGTGATGCAGCAGCAAAAAAGGCAAATACAATTCTAGGATGTATCAACAGAAGCATACAGTCTAGATCACGTGAGGTCATTATTGCCCTCTACTCCTCTTTGGTCAGACCTCATCTGGAATACTGTGTCTAGTTTTGGGCACCACATTTTAAAAAAGACATCAACAAACTGGAGCAAGTTCAGAGAAGAGCCACCAGAATGGTGACCGGTCTGCAAAGCATGTCCTATGAGGAACGGTTGCAGGATTTGGGAATGTTTAGCTTGCAAAAAAGAAGACTGAGAGGTTACTTAATAGCTGTCTACAAATATCTCAAGGGCTGTCACATTGTAGAAGGATCATCTTTATTCTCATTTGCACAAGGAAAGACTAGAAGCAATGGAATGAAACTGAATGGGAGGAGACACAGATTAGATATTAGAAAAAACTTTTTGACAGTTAGGGTGATCAGTGAGTGGAACAGGCTGCCATGAGAGGTGGTGAGTTCTCCTTCAATAGAAGTCTTCAAACAGAGGCTGGCCAGACATCTGTCTGGGATGAATTAGTGAATCCTGCTTTGAGCAGGGGGTTGGACCAGATGACCCAGGAGGTCCCTTCCAACTCTACCATTCTATGATTCTATGATACTTCTGGAGATGGCCAAGCAATACACTTGACAGTCTTCAAGTAAATTACTTGCTATGTTTGGCCGATCCATATACAAATATTATATAATAAAAGTTTTACATTTGATATTGCCCTAATCATATAACATTCACAAAATAAAAGTTAACAAGTCATTTATATATGAATACAGTACAAAATGTTAAATTGCAGTTTTTTCATCCCCCACTTAAAATGATAAAATTTACTTAATACATGATATATATTCTCAAATGGTAAAATGCAGTTCAGATCAGTACAGTTCTCGGGATACAAAATTTGCATATTTTTTGCTTTATTTCTTTTTAAAAAATGTAAAGACATGGTTTGTGTCTCCATAATCTCATAGCCATATCTTTCTTATTTTATATCGATGGAGATCTGTACGTTTTTTGCGGGGCGACATAGATATCGTTATCTCCTTTGATTTCATTGGGGAGGCAAGATTGCCGGAAAGCATAGATTCTTTTTTTGTTCATGATATTCACTTTTTTGAACTATTCATATAATATTTTGTTAATTAGGCTCATTACAGATGCTGTGATTACAAATTTGTTTTTTCTTATTAATTTGATTTTTTTCTGTAATGAATAGAACATAAGGCGGAAATGCCACTAAACAGTTAAATGCCAAATTATAAAACATCACAATATCATTAATTTTAAGTCTTCTGTATGGCCACATGTTTGGTTATATAGTATAGCCTCTGAGTCTCCATAGAAATGACTTAAACCCAAACCTCTTGTCTTCGGAGCATTACTTAAGTAGCCCTATATATAGTAATACGCTCACAAAAGGACATGTATTTGGAGATTATACAAAATTTAGAGCAAGATTAGTTTGCCTATTTAGTTCATTGTATTACATATTGATCACAGCTGGGAAACCAAAAATGAATAATGCAGCAAATCTATGTTTTAATATCCTTCTGGTTATTTAAATGATTGAATACCCCCTTGGGATTTGGGTCTGTTCTGCTCCTTGGCAGAGATCAGAAACAAATAGCTTTTTTTCCTATGTTATTCTTGTCTTATGTAAAGAGGATTTGTAGAACAAAGTCTCTGGTGTAAACAGTATTGAAAACTTGTTCTAAAGGATTAAGACTTGCCTAATGATTTGACCTAGGAAGAGTGTCTTCCAACAGTCAAAACAAGTGAAACTGACTAAGGTCACTTTTAATAGGACTTTGGTATCAGATGGCAAACAGATTGGAAAACTGAAATCAACGAATAAGCTGCTATATTGGGTGTCCTGTTCTTCTAACAAGGACACAAACTTTATCAAAGAAATACAATTTTGTAAGATGGGTTGTAGAGTATATTTTACCACTTAAAGTGGATGTCCCTCAATTAAACATTACATTTCTCTGTTTGAACAAGTCTCATATAACTTTTCATTTCGAATAATTTAAAGGTAACTTGTCACCAGGATTTTGCTACCTCATCTGAGAGCATAATGTAGGAAACGAGACATTGATTCCAGTGATGTATCACTTAGTTTACTGGGTGCAACAGTTATGATACAATCAGAGTTTTTAGATGTAGGATGTAGCAGAGCTCAGAAAGCTAACCCCTCCCACACATTGTATATTGACAGTGAGCTGCTAATCATAGAAAGGGCATGGTCAGACCAGGGCTCACATGAACTGTGATCTAAGCAGTGATAATTTCCTGGTGATAAATCATTCTTTGTATTAAAACAACAGTACACAGCCTAATAAGTGACATAGCGCTGAAATCAGTGTCTCAGCCCCTACCTTATGCTGTCTTCAGAATGCCTAACAAAACACTGCATGCACAGAAGTTACTGTTATATACTTTTTATGGTGCCCCTTGTTTTTGCTTTGATTCCCTCCCAGAGGGAGGGAACACACTTAATGTGTTCAATATCGGCGAGAAGCAGCCACTGCTATTGTTCTGATTCTTAATGGTTGTCCTGCACAATAACAGGAATTACTCTACCCCTCCACCACTTGTGTAAGAGAATTTAACAGTCGGACAGAGCTACAGCGCCGATCGCGTGTGACCACCAGCACAGACACATTAGGTGGACATTCATCATTGGCTATCCCCTTCTTGACAAGTTATCAGCTATCTTGATAACTGATAGGAGGACCCACCTAGTACAGCACTTGGGTATCTCTAGCAGTTCCAAAGACAATGAATGAATCATTAATGGGTATGTGAACCATCACTATGTTTTAGAGGTGCACTTCATAGCCCAGTTCTCAGAATTGTGGAGGTTAAAGCAATAGGAGATCCATCAATCAGCAAGATACCTCTTATAATTTGCTGCAAATCGATTTGCACAACGTCAGTAACCTGAGGCCACTGAACCGGAACCAGTAAGCCACCTGCTACTTCCCAACATTTGTAGCTCTTTTTTTGATTACCAAGCCTAGCGTAACATCATTGTTGTGACTTGAAGCACATGTGTCATTGTGGCAGGCCAACTAATCGAAAAAAGAGGAACGAGTGCCATCAGGTGAGAGGTGGTTTTCAGGGCTCACATCCCATCCAGACCTTTGGTCTCTTTGTTGCTTCTCTGATTAATGCCCTCTTTGCCTGGGCTGAGAGTTTTGGTGTTCTTCTCTTGGCAGGTTTGTTGTGGTACCATGTTCTTTCCATTTAATGATAATGGATTTGCTGGTGCTCCGGGGAACATCAGGGATTGTTATACTTTTTTATGACCCAACCCTGACTTGTACTTCTCAACAACTTGGTCTTGTTTGGAGATCTCCTTGGTCTTCATGGTGGTGTTTGGTTAGTGGTGCCTCTTGCTTAATTGTGCTGCAAAATTTGCGGCCTTTCAGAAAAGGTAAAATGTACGGTACACACTGACAGACCATGTGCACTTAGATTGCACACAGGTGGACATCCTGTCACTAAGCATGTGACTTATGAAGGTAATTGCTGGCACCAGGAATATAGAAGGGCTTCATAGCAAAAGGGGTGAATACATATGCACATGCCAATTGTTAGTTAATTGATCTCACAAACTTAATTTATGCCTTTATTTTTCTCACTTTGTTTCATCAAGTGAGACTAATTAGTGCTGACGAATGAAACACAAATTGGATTAGAAAAATATTTAAACATAGGTTTTAATGTAACAAAAAAGCTTAAAAGCCAAGGGGGTGAATACTTTCGCAAGTCACTGTGCATATAGTATTCATTAAATATTGCAGTACCAGGGGCAAATGTGCATATGAAGAAACTACTGAAGTCTGATGTGCACCAGTCATAAATCGATAA
>JARQOD010000006.1:35175101-35273952 GCA_033576555.1 Oophaga sylvatica
ACTCACTCAGTGGCGCAAAACGATGGCCCCCACGAAATGGACTGCAATGTAAGATCGTGCCCCCACTCTTCAGTTCCCCTCCTCACCCTCCTCATGTGGGGGAAACAACACGAAGGGTCCCGCCTCCCTACAAAAATGGCCTCTCCAATTTTAATGACACATGTACTTGGCAAGATGGCAAAGGGGACACAGCAGAAGTGTGAAGGGATGGAGCAGTCAGAGCTCTCCCCCTACGGAACGACCCATCCCACGGAACCACCGTTGGGCACCCGGCTGGAAACCCCTCCTACCTGCAAGAAGCGGAGGATACCCTAAGGGCCTGGCCCGGCACCGGGAGGAGGTCCCAGGAGGAAGCCACTGGTGTCCCTAAAAATAAACTTGGAGCCCCAATCCCTCTTACCTAAGTGTCGTACCGAAGGTAAGAAACCCGTTCTATAAGGAGCCCCTTGCAATGTGATCCGGTTGACTTGTGCAGTGGAGGCACCCTCCTGCAAAAAACTCTGCACCGCAGCACCCCAGATCCCGCTGTCGCCCCCGTCCTGAACAGAAGAAGCGACACCCTCCCATGGAGGAGGCCGCGCAGGCCCCCAGAGGTCTACCTCCTGTACCGGACCCCCCGACTGTCATCTGTTCCAGAGCCGGCTGCTTCCCGCGGGAGCGCCGCCGGGGACTGGGGGGCGCCAGGAAGCTGCCGCAAACCGGACACGTAAGCTGCAGTTTGAGGTGGAGACATGGAGCTGCTGGTGGAGGAAATTTCAACCGGCGTCAGGAGAAGAGTGGAGACGTTGGGGCGGGAAGCAAGCGACAAAGGGAGCAGCGAGAAACCCAAAACTTCGCCAAGCACGGAGAAACCGGGAGATAAGGACCGGATGAGAAAAGAAAAAGGGAAACCGTGGGAGCCGCGGCGTAAGGGGTGCATACGGAGCTTTAATTAAAAGGGTGGTTGGGGCTTCATCCAGACCGGGACTTTATTTAAAGTTTTTGTGAACCGCGGGACGTGAGGCTCACCTCCCAGAAGGACACCGGGAGGGACCTGTTTCCAGGAACTTGGTGACTTACCCCCGACACTGGGTTAAAATGGATGGTACCCCAAATTTACCAGGTCACCCCTACTCCCCAAGTGTCGGGAAAACCTGGAGACCCTCGGAGCCTTCAGCCTCCCACATCCAGGCCTCTCAAAAGTGCCCACCCCACGCCGTAAATCTCCCCACCCTCCCTCAGGGTCCCCCTCAGCCCCCAGCATGGACATAAAGTAAGCTGGCCCGTACCCGGCCTTTAGGCCCCGGGGTTCTTTCAGTCCGGACAAAAGGGTTCCAGACCCGGGGAGATGAAAAGGGCCCACACAGTCCCAGATAGCGGGTCACGACTTGACTGTACAGGCCCCCCCCACCCCACGTCTCAGGTCCTGGGGGCCCCTTGGTGCCTCGGATGTTTGGCAAGCACAAAAGAGTACCAGGGGTACCTGGAACACCCCCCTGCCAAAGAATTATAAATAACCCGGACGGCCCTGTATTAAATATTAAAATTGTTGATGTACCCGCGGGTGAAGTTCAAAAAAAGTTTTTTAATTTAATAAAAAAAAAAAAAAAAACAGTTTTCATTACTTTTATTACATCTCATCCTGCACGCCATCGATCTCCTGTAAAAAAAAAGAAAAAAAAAAAAAAAAATATACCACCTGACCGACGCAGTCCCTATTAACGATTCCCACGACGATCCAGCTCTCTACATCAAATGCAGGCAAGCCTGTCATCCCGGCCGCGCACAGCTGATTACCTGCTTCCCCCGGTGACGCTCACTTTGGTTTACGCCGGGGTTACCCTGCAGCACTGCAGTTTTCGCGAAAAACTGCATGTACCGCCAGGAAGATAATGGCGGCCAACAAGCGTCCCCGGACTTTACCGCCGGAGATCTTCTCCAGTAAGTGCCCGCTGACTCCTGACAGACCCGACCACGGCACTCACAGTGACGTGGGCAAATCCGATTCCGGTTTTCGATAAACGAAAATATCGAAACAATTATCGAAAGGCCGTAGAGCTAATATCGGCCATACCCATTTTGCATATCGTACGCCCCAACACTACTTACAACACCTTTTCTGAACCCTTGTTAAAACTTTCACCAACAATACCATATGTTTAAATAAAGAGACAAAGAAAACACAGGAACAGGTTTGTGAACCAAAATAATTTTTATTGACAAAAAAACAAGAGGAATTTGACAATAAATAACAAAAAAAGAAAAAGGGGTTTACTTTTGGGATTTGCAGGAGGAGTTACATTGTGGACCTGGGGGTGTCAGGGTTGAAGGTAGGGGAAATGGTTTTTAGGAAGTTGTTACAGGGTAAGGCAGTGAATGGAGGATTGGGTCAGAATCATTGGGAAGGACCATTGGGGGGAAAAGGGCACATTTGGATAAATACAAGTTTTAGGGATTGACACATTGGATTAATAGAACCAAGGGAAGGTGGGGGGAGACTTGGAAACAGAGACGACAAAATTTAAGGTGAGGGAGGGGGTGGGGACTGTTTTTATTGCAACTTTTCTTTTCTGGCCTTCTTTTGCTGGTTCCTTGGTGTTTTTTTCCTGTTCCTGGGGGGGCTGAACTTGGCTGAGTGGTGGAAGTTGAAGGCTGGGCTGCGCACTTGGCTGCGGGTGGGAATGGAAGGCTGGCTGCTGCACTAGGCTGTGTGGGGGAAGTGGAAGGCTGTGCTGCACTCGGTGTTTGGGGTAGCTGGGGACTGTTGGAACATCCCCCAATGTCCAGCGGTGGTTGGGGTGGTTGGGAAAGGTGCTGGCGGATTCTGCCCACTGATGCTGTGCGGAGCTTGTTGAAACCGTAGGAAAGAAAATTTGTCCTGCTGCTGTATCGAAACGCTGCAAGCCTGGCTGAAGCAGCCTGGCACCGCAACACGCTCAGCGAAATCACGGTAGGTTTTCCGCACGTACCACTCATTTTAAAAAAAAATGTTGCACCGGTCTATTAAGGTCGGCTTCCAGGCGGTCAGGCATCTTGGAAATTCTTAAGATGTGTTCACCGAATGAAAACCCCCCTGTCCATTCTTTCTAAAACCGCCTTTCCCAACCTGTGAAGCCTGCCTGGTTGCTCCATCGCTGGTGGATGTTTGGATTGTGCCGGTTCGTTGGCTGGTCGATGAAGGGCCTCTCCAACTGAGGACGATCCAGGTTCTATTGTGCTGCTCCAGGTTTTGTGTGGAAAATAAATGAAAAACATTAGTAAAAAAAAAAATTTAAATCATAGTAAGACAACATAAAAGATATTCACATTCGCTGAGCAACCGCAGGCTTCAAAAAGAAAGCTGCTGATGGTACTTATATTTTCTGATTTTTCGAGCAGCACCACTTCAAATCCGAATTCCTCTCTCATGTCCTTATTGAAGCAATCCTTCATCGAGAGCCAGCGGACTTTTATTCTCTTCACTGTTTAGGGTAAAAAGGAAAAAATAAATTGTAAAGCAATGCACCTACAGGTTCACTGCTAAGTCAGACCACAATGCAATACTTACCAAAATCCTTTCTGGCATGTGGCGTGGCATGGTCCAAATCATCCAGCAGCGATCTGGCCACTTCTTCCCAGAGTCATTGGATCAAGGCTGAGTCGGATTCATTCCGATCACGAGGGTCCCACAATGCTGCTCGCTCTTGCACAGCTTGAATAAGTAGGTCGTTATCTATGTCACTCTGTCCTTCCTCACGTTGTGGAACCTATAAGTGAAATACAAAAAAGAATTTGTAAGTAAAACTGAAAGCAAATTCAATTGCAACTCTGATAAAGGCTACTTACACCTCGTCTTTCCTCCTCAGCAACTTGAGGCTGACGACCCTGGGAAGCTTCATTTCCACTTGACTGTTCCTGCTCTTCCGCACTGCAAGGTACCTGTAAAGAAAATACATAATTTACCACATGTATAGTATTGCCAGTCAATACATACCAATCAGTAAATCAAATGTGATTGCATAATCACTGTCATGTCCAGTTTCAGAAGCTTCAGTGGAGGACAAGTTGGAATAGCAGGCAGCAGTCAAGTAAAACACTAACACTAGGATAATAATAATAATAATCTTTATTTATATAGTGCCAACATATTCCGCAGCGCTTTACAGTTTCACAGTTTCAAAACACAAGTCATAAGTAACAATGTAAACAATACAATTATTAAAGCAAAATAAGACGACCCTGCTCATGAGAGCTTACAATCTACAATGAGGTGGGGGAGATACAAAGTACAGGTGTGTATATACAATGGTGTATTTACAATGATGGTCCAGCCATCTTGAGGGAGTGAGGGATGGATGGAGATAGTGAATGGGCTACATACACACACTTACACATAGAATGACTTTGATTAGTGAACGTGATAGGTCGCTCTGAACAAATGTGTTTTGAGGGAGCGCCTGAAACCATGCAAATTGTGGATAGTCCTAATTTCTTGGGGTAGAGTATTCCAGAGGATTGGCGCAGCGCAAAGAACAGATAAGAAAAATTAAACTTGGTAAAAGCCAAACACAATGTAGCCAAAAAAAAAGTTGGACACCAATACTTACATTACAGGCAGTAGTCCAACAGCACAGCAGTCAGGCAGCACAGGACAGCAGCACAGCACCAGGATGGCAGCAACAGGACAGCAGCACAAGGACAGCATAAACAGGACAGCAGCACCAGTAAGGGAGCACCAGGACGGCAGCACCAGGAAGGCAGCACCAGGATGGCAGCACCTGGAAGGCAGAACCAGGAAGGCAGCACCAGGACGGCAGTACCAGGAAGGCAGCACCAGGAAGGCAGCTCCCAGAAGGCAGCTCCAGGAAGGCAGCACCAGGAAGGCAGCACCAGGAAAGCAGCTCCAGGAACGCAGCACCAGGAAGGCAGCTCAGGACAGGATCAGCAAACAGTACACAAGGAACAGAAAGAAAAATTAGTACAGAGTACAGAATGTAAAGCCAGACAGACATTTTCAAAGCTTCTATACTTACATCCAGTGTATTGTGCTTAGATCGAGAGTCTTGAGAGGAATGCACTTGCTGTGTCCTCACCCAGTTTTATACCCTTTATTTGAGATGTGGCTGAAAACAACTTCTTGAACATGTTCAGTCTGATGTACGCATGGGTATCGAATGCATGCGTCCGCATGTCCTTGCGTTCCAATGCATTCCCATAGACAGTAATGCATTGTTTTGACGCACTCCATCCGCAATCATCTGCATGTGCTTGGCTGCGCATAATTGATGCCTCAAAAAATGCAACATGTTGCGTTTGCTGCGCACCGCCACACACCATGAAACGATGCATGTGTACGCATCTGCATGCAAATGCATGCAAACGCATGTTCCTGCATATCCCTGCATACACCATGTTAAAGATCTATGCGGATCATATGCTGTGCACAGAAAACGCAAATGTGAAACCAGCCTAAGCCCACATGTTAGCCCAACATGAAAATCCAAAAAATGGGAAGACACAGAGGATAATGTGTTCCCTTTGGCCAAATCTGACCTTGCCAAATTGATGTTGGACATGTGTTGTTGTATACGTTTACGCATCTACTGAGATGTCTGTCCAACGTATACCCTAGGACAGGGACAGACTAAGGCATATACCATATTGTGTGTCTTGCAATTAATGTAATCCTTCAACATGTGTAGACTAGAATCAACTGGATTAGTGAAAGAATTAGTACATTCCACAAAACCACATACTTTACATTCACCGCAAGGATAAGACCCCTGTAATCGAAGAGCAGTGTGAGTCCTCACAGTAGGTCGAACAAAATGGCTCCTCATTAATGAGTCGCAAAGATTCGGAGCCCTCCTAGCAGTAATCACCGGCTGTTCCGATAATAAATCTGAGATACGTGTATCAGTTTTAAGGATTCTCCAATGTGTTTGGAAAAGTTTTTTCACATTGTTCCATTGGTTATGAAATGTGGTAATGAACCTAATTCCATTGTCCACCATCCATGGGCTCGGATTTAAAAGATCATCATGGGTAGTTGACAAAGTTCTACGATATATATGGGTGATCACAGATCTAGGATAACCCCTCTTATGTAGGCAAACTGAGAGGTCCCTTGATTGAGTCCAAAAGTTCTGTATTTTAGAGCAATTATGACGTAGTCTGGCAAATTTTCCAAAGGGTATGCTGCGTTTCAAATGTTCAGGATGAAAACTCTGAAAATCCAGTAGACCATTGGTTGCTGTCTTTTTTCAAAAAAGATCAGTGCACAAATAGTTGCCCTGGAGAAAGAGCCTAAGATCCAAAACCTCTACAGTAGAAAAAGAAATATGATGAGTTAAATAAAAGTTTAAAGAGTTCTGGTTAAGTGATGTGATAAAATCCTCAAATTCTATTTTAATACCAGTCCAAATGAAAAAAACATCATCAATAAAATGGAACCAAGAAAAAACATGTGTCTGAAAGGCCAGCAATGGGTACACGTGCTCCGCCTCCTACTACCCCAGAAAGAGGTTGGCAAAGGAGGGGGCGCACCTTGCACCCATCGCCGTACCAGAAATTTGACAATAAAAAATTAAATAAAAAATGAAATAATTATGACTCAAAACAAATTTCAATAACCAAAGTAGGAAAAAAATATGTTGTGAATCACAATTTTCAAGGCGTTCCAGAAAATATTCTACAGCCCTCAATCCATCCTGATGTCTGATGTTCGTATATAACGATTCGACGTCTATTGTAACCAATAAGGCTGTATCAGGTATTTGTAGATCCTTGAATTTATGAATAAAATCCAAAGAATCCCTTAAATATGATGGTAACGCAAGCACCATGGGTTGTAGAAAAAAAATCAAGATAAATGCAGGCTCTCTCCCCAAGGCTCCCAATCCCAGCAACAATGGGTCTGCCAGGAGGACACTCAAGGTCCTTGTGCACCTTAGGTAACAAATAAAACGTTGGTATAACTGTTTTTTTTAACAAAAATATAATCCTTTTCTTGTTTACTGATAATAACTTCATTTAGGGCTGCGCCAAGTAAACGTTCAAGTTTCTGGCTAAAGATCTCAGTGGGGTCAGAGTGTAGTTTTAAATAATTACCTTGGTTGTTAAGTTGTCTACTTGCCTCATTTACATATTTTCCAATGGGCCAAAGAGCTACATTCCCCCCTTTATCTGCCATGTTTACCAAAAGTGTGGTATTAGATTGTAAATCAAGGAGTGCCCTCCTATCCGATGTAAAATATGATATAGATTTTATATTTGTGTCTTAAGTTCTTAACTAGTGATGAACGAATCTGCTGAAATTCATTAATTTGCTCAAATTTGGCTGGGAAATTCATTGAATATTCCTAGACCCCAGAGCATAATAAATGTAGAGTTAAAAAATACCCACAAGTCCATTCAACAGTATTGCCGCCACAGACTCACATCAGGTTTTTCAAGAAGCTCTCTTCGGCCTCTTCTTTTCCTTGTAACTTCCTCCAGCTGTGGGTGACATAGGTCATAACATCATAACATTCCAAACAACAAATTGATGGGCTAAGGATGATTCTGAGAAAGGTCAGGAATCAAACCAGAACTACATGGGAATTCCTGTTCAATGACCTGAAGAGACCTGGGACCACAGTTTCAAACATTATAATTAGTAACATATTATGCCGTCGTGGATTAAAATCCTGCAGGGCAAGCAATATCCTCCTTTTCATGCCACATGTCCAGACCCATATGAAGTTCACCAATGACCATCTAGATGACCCAGAGGAGGCATGGGAGAAGGTCATGTGGTCAGATGAGACCGAAATAGAACTTTTTGATATCAAGTTTACTCGCTGTGTTTGGAGGAAGAAGAAGAATGAATACATCACCAAGAACACAGTCCCAATCATGAAGCATGGTGGGAAAACATCTTACTTTGGGGGTGCTTTTCTGCCAAGGGGACAGGACAACTGCACCATATTGAAGGGAGGATAGATGAGGTCATGTAGTGCAAGATTTTGGCCAACAACCACCTTCCCTCAGTAAGAGCATTGAAGATGGGTCATGGCTGCGTCTTCCAGCATGACAATGACCCAAAACACACAATTAGGACAACTAAGGAGTGGCTCCATAAGAAGTATTTCAAGGTCCTGGAGTGGCCTAGCCTGTCTCCAGACCTGAACCAACTAGAAAATCTTTGAAGGGAGCTGAAACTCAATGTTGCCCAGTGACATAAACCAAAACCTGAAAGATGTGGAGAAGATCTGTATGGATACAGCGAAGCTGTGGACAAGGAAAGCAGTAAACACCAAACTTGCCAAATGAACTTTCATATAAATTCAGATAGATTGTGTTTCTAGCAACCAACAAAATAAAGCAAGTTAATTCACACACGCAGTCAGGACTGACTGGGACCACTGTGCTGCTTCACTCGGAGATGTTGACTACGATACCATAATTTGCCTAGTTGTGCACCCGCCTAGAGTGGTTACAGAGCGTTATAGCAGTCAAATGAAATGAATGTCAGGGCAGCCTATTGGTGATGCAACATGGCAGTTCACAAACTTAACAAAATGACTATAAACCCACTAGAAAAATAGGAAAAAAAGATTTTTATAGTCTGAATTTAAGGTATCTTACATGGTGCATGGTAGTGGTGGAGCCGGGTCACAAGAGGCATGGTCCCTTCCTCATAAAGATGACAGCGGCAGAAGTGGAGCAATGCTACGGCCCTGGGTGGGAGAATTGTGACCCTGCGGTGCGATGCTGTGAGTATGGTGTCTGCGGTGAAACAGATCTGAGTGCATTGCTTTCCCGAAGGCCATTTTCCTGAAGCCATGGGCCATGAATAAACTGGTATGTTTGCCTAGCCGAGATCTCAATCTGCGTAAGGCCCGCCACTGGTGGCCATCTTACTGAAGCCTTGGGCTTCAGGGAAATGGCCACCGGAGGCGGCACTTGCATAAACTGAGATCTCGGCGAGGCCAAGATCCCAGCCTGCACATTTGCCACCTCAGGAGGCCCACAACTTAGTGAAAATAGCAGTGGGAAAGCAATGCACTCTGCTTTGCTCCACCGGTGACACAGGGCCCGCACCATCACACTGCTTCTGTTGCTGCTGGCCTTCTGAGGTAGGGACCCTGCCTCCTGTGATATCGCTCAACCACCACTGCAACTTTCCTGGTAAGCCTTACTTAGACTATAAGACTATAAGACATCTTATAGTCTGAAAAATACTGTAGTTCCTGCTGTCTGGGTATCAAGTTTTGCAATCAAGTATGAGAGGTAAGATTTATGAGGTGCTTAAGTAAGGTGCAAGCGCAAGCCAGCATAGTGCAAAGTTCCTAGTGCAGTCATAGAGTTTAAATAATTGACATTTTAGATGGATGCAGCAAGAACTTACAGTTAATCAATTATTGGATCATGGCCATATTATGTGTGTTGCAACCCACCTGATGGCACCGTTTCACCCGTGCTTCTTCCAAGAGTGCCCTAATGATATACTAGGACAAATGTGTTCATCCTCTTTAATGTTGTAGTCTCAAATAACGCACTAGTGGTTCAGAGAGCTGAGTCTCCTGGGCACTGATGCCATCAAGTGCCTGTATTTGCCATGTCTGAGTTTGGCACCAAACTGTGTGTGCATGCACGCTTCCACCGTAATCCACCGGTGGGCCTGAGCTCAGGACTTACTCACCTGTCTCTAGTTTCTGTATCATAGATGCGTCTGCCAGGATGATGACTGCGTAGCCAAGGGATGGCGAGTCTCTAACCGGTGCGTGGTACCTCAGCTGGCTTGCTGAAGGGCCCTCTGGGTGCGTCGTTCAATATGGGATCTGGGATTTTCGCTAATTTGAAGTTCCTGTGGAATAGTTCAATATTTGCACTGGGTCTAATGGGTTCTTATATGACAAATAATTTTTTGGTCCACATAGAACAGAGGGCTTCCAATGCTAAGCTAAAACCCACCAAAACTGTATCAATTGCAGCCCTGTTTTTATATATAATATGCAGTGTGTAACGCTGGTATTGTCTGTACTTTGTTTTCCAGCGTTACTCTGCATGTCTTTTGCATTAACCCTTTTGCTCCTTTCCCCCTAACCAGCTGGGATACTGTTGTCTGTTACCTGTATGGATGCTGCTCAGTTCCCAGCTCTGCTGCGTGGCCGTACTTGCGTGAGTGTCTCCGCTGCGTTGCATGACCACCCGCATGTGCGGTTCCTGACCTGCTGCAGAAGCCATCCGTAGGTTCCAAAGTCCTCTGCAGTGATGCATGATTTACTACGTGTGTGGCAGCGGTTGCTGTCGGGTGCCTGGCCTGCTGTAGAAGCCATCCGTAGGTTGCAAAGTCCTCTGCAATGGTGCATGATTTACTATGTGTGTGGCAACGGCCACTGTCAGGTGTTCCTCTGTGATGAGTTGTCTGGCTCTGCATAGGGAGTGCGGCCCACACCTGTCCTGCTTTTATGAGGATTGGGTGTGTACTAGAATTACTGCTCCAGCCTATCGCTGTGAAGCAGTTCATATATAAAGTTCCCCAGCCCTAGTGGGCGTTGCCAGAGCTTCACATTGAATCCACATTGAATCCCTGAACCTAGCCGTATGTGGTTGTGTGTTCAGCTCCTGCTCTGAATTTGATCAGCTCTGGAGAGCTGATTCCCTGTTTCTGCTGTGTCTTGTTCCCTGATCCTGGATCTAACCCGGTACCTGAATGTCTGAACTGTGTCTTGTGTTTCCGCCTATGCTGGGGGCTGATTACCCAGATCGCCGTTCCTGGAGGCTGTATATCCAGGCCTGTTCCTGCTGTGTCTAATTACCTGAACCCCTGATCCTGGATCGCATCCTGTACCTGAATGTCTGAACTGTGTCTTGTGTTTCCGCCTATGCTGGGGGCTGATTACCCAGATCGCCGTTCCTGGAGGCTGTATATCCAGGCCTGTTCCTGCTGTGTCTAATTACCTGAACCCCTGATCCTGGATCGCATCCTGTACCTGAATGTCTGAACTGTGTCTTGTGTTTCCGCCTATGCTGGGGGCTGATTACCCAGATCGCCGTTCCTGGAGGCTGTATATCCAGGCCTGTTCCTGCTGTGTCTAATTACCTGAACCCCTGATCCTGGATCGCATCCTGTACCTGAATGTCTGAACTGTGTCTTGTGTTTCCGCCTATGCTGGGGGCTGATTACCCAGATCGCCGTTCCTGGAGGCTGTATATCCAGGCCTGTTCCTGCTGTGTCTAATTACCTGAACCCCTGATCCTGGATCGCATCCTGTACCTGAATGTCTGAACTGTGTCTTGTGTTTCCGCCTATGCTGGGGGCTGATTACCCAGATCGCCGTTCCTGGAGGCTGTATATCCAGGCCTGTTCCTGCTGTGTCTAATTACCTGAACCCCTGATCTTGGATCGCATCCTGTACCTGACTGTCTGAACTGTGTCCTCTGTGTTATGTTCCTGAAATCCTGCTGTGTCTTGAACCCTGTGCCAGTGACTGTGAATCCTTGCTATATAACCTGAGTTCATCTTGGAAGGAGGAGTCCGGTGTGTGCTGAGTTTCCGTTACTCTGTGCTCAGCTTCTGTGCAATTCCCGCCAGCTCCCGTTGAGCCTGGCGGGGCTTGCACCAGACCGCTGGGGTTCCTTTTCAGGTCGCTGCCAGATGTCTGGATCCTATGCCTGATGACCATGGCCTGATGTCCGATGTCCGACGACCACTTCCAGATGTCCGGATCCTATCCTCCCTGCCTGATGTCCGGGTCCTGCCGATTGTTGCCAGATGTCCGGAGCCTGCTGATCGGTGTCAGATGTCCGGATCCTATGCCTGATGACCATGGCCTGATGTCCGATGTCCGACGACCACTTCCAGATGTCCGGATCCTATCCTCCCTGCCTGATGTCCGGGTCCTGCCGATTGTTGATAGATGTCCGGATCCTGCTGATCGGTGCCAGATGAGTAAAGAACTTAGCGTGCACTCAGTCAAGTAAGACAAGGTGCTGGTGAATATTCATTGGCACTGGACCTCAAGCGACTTTTTTGATAAAGGCTCCGGTTGAGCCGAAACGTTAAAAATTTAATCGCTTGTCATATATTGCCTTGCCTAAACTACCTATCTGTATATAAATAAATAATAGTTTTCCCCCTTGCATCATATTCAACTAAGTGTGCGGTGTATTATATTATTCTAGATCGGTGCCAGATGTCCGGAGTCCGATGCCTGTGTTCCAGTCCGTGTTCCTGTGATCCAATCCATGTTCCTGTCCGTGTTCCTGACTCCCTGAGACCCAATCCGTGTTCCTGATGTTCCTGTCCGTGTTCCTGACTCCCTGAGATCCAATCCATGTTCCTGTCTGTGTTCCTGACTCCCTGAGATCCAATCCGTGTCCCTGATGTTCCTGTCCGTGTCCTCCCTGATGACCACTGCCTGATATCCGATGTTCGATGACCACTTCCAGATGTCCGGATCCTATCCATCTCTACCTGATGTCCGGAGCCTGCCGATCGGTGCCAGATGTCCGGAGTCCGATGCCTGTGTTCCAGTCCGTGTTCCTGTCTGTGTTCCTGATTCCCTGAGATCCAATCCGTGTTCATGATTCCTGTCCGTGTTCCTGTGTCCCTGAGATCCAGTCCGTGTTCCTGATGTTCCGATGTCCTGCCGGTTCCTCCTTGGTCTACCCTGTGATGACGTCTGTCCTGGGTCGGTGTCTGATGTTCTCCTGCTGAGCCTGTGCTACGCCTGAGGCCTGAGAGAGAGGCCGTCCTAGTATGCCCGTGCCAGATGACCCTGGACTTCATCAACCCGTGATGACCCCGCCATCGTCTGACGTTCGTCCTGGGCCGGTGTCTGATGTTCTCCTGCTGAGCCTGTGCTACGCCCGAGGCCTGAGAGTGAGGCCATACCAGTATGCCCGTGCCAGATGATCCTGGACTTCATCAACCCGTGATGACCCCGCCATCGTCTGAAGTCTGTCTGAGGTCGGTGTCTGATGTTCTCCTGCTGAGCCTGTGCTACGCCTAAGGCCTGAGAGAGAGGCCGTCCAAGTATGCCCGTGCCAGATAACCCTGGACTGCATCTACCTGTGATGTCCTCCAGCACTCGTCTGTGTTCCTGAGTCGTGTACCCTTCTCTGATGTGCGGAATCGGGAGCCCGGTCTTATGTTCTGTTTATGTACTGTGTTTCTTTAAGTAAACTTTATGTTTCTTCTTACCTGAAGTTGTGCGGTGTTGTCTAGTCCTGCAGGTCGTCACCTTGCCCACATGCTCAGCTGCCACGGATCCCGGTCGCTGCCCTTCCCTAGTCCGGGCAGGCCCGGGTCTCCCTCCGTGGTCCAGTGGGTCCACATTCTCTTATCATCTGGGACCCATGCCTCACGTCGTCGTGGACTGGCGGCGTGGGAGCATTGGCTAGCTAGGCAAGCTATGCCATGTCCCGACGCCCCACAGCCGTGGGAAGCGCCACACAGTGTACAGTATATGTTCTTTGTGAAGGATGAATTTATGAACTTCTGTCACAACTCATTATTAAAAGCCAACCAAAGGGGAAGCTGGACAGAAATATTTTATTTTAAAATATTATTCTAAATGTTCTGTTCTTGTATTAATGAAGTACAGTTTCAACAATGCTCCTGACAAGTCCCTTTCATGGATAATAAATGGTGTCAAGCAGAAAATGCAGAGTATGACATTAAAGCAAATTATACTTTATTGATTTCACATAAGATTGATGGCAGAATATGCCTCTTATACAGTTTGTACCAAATGAAAATATTCCAGCCTTTTCGTCCCATTTTTCCCCAATGCAGTCTTTTAAAGTGAGAATTACAATAACCTTAAAACTAGGTATGCACATTTACTGTATAACCTTCAAGCAATGCCATTACTACTGGAATGATTCAAGCCAACACTGGAGGGTTATCAAAATGTTCATATTTCACTACACCCCAACCTCCCCTACATTGCAACCTTCAGTTGTACATTTCCTAATATGCAGTTGCTCAAGGAAGAATTTTTCAAAGGGAATCTAGTAAAGATGTATATCTTTGTACCGTGTTAGCCAGTAGATAGAAAAATATTTAGAGTTGAGAGTCCTCAGTGGTTGATACCTTTTAATGGCTAACTGAAAAGATGGTAACAAATTGCAAGCTTTCGAAACTACTCAGGTCTCTTCGTCAGGCAAAGACTAATACAACATATGAAGAATCACATATTTATACACAAAACAGCACAGAAAAAATGCAATAGGTAAGACAAGTGACGTGAAGCAGGTCTGCCATAATGACTATTCTGCTTCACGTCACTTGTCTTACCTATTGCATTTTTCTGTGCTGTTTTGTGTATAAATATGTGATTCTTCATATGTTGTATTAGTCTTTGCCTGATGAAGAGACCTGAGTAGTCTCGAAAGCTTGCAATTTGTTACCATCTTTTCAGTTAGCCATTAAAAGGTATCAACCACTGAGGACTCTCAACTCTAAATATTTTTCAAAGGGAATCTGTCACCCCAATATTGCCATATCAGATAAAGATATGGCTGAATAGTGTGTCCCATAACAAAGCTAATGGTAAGTATCATATATCCTGATATCCCCGTTTTCATATCAAAATACCTTTGTAAACTTCGACTTTTGTGCTGTCAATCACGGTGGTCAGGTCAGGAGGGCGGCATTTTCTCTCTCCCCCCCCCGCTCCTCGGCATCAGTTGCGTATCGCCATCTGTGACTCCCACAGGCGGCATTTGACTTCCCGCAATTGCAATTGCGCAATTCAAATTTGGGCCAGCGCATTATAGATTATAGAAAAATTGTTTTCTTTTTTTATTTTAGAAATAAATGGGTGAGCACTGGGCAAAGTAAAGTTTCAGTCTTTCCTTTAAGCATTTTCTTTTGGAGCAATATCTGACGGTTAGGCTACAGCTTGTTCACACATTGTGTATTTGCATTTTTTTACTGCTTTTTTTTATACGAATTAAAAGCTGTTTTTTTTCAATAACAGCAAAAGCTATGAAATTTCAGAAATCTCATGCAAACGCTTGTTTCTTTCTCCTGACTAAATTGGAAAACTGCTGAGTTTTTGAAAACTGCAGCATTTCACTTCTTTCAACGATTTTGCAGCATTTTTTCACCCATAGAATGCATTGAGTAAAAGCAAAAATGCAGAAAAAACACTGTTATCAGTTTTTGCAGCGCTTTTGGTGAAAAAAACGCAGGTACAACAGGATATGGAACCCATTTATTTTTGTGATTTTCCCAAATATGAACCATAATGTCTTGGTGTCCTCATATGAGCAAGGATGTCATTTTTTTTATATTGTAAAGTAATTTGCACTTTATTCTTTAAAGCAATCATTTTGTTTCTGACCACTCCAATTATAGTTTAATTAAATTAGTGATAATTAAATTAATTTACCAAATTTTAATGATTATAAGAGTTCAAAAGTCAGCCTAATAAGTGAAGAAACTCTTATTATTAAAGGACAAGACACAAGAAAGACAGACATGATAGTCTATAAAACACAAAAAAGCAGTAATTTCCGTGACAATACATGCGTCATGGGTACAAGTAAAAAAAATTTTAAATTGATGGTGTCCAAAATACGTACACCTCCACAAATAGATTAATAACCAGTCGCAGAAGTATAGAAGCGTATCCCTGTAACAGTGTATCTCAATCAAAATAATTTGATAAACTGTGTGAAAGGAGATACCATAAATGTATAAAAATGCAGCCTGCTGAGATATTGTGGTTTTAGACACATATATATAACTAGATGGTGGCCCGATTCTAACGCATCGGGTATTCTAGAATATGTATGTAGTTTACGTATAGAGGCTGCTGGGGTGTATATAGAGGTTGCTGGGGTGTATATAGAGGCTGTTGCAGCTGGGGTGTATATAGAGGCTGCTGCTGAGGTGTATATAGAGGCTGCTGGGGTGTATATAGAGGCTGCTGGGGTGTATATAGAGGCTGCTGGGGTGTATATAGAGGCTGCTGCTGCTGGGTGTATATAGCGGCTGCTGCTGAGGTGTATATAGAGGCTGCTGGGGAATATATAGAGGCTGCTGGGGTGTATATAGAGGCTGCTGGGGTGTATATAGAGGCTGCTGCTGCTGGGTGTATATAAAGGTTGCTGGGCTGTATATAGAGGCTGCTGGGCTGTATATAGAGGCTGCTGGGGTGTTATAGAGGCTGCTGCTGGGGTGTATATAGAGGCTGCTGCTGGGGTGTATATAGAGGCTGCTGCTGGGGTGTATATAGAGGATGCTGTGGTGTATATAGATGCTGCTGCTGGGGTGTATATAGAGGCTGCTGCTGGGGTGTATATAGAGGCTGCTGCTGCTGGGGTGTATATAGAGGCTGCTGTATTGGGGTGTATATAGAGGCTGCTGCTTGGGGTTATATTAGAGGCTGCTGCTGCGGGTGTATATAGAGGCTGCTGCTGGGGTGTATATAGAGGCTGCTGGGGTATATAGAGGCTGTGGGGTGTATATAGAGGCTGCTGGGTGTATATAGAGGCTGCTGCTGGGGTGTTTATAGAGGCTGCTGGGGTGTATATAGAGGCTGCTGGCTGTATATAGAGGCTGCTGGTGTATATAAGGCTGCTGGGGTGTGTATAGAGCGCTGCTGGGGTGTATATAGAGGCTGCTGTGCTGGTTATATAGAGGATGCTGGGTGTATATAGAGCTGCTGGGGTGTGTATAGAGGCTGCTGCTGGGGTGTATATAGAGGCTGCTGCTGCAGGGGTGTATATAGAGGCTGCTGCTGGGGTGTATATAGAGGCTGCTGCTGGGGTGTATATAGAGGCTGCTGCTGCAGGGGTGTATATAGAGGCTGCTGCTGGGGTGTATATAGAGGCTGCTGCTGGGGTGTATATAGAGGCTGCTGGGGAATATATAGAGGCTGCTGGGGTGTATATAGAGGCTGCTGGGGTGTATATAGAGGCTGCTGGGCTGTATATAGAGGCTGCTGGGCTGTATATAGAGGCTGCTGGGGTGTATATAGAGGCTGCTGCTGGGGTGTATATAGAGGCTGCTGTGGTGTATATAGAGGCTGCTGCTGGGGTGTATATAGAGGCTGCTGCTGCTGGGGTGTGTATAGATGCTGCTGGGGTGTATATAGAGGCTACTGGGGTGTATATAGAGGCTGCTGGGGTGTATATAGAGGCTGCTGCTGGGGTGTACATGGAGGCTGCTGCTGGGGTATATGTGGAGGCTGCTGCTGGGGTATATAGAGGCTGCTGCTGGTGGGGTCTCCGTGGAGTCTGCTGCTGGGGTTTACGTGGAGGCCACCGGTCAGGGTACTTCCGCTGCGAGCAGCCGGGAGATGATTGGCTAGCGCCGTTCATCTCCCGGCTGCGTCGCCGCTGACCTCCATGTGGCAGGAGATGACCGCGGCTAATGTTGAGAGATCAGTAGCTAGCGCCACTGATCTCCCAACGATAGCGGTGGCATGGTGGTTCAAATCCTGTGCCAATTCACGGCCAGACTGCGCCTGTTGCATCGGGTAATATGTATGTAGTTTATTTATGATGATTTAAGAATAATGCAATGAATACACAGGATTTTCCGGGTAAAATATATACATTATCATTAAATGTTATTGCTCATAGAACTGCTCTCTAACACAGGTTCTGTGACAGTCCCTGTGACGTTGCTAAGGCCACGGTCGGGTATCCAAGGGTTGTGCTTGCACCACTCCCTCAGCAACAAACACATCCAATCCGGAGGCAGCTGAGCAGAGAGGTCGCGACTAGTGTTGAGCGATATTGCTCGATATCTAAAAATATCGTATAGAAATTGTATCGCCGATAGCACTAAATATCGTCGATATCCGATTCCGATTGCGGAAGTCCAATGTAAGTCTATGGGAACAAAATATCGAAATTAAAAAAAACCATTCTTGCCTTGTTGGTTAATTGTACATGAAGGAAAACAACAAAGACTAATGTAGAATGTATTGGGGAGGTTGAGGAGACAATAAAGGCATACATGTTTAACCCAATGCATTGGAATAGCATTAATATATTTTTTTTTGGAAATACGTTTGGATTGACTAACAAATTGACAATGTTGTTAACCTTTTTTCTATTTTGGCAAATATGTATGTTTCACAACTTCCATGCTCTTCACCTTTTTAACTTTTGCCAGTGCCACACTTTCTCCTTCATAATCTTCAGCAGCAGCATCATCTTTCTCATCAAATTATTCTTCATCTTCACCTTCTTAATCTTCTTCTTAAACTTCTTGCTATTCATGTTTTTGTTTACATTACTCATATTGTTATTATTAAACTAATTAATCTTCTTCATATTCAAATTCTTCATCTTCTTCCTCTTCATCTTCTTCATCATATTCTTATTTGTGACAGAGATTCTGTACTTGTAATCTGTAAAAGTATGAATTGTTCATCCTTCCGTTCTTGCTGTCACAAAAGATTTAAATTACAACAGTATTTGTCCGTGTTCAGTTTAGCCTGCAGCAGCAGGCATTTTCCAGGGGCACCACGAGGAGGAACGGACTCACCCCCATACACTGCTTAGTCTTCTTCTGCTTAGAATTTAGAGCATATATTTTGCTCTTCATTTTGGTCTTATACTTCATGTTCTTCTGTTTTTTGATCTTTTGCTTATTGTTCTTCTGTCTCTTGTTCGGTATCTTGTAGTTTGTCTTAACCTTCTTTGTCCTGTTGGTGATCTTCTTCTGGGTAATCTTTTATTTTTTCTTTGTGATGGTGTTCAGGCTGGTTGGCTTCATGCTCGTCGTCCTTGTTGTCGTCATCTTCTTCTGGGTGGTCTTTAATGTCGTCTAATTTCCGAGAAACAGCTGACGTTACTGGAACCCTGACGGGTATCAGATGGAGCAAGAGACAATGGAAGTAACGAGGACCAGCTGACTGTGCTGGACCCCGGACGGGTAGCAGAAGGAAAAGAGGCAATGTCACAACCGAGTACCAGCTGACATTACTGTGACACGGTTACTAAGCAGGAGGTACCTGTGCTCCAAAGCACTACCAAGGACCAGCAGACGTTGCTGGAACTCGGATACGGAGATGGAGGCACCTAGTCCAAAGGCACTGGGAGAACCACTTGACGGTACTGGACCCCGGACGGGTAGCAGAAGGAAAAGAGGCAATGTCACAACCGAGTACCAGCTGACATTACTGTGACACGGTTACTAAGCAGGAGGTACCTGTGCTCCAAAGCACTACCAAGGACCAGCAGACGTTGCTGGAACTCGGATACGGAGATGGAGGCACCTAGGCCAAAGGCACTGGGGAGAACCACTTGACGGTACTGGACCCCGGACGGGTAGCAGAAGGAAAAGAGGCAATGTCACAACCGAGTACCAGCTGACGTTACTGTGACACGGTTACTAAGCAGGAGGTACCTGTGCTCCAAAGCACTACCAAGGACCATCAGACGTTGCTGGAACTCGGATACGGAGATGGAGGCACCTAGGCCAAAGGCACTGGGGAGAACCACTTGATGGTACTGGACCCCGGACGGGTAGAAGAACGCACCCATGAAAATGTAAGTTGACAGGACGCAAGCCGTCCGCAGTTACCGAATCACACAGTCCTACAGTGGGTGCTTATCCTATTGTCACAATGGAAACCGCCTTTATTTACATATCCCACAGCACACATAGGAATCACCTAAACTGCAGGCACCATAGAGTCGGCTAACCCGAATGCAACACGACAGCACAACTTATTGGAGGATAATTGACGTTCACACTGCCAGGAAACAGCTGTCGTGCTGTAACCAGGCTGGCCAGGAGTCAGTACCCCTGCCAATTACTTACGAGCAACAAATGGCGGTGTTGTAGCCCGGGAGTACAGTTCAGGTGGTAGAAAGATGAACATAACAGGAGACATGGAAAACGTTGCCAAACAGTTATTTAATCTGAAAACGGACAGGCAAATTCAGGTGAGATCCATGCCTTGTTCATTTTCAGAAAAGTAAGCCGGTCTACATTCTCTGAGGATAGTCGCATGCGACGGTCTGTTACTACACCACCTGCAGCACTAAAGACACGCTCAGATAATACACTGGCAGCAGGGCAAGCCAGCACCTCCAATGCATACTGGCTAAGCTCTGGCCATGTATCCAACTTAGAGACCCAAAATTTGAAAGGGGAAGAGGCATCTGGGAGTACACTTAGAGGGAAAGCCAAGTAGTCTGTCACCATCTTACGGAAACGTTTCTTCCTGGTGACTGGAGCCGTCTCGGATGGTGTAGACCTTTGCTGGCGCTGTCACAAAACTTTGCCACATTTGTAACATACAGTTCTTGCCCTGTGCAGAGGCACTGCTTCTGATCCCTCTTGTTGTAGAGGTGTCTACACTGCCTCGACGCACAGAGCTGCTTTGTAAAGCAGTAGCAGCAGCAGCAGCACCTCTCTCGGCTGGAATGTACAACAGTATGGATTGCACCAGTGTGTCTTGGTACTCCTGCATTTTACGGTCCCGGTTCACCGGTGTGATGAGGGTTTGTAAGTTGTCCCGGTAGCGAGGGTCTAGGAGGGTGTACACCCAATAGTCTGACGTGCTGAGAATGTGGGCGATGCGGCGGTCGTTTCTCAGGCACTGAAGCATGAAATCAACCATGTGCTGCAGACTCCCAACTGGCCAACAAAGGCTGTCCTCTGGAAGAGGCATCATCTCTGTCTCCTCTGCATCACCCCACCCTCGCTCTACATACTGACTAGAGCGTTGTGTACCTCCCTCTGTAGGGATTTCTTCCTCCTCCATTGACTCCTCCTCCTCCTCCTCATCCTCCTCACAAAGTGAGCCCTGCCCAGACCTTTGTGAGGAACCACGTTGCGCTGACTGTCCTGAAGGTAATTGAATTTGTGACTCCTCATCCTCCACCTCTTTCAAAACCTCTTCCTTTAGTGCTTTCAGTGATTTCTGAAGCAGGCAGATAAGGGGTACAGTCATGCTGACTAGTGCATCATCTGCACTCGCCATCCGCGTTGAGACATCAAACGCACGCAAAACGTCGCAGATGTCGTTCATAGAGGAGCACTCAGTAGTGGTGAAGTGTGAACGGCGCAAATTGCGAGTTGATTGCGCCTGTTGCAGCTGATACTCCATTACTGCTGGCTGCTGCTCACACAACCGCTCCAACATATGTAACGTGGAATTCCACCTGGTGGGAACGTCACATATGATGCGATGTTCAGGAAGGCGAAATCTGACTTGCAGAGCTGCAATGCGCGATCTGGCCATGCTGGAACGTCGCAAGTGAGCGCACTCTAGGCGGACCTTGTGCAGCAGTGCATCAAGATCCGGATAGTCTCTCAAAAAACTCTGCACGACCAAGTTGAGCACATGTGCCAGACATGGTATGTGAGTGAGGTTGCCAAGGCCCAGAGCTGCCACCAGATTTCGGCCATTGTCACACACTACCAAGCCTGGCTGGAGATTAGCTGACAAAAACCACACATCGCTCTCCTGCTTGATGGCATCCCAGAGCTCCTGCGCTGTGTGGCTTCGATTCCCCATGGGAATTAATTTCAGTACGGCCTGTTGACGTTTGGCCACGGCTGTGCTCATATCGGTCGCAACAAGTAAGCGTTCACGGGTCCATGTGGAGGTATACCGTGACGGCTCGTGCAGCGATGATTCTGAGGAACTGGAGTAGGAGGAGGAATCAATGTGCACAGACTGGATTCCTGCAATCCTTGGAGTTGGCAGAACACGTACAGCGCCACTGGCAAGATCTGTACCCGGCTCCACAACATTAACCCAATGGGCAGTGAGGGAAAGGTATTGTCCCTGGCCATGGGTACTGGTCCACGCATCGGTGGTCAGGTGGACCCTGCTACTGACGGCGTTTAGTAGCGCATGTTTAATGTTTCCCTCGACATGTTTTTGCAGAACAGGGACAGCTGAAATAAAATCGGCTTGGCACATTATATTGTGGGACTGCCAATGCCATAAAGTTCCTGAAACTGTCAGTCTCCACCAGCCTGAATGACAGCATTTCAAGGGACAGGAGTTTTGCAAGGCCAGCATTCAGAGCCTGTGCTCGTGGATGGTTTGCCGAGTATGGCCGTCTTTTATCCCATGCCTGTGTTACCGATGGCTGTTTTTTGTTCTGGGAGTGTGACGATGACTGTGAACTTGCTGCAGTGGGTGGAATAACAGTTTCTCTATGGACAACAGTGACCGAGGTTCTTCCATGGAGATCCTGTGAGGAAGCCGAAACAGGTGTGTGAGAGCTGGAGGTAGAGGCTCGAACATGACCTAAAGATGTAGGTGCTGCTGTAGGTTGGCCTACATCTCCAGTGTGTCTTTGGAACTCAGCTACGTGCTTTGTCCGTACATGTGTCCACATATTTGTGGTATTCAGGTTCCTGATATTTTTACCTCTTTTAACTTTTGCTTACACAGCTTGCATTGAACATAGCAAATATCATGTACAAGTCTGTCAAAAAAGGACCACGCAGTGCAAGTCATGGGAGCGCCAATTTTGACAGTTCTAAGAGAACTGCTCCCAACAGGTGCCAAACTGGAGGCTACAGGCAAGCGAGTCTGCAGCCTACCTCTCCCTCCTCTTTGTACCGTTGGGACAATCTCTTCCTCAGAGCTGCTCCCACCACCTTCCTGTTGCTCACGCCATGTTGGGTCTCGGACTTCATCATCTCCACTACCCTCTTCCAACACCTGCTGCTGTTGGATGGTCTGGGCAGCACCATGCTCCACAAAACCTGGCACCTGAGCCTCATCATCATCATAAGATGCGTTCTGCGGTGTGCTGTCCATCGGCACTGGCTCACCCGCCTCTTCAGATTGAGAGAGACACAGCTGTTGCGCATCACTGCATACTCCCTCTTCTTCAAATTGCAGAATGCTGCTTGCCTGTGCCCGTGTTTGCGAGCCAACAGATTCTGAGAACAGAAGCAGAGACTCAGCTGGCTCCTGTACAGAACTCTCTGACTGCCTTGGCAATTTGACAGGCGGTGAACAGACAGATGGTTGCTCAACAGTGTTGTGTTCCTGAGAGGAGGTGGAAGGAATTGAAGTCGATGCATTGGCTGCCATCCAACCAACAACGGCTTCAATTTGTTCTTCCCGCAGCAGGGGGCACGCCGAGCTCCTACCAAAGTGCGCATAAAGGAACGCTCACGGGATAAATGGTGGATGCTGTGTCACTGAGGGGGCAGCAGACACAGAATCCCCACTCCTCTCCCTACTGAAACTCCACGGCCACGACCACGTGCCTTACTCACTGACTTCTTCATCTTGGTAGATTGATAAAGAAAGTCAGAAAAGTTATAAGGCCTAAGTGTGGTTATTACGCAGAGACTGAAGTGAACACTGAAACACAACTGTTCACAATCTGTGAAAGGCTACTCCTTTGTCTACTTCTATAGTGTTTGCAACCAATGTATTGTATACGGATGGAAGCGCGTCACACTAATAGATTATATTTTAAATGGAATGGAGCAGAAACAATTGGAGATAAATGAAAAGGATAAGCCACTGAGACACGCTCAGCAGAGTACAGCAGCAGTGCTTGAACAAGTAACTGGAGCGTGATGTGCACTCAAAAATAAAAAACACAGACTGAAGTGAACACTGAAACACAACTGTTCACAATCTGTGAAAGGCTACTCCTTTGTCTACTTCTATAGTGTTTGCAACCAATGTATTGTATACGGATGGAAGCGCGTCACACTAATAGATTATATTTAAATGGAATGGAGCAGAAACAATTTGGAGATAAATGAAAAGGATAGCCACTGAGACACGCTCAGCAGAGTACAGACAGCAGTGCTTGAACAAGTAACTGGAGCGTGATGTGCACTCAAACATAAAAACCACAGACTGAAGTGAAACACTGAAAAACAACTGTTCACAATCTGTGAAAGGCTACTCCTTGTCTACTTCTATAGTTTTGCACCAATGTATTGTATACTGGATGAAGCGCGTCACACAATAGTTAAATTGCATGGAGCTGCAAGAATTACACTGAAGGAAAAAAAAAATAGTCTGTGAGTGACAGTGCAGATGCCTACAGACAGCGTTGCATGCAGAGCAAACTGCAGCGTCACTGCACTCACCACACCTGCAGAGCTGTTAAACAACACGCAGGCAAAGGAAGCTTACACAGCGTGTGCTAGCCTGCCTACAGCACAGTACATAAATCGCAATCTCTAACTGTCCCTCAAGTCAGCACAGCACTTCGTCCCTTATCGAATTCACAGCACAGTGACGCTAAAATGGCGGGCGCATTTTATAGTGCATCTGACATCATTCAGCATCCAATCACAGCCATGCCATTAGTTAACATGACCGCGCAGTACAGATGTGCCCACACTCTTAGGATTCCTCATGCTGACTAAAATCACATTGCCTCGCAAAGAATTATGGGAACTTCCGATTCCGGTATTGCGATAAGACGAAAATATCGAAACGAATTATCGAAAGCCGATAGAGCTAAATCGGCCGATAGCCGAATATTGCATTATCGTATCGCTCAACACTAGTCGCGACCAACAGCGACGCGGATTTCGTACAGACAGAACTGACAAAACATTTCAGTACATCATGGGCAGTTGGTAGTCACCTGACCACATGGGCAGAGTTAGCCCTGTGTCGCTGATTGGCCGCGGCCGGACCAATCAGCGACGCGGGATTTCCTGGACAGACAGATAGACAGACAGACAGACAGACAGACGAGATAAGACAATTATATAGTAGATTTGCAACTGGATATTACTGTATAGAGTTGACTAAACTGCATTGTAACACAATTGGAGAAATAGATAGCCGCTAGGACACTGGATATGCTTATTGCTGATGCCACGAATGCGCGAGAGTATTGTCTACCTTGGGACATGGATGCCAGTAAGATGACGCATGCGCAGTTGTGCTCGACACGCATGCTCGAGAGTACTGTCTACCTTGGGACGTGGATGCCAGTAAGATGACGCATGTGCAGTTGTGCTCGCCACGAGTGATGAGCGAGTATACGCGTTGCTCGGGTTTTCCTGAGCATGCTCGGGTGTCCTTCGAGTATTTTGGCATGATTTGCAACTGCTAGACAGCCTGAATACATGTGGGGATTCCTTAACAGGCATTCCTCACATATATTCAGCCTGTCCAGCATCCACAAATCATGCAGCTGCGTCGACACAAACTAAATCTCCGAGTACTCCAAAATACTTCGAGGACACCCGAACATGCTCGGGAAAACCCGAGCAACGAGCATACTCGCTCATCACTACTCGCCATGCATGCGCAAGAGTACAGTCCACCTTGGGACATGGATGCCAGTAAGATGACGCATGCGCAGTTGTGCTTGCCACACATGTTCGAGAGTACTGTGTACCTTGGGACATGGATGTCAGTAAGATGATGTATATGCATTTCTGCTTGCCACGCATGCGCAAGAGTACTGTCTACCTTGGGACATGGATGCCAGCATGCTGATGCATGCGCAGTTGTGCTCGCTTGTGTTCTGTATGTGCTTAGACACTGTTATACTTGTGCGACTGAGTATTTATCTGTTTTTTTGGGGAGGTGCACGTATTTTGATCATTGTCAATTTACAATCTTTTACTTGTAAACATATGAAGCCTCAGTATAGCATGCTGTACTCTTCCTACTGTAAAAAAGTACGAAGGAATCTAACAAACTCCATTGCAAGACAATATACTCTATTGTTCACCATTGGTGTCCTTGATGCGATATAACCAGCTGTCTGTTTTCACCTCCTATGAAAGCTGTAAATGACAAAGCAGATGTGTACTTAGTCTTTCAGGTTCTCCTAGGATGATGTGAGTATAATCAGAAATTTCAGGCACTCCACATGGGCTAAAGACTTATTAAAGACCTACAATTTTATGAACTAAAGACCATAAATGTGCATATCATAACTCCATAACTCCAAATCCTGCAACCGTTCCTCATAGGACATGGTTTGCAGACCAGTCACCATTCTAGTCGTTCTTCTCTGAACTTGCTCCAGTTTGTTGATGTCTTTTTTAAAATTTGGTGCCCAAAACTGGACACAGTATTCCAGGAGAGGTCTGACCAAAGAGGAGTAGAGGTGTCAGGAATCAAACCCAGTGCCTCTTGTCCACCGGCCAGCAGCTCTACCATCTGAGCTATTCTGCTGGCTACAAAGTTCATTGCTGAACCCGGATACCATTGACTGTTCTTCCTGATCGGCTCCACCCAGTGTTCTCTTGATTGGCCTCTGATTGCCAATTACACGCCCTATATAAACCTGGCCCTGTGGGTGTGTCATTGCGAGATTATTGTGCTTCCAGCCTTTAGTCAAGCTCTTTCTCCTGCTGCTCCTCTGCTACCGAACTGCCTTTCCTGTGTACCGACCTCCGGCTGCCACCTGACTACGTTATCTGCCTGCTCCTCTGCTACCGAACTGCCTTTCCTGTGTACCGACCTCCGGCTGCCACCTGACTACGCTACCTGCCTCTGCTTTCCCTAGTGTTTGCAGTAACATCGGCTCCAACCCAGACGGGATCTTGACAGAATAATCTCGCGCCAAAATGGAGTCCGCTGTGAACACCCTGAGGCGGCAAGTTACGGAGCTTCAAAGTTTTTGTACTGATTCTCAAGGAAAATATTCCAAGTTACAAACTGATTTCACGGTGATACAACAGGAAGTAATTGAGCTACAAAAACAACTTCTGGACGTGCGCAATTCAGGGTCCGAATCAAACGCGCGGCTGCCGCTGCCTGCAAAGTTCAGTGGGGATCGCCAGCAGTACCGAGGATTCCTCAATCAATGCCGCATATACTTCCAGATGCAACCTGCTCCCTTTACCAGTGAGAGGAAGAAAGTTTTTTTCATGATAAATCTCCTGACGGATGAAGCTCTTGCTTGGGCTTCACCTTATGTAGAAAAGGACTATGACCTCCTTAATGACCTGGAAGCCTTCACCGCAGCTATGAATCAAGTTTTTGATGACCCAAACCACTTTGCCACAGCAGAAACCAAATTACATAATTTGCGCCAAGGACGTCGCTCTGTTGCGGAATATACATCGGAGTTCCGTCGCTGGGTGGCCGACACCACCTGGAATCCAGCGGCCCAGAGAAGTCAATTTCAACGAGGGTTATCAGAACCAGTGAAAGACGAGCTTGCCAGGGTTGAGACCCTGATCAGTTGGAGGACTTTATTCAACCATGTATCCGGATTGACCAAAGACTTACTGAAAGGAGAAAGGAGAGACTGCGAGCACTTGGGAATAGCCCTGGCTTCTCATTTTCAGCATCAGACCACCAAGAAAAGACGCAAGGCGTGTCTGAACCGATGCAGATCGACGTCATCCGAAGACCACTCTCTGCACAGGAGAAGGAGAGGCGACGTGCAGAACATCTCTGCCTCTATTGTGGGGACCCTGGACACTATGCCATCAACTGTCCTAACAAAAGGACTATAGCCTTTACCAACAACAGGTCTGCCAGCAATATGGACCTTTCTCAGCAGTCGGATTCCATCTTGCAGACTATCTCATCAGTAATGCCAGAAATAGACAAAATACATACTACATCATCTCATTTTGTAATCCCCATTCAGGTTGTAATGGGCACCCAAAAAATACAATGCTCTGCCCTGTTGGATTCGGGAGCAGGAGGAAATTTTAGGGACTTAAAATTTACACGTGATAATAATATTTCCAGTAGGACCAAATCCACACAAATTGAAATGGAAACTGTGGATGGATCACCTTTGTCTTCTGGACCTGTCACGCATGAGACAATCGAACTGGAGATTTGTATCGAACCGGATCATCATGAAGCTGTCAGTTTCCACCTTATTTCATCTCCGAAATTTTCGGCTATTCTAGGGATCCCCTGGTTTTCAGTCCATAACCCTTCTATCAACTGGGCATCAAGGACCATCACCTTTCCATCTGACTACTGTAAGAATAATTGTCATAAGGAACCCCCTGTTCCCAACAAGTCCAAATCTCTGAGATTTCGCATGAGAAGGAAGAGAAACTACCACCTCAATATCAGCAGTTCTCTGATGTCTGCAGTAAGAAGAAAGCAGATCAATTACCTCCTCACCGTCCTTACGACTGTCCCATTGAATTGCTGCCAGGAACAACCATTCCATTTGGACGGATTTACAATCTTTCCGAACCTGAATTGAAGGTATTAAGAAAGTTCCTGGATGAAAATTTAGAGAAAGGCTTTATTCGACCTTCCACATCTCCAGCTGGGGCACCCCTGTTCTTTGTTGAAAAGAAAGACTCCACTCTGCGGCCATGTATTGACTACAGAGAGATGAATAATATCACTGTCAAGAATCGCTACCCGCTACCCTTGATTCCTGAACTATTTGAGAGACTCCGTTCTGCGAAAATCTTTACGAAGCTGGATCTTAGAGGGGCTTACAACCTCATACGGATTCGCCCAGGAGATGAGTGGAAGACCGCCTTCAGAACGAGATATGGACATTTTGAATCTCTGGTTATGACCTTTGGCCTTAGCAATGCCCCAGCCACCTTTCAACATTTTATTAATGATGTATTTCGAGATTTCTTGGACCAATTTGTTGTGGCTTATCTCGATGACATTCTTATATTTTCAGACACCTTGGAAGAGCATCGCAGGCACGTCCAGTTAGTCTTGGAACGACTACAGGAGAACCATCTTTACATTAAACTTGAAAAATGTGAGTTTGAACAAACCAGTATCCAATTTCTGGGATATATCATCTCCCCAGAAGGTCTGAGCATGGATCTCAGCAAAATCAATGCTGTAGTGGACTGGCCTGTTCCAAGAAATTTAAAAGACGTCCAGCGTTTCATAGGATTTGCAAATTTTTACCGAAAATTTATAAAGAACTTTTCACGGATCATACTACCAATTACTACACTAACAAAAAAGACCAAAGCATTTTTCTGGTCTCCGGAGGCACAGGAGGCTTTTGACAAGTTGAAAACTCTTTTTACATCTGCTCCATTGTTAGTACACCCAAATCCTGAATTGCTATTTACTGTCGAAGTGGACGCCTCGGACTCTGCAGTGGGAGCCATTCTGTCTCAGCGAGTTGGGGACAAGATGCAACTTCACCCATGTGCGTTTCTTTCCCACACCATGTCATCTGCAGAAAAGAACTACGACATCGGTAATAAAGAACTGTTAGCCATTAAAGTTGCCTTCTCCGAGTGGAGACATCTTCTGGAAGGTGCCAATCACCCTGTGACTGTCCTCACGGACCACAAGAATCTTGAATTCCTCCGTACAGCAAAAAGATTGTCTGCAAGACAAGCACGATGGGCCTTATTTTTCTCAAGATTCAATTTTATAATTTCTTACCGGCCTGGTTCAAGAAATGGCAAGGCTGACGCCCTGTCCAGGATGTGTTCGGAACCTCAGGAGAGGTCTAGTAATGACGATACAATTCTAGGCCCTAAAAATTTTTTGGGAATATTGCACTCTAGAGGACTATGTAATAGAATTAAAGATGGATATCAAGAGGACTCTCGATCTTTCATTCAAAGAGGGGTTTTGGATGCAGAAACACAAAATATATGTACCTGAATCTTCTCGCCTTGAAGTCCTCAAAAGTGTCCATGATTCTAAACTGGCAGGACATCCTGGAGTTGCAAAAACACAAGACTTACTACTTTGTTTCTTTTGGTGGCCTAATTGTAGGAAGGACGTGAGGAAATATGTTTCAACCTGTTTAACATGCGCACGAAACAAGACCCCACGATCGTCTCCTCTAGGACTCTTGCAACCACTCCCAGTTCCATCCAGGCCTTGGGGATCTATTTCCATGGATTTTATTGTGGAACTACCCCCTTCCAAACAGATGACCGTCATCCTTGTCATAGTGGACCGACTCACAAAAATGGCCCACTTTATTCCAACTGAAGGAATTCCTACTGCTGAAAAAACTGCAGAACTGATGATCAAAGAGGTATTCAGGTTACATGGAATTCCTGACAACGTGGTGTCTGACAGAGGCGTTCAGTTTACGTCAAAATTTTGGAAGAGTTTCTGTACAGCCTTGGAAGTCACGGTGAATCTTTCTACCGCTTTCCATCTTCAGTCCAATGGCCAGACGGAGAGAACGAACCAGACTTTGGAGCAATACCTCCGTTGCTTCATTTCCTATCTTCAGGATGACTGGGTGGACTATTTATCAACAGCAGAGTTTGCCTACAACTCCATACATAGCGCTACATCTCAAACCCCATTTTTTGCTAATTATGGAGTACATCCAGTATTTATCCCTAATCTGCCAGTGAACACTCCCATTCCTGCTGTTAATGACAGGCTTGCAAAATTACAGGAATCCCAGAAGGAATTATCAGAGATATTACTCAAGACCCAGGAAGTATATAAGGAAGCAGCAGATAAACATCGGAGAGTGCCCCCTGCTTTTCAGGTTGGAGACAATGTTTGGCTGTCCACTAAAAACCTTAAGACACATGTGCCATCCTCCAAATTGGGTCAGAAATTCATTGGACCTTTTCAAATTTCTGCAAAAATTAACCAGGTTGCTTTTCGTTTAAAACTTCCCAACAATCTAAAGATTCATCCAGTATTTCACATATCCTTGCTCAAACCCTTCTGTGAAAACCCGTTTCCAGGAAGAATTCAGCCACCTCCTCCACCAGAAAGGATCCGTGGTGAAGAGGAATACATTGTGAATAAAATTCTGGACTCCCGAAAATTCAGAGGTAAACTGCAGTATCTGGTGCAGTGGGAAGGTTACGGACCAGAGGAAAATTCATGGGAACCAAAGGACAACATCCATGCTCCTGGACTTACAAGAGCCTTCCATCAGAGGTACTCAGATAGGCCAGCTCCTGAGATGTCCAGAGGCCATCCTGGAAGGAGGGGAGTACTGTCAGGAATCGAACCCAGTGTCTCTTGTCCACCGGCCAGCAGCTCTACCATCTGAGCTATTCTGCTGGCTACAAAGTTCCTTGCTGAACCCGGATACCATTGACTGTTCTTCCTGATCTGCTCCACCCAGTGTTCTCTTGATTGGCCTCTGATTGCCAATTACACACCCTATATAAACCTGGCCCTGTGGGTGTGTCATTGCGAGATTATTGTGCTTCCAGCCTTTAGTCAAGCTCTTTCTCCTGCTGCTCCTCTGCTACCGAACTGCCTTTCCTGTGTACCGACCTCCGGCTGCCACCTGACTACGTTATCTGCCTGCTCCTCTGCTACCGAACTGCCTTTCCTGTGTACCGACCTCCGGCTGCCACCTGACTACGTTATCTGCCTGCTCCTCTGCTACCGAACTGCCTTTCCTGTGTACCGACCTCCGGCTGCCACCTGACTACGCTACCTGCCTCTGCTTTCCCTAGTGTTTGCAGTAACATCGGCTCCAACCCAGACGGGATCTTGACAAGAGGGCAATAATGACTTCATGTGATCTAGACTGTATGCTTCTGTTAATACATCCTAGAATTGTATTTGCCTTTTTTGCTGCTGCATCGTCGGCACTTCTTTTCTAGAAAAACCATCCCTGCCCTCCACCTGCATTTGAAAGACCTCATTGTCCATGCACTCAAACAATCAGTGGGTGGAAAGGTGCACCTCACAACAGATGCATGGGCCAGTAGGCATGGCCAGGGCCGTTACGTGTCCATCACTGCGCACTGGGTTAATGTGGTGGATGCAGGGTCCACAGGGGACAGCGGCAGTGGGACAGTGCTGCCTAGCCCACAGTATAGGCACAGTTGGCTGTAGGCGTTCGACCCTCCTCCAGAAGCAAAAGCTCGTAGACAGAGCGCAGTCACACGAGCACTCCATCCGCAGCTGCCAGTGTTGCACACGAGGTGTCCCACTATCGATCAGATAGTGGTAAGTGTCAGCAGGCTGTTTTAAAGATGATGTCTTTGGGTGACAACAGACACACCACGGAGGTACAGTCATGGCCAAAAGTTTTGAGAATGACACAAATATTATATTTTCACATGATCTGCTGCCCTCTGGTTTTTATGTGTGTGTTTGACAGATGTTTTTATCACAGACAGAAATATAATTGCAAACATATGAGTAACAAAAGCTTATATTGACAGTTAGAATGAGTTAATGCAGCAAGTCAATATTTGCAGTGTTGACCCTTCTTCTTCAGGACCTCTGCAATTCTCCCTGGCATGCTCTCAATCAACTTCTGGACCAAATTCTGACTGATAGCAGTCCATTCTTGCACAATCAATGCTTTCATTTTGCCAGAATTTTTAGGTTTTTGTTTGTCCACCCGTCTCTTGATGATTGACCACAAGTTCTCAATGGGATTAAGATCTGGGGAGTTTCCAGGCCATGGACCCAAAATCTCTATGTTTTGTTCCCTGAGCCATTTAGTTATCACCTTTGCTTTATGGCAAGGTGCTCCATCATGCTGGAAAGGGCATTGTTGATCGCCAAACTGCTCTTGGAGGGTTGGGAGAAGTTGCTCTTGGAGGACATTCTGGTACCATTCTTTATTCATGGCTGTGTTTTTAGGCAAGACTGTGAGAGAGCCGATTCCCTTGGCTGAGAAGCAACCCCACACATGAATGGTTTCAGGATGCTTAACAGTTGGCATGAGACAAGACTGGTGGTAGCGCTCACCTTGTCTTCTTCGAATGAGGCGTTTTCC
Source organism: Oophaga sylvatica (assembly GCA_033576555.1). Taxonomy (NCBI): domain Eukaryota; kingdom Metazoa; phylum Chordata; class Amphibia; order Anura; family Dendrobatidae; genus Oophaga; species Oophaga sylvatica. Next base: position 35,207,643 of record JARQOD010000006.1, read on the forward strand.
TGATGTCCCAAACAAACGAAAAGGGGATTTATCAGAGAAAATAACTTTACCTCAGTCCTCAGCAGTCCACTGCCTGTACCTTTTGCAGAATATCAGTCTGTCCATGATGCTTTTTCTGGAGAGAAGTGGCTTCTTTGCTGCCCTCCTTGAGACCAGGCCTTGCTCCAAGAGTCTCTGCCTCACAGTTCGTGCAGATGCACTCACACCTGCCTGCTGCCATTCCTGAGCAAGCTCTGCACTGCTGGTAGCCCGATCCCGCAGCTGAAACACTTTTAAAAGACAGTCCTGGCGCTTGCTGATCTTTCTAGGGCGCCCTAGAGCCTTTTTGGCAACAATGGAACCTCTCTCCTTGAAGTTCTTGATGATGCGATAGATTGTTGACTGAGGTGCAATCTTTCTAGCTGCAATACTCTTCCCTGTTAGGCCATTTTTGTGCATTGCAATGATGACTGCACATGTTTCTTTAGAGATAACCATGGTTAACAGAAGAGAAACAATGATGCCAAGCACCAGCCTCCTTTTAAAGTGTCCAGTGGTCTCATTCTTACTTAATCATGACAGATTGATCTCCAGCCATGTCCTCATCAACACCCACACCTGTGTTAATGGAGCAATCACTGAAAAGAGGTTAGCTGGTCCTTTTAAGGCATGTCTGCAATGATGTTGAAATGTGTTTTGGGGGATAAAGTTCATTTTCTAGCCAAATATTGACTTTGCAAGTAATTGCTGTTAAGCTGATCACTCTTTATAACATTCTGGAGTATATGCAAATTGCCATTAGAAAAAGTGAAGCAGTAGACTTTGTAAAAATTAATATTTGTGTCATTCTCAAAACTTTTGGCCATGACTGTACTGTCCGACTACTTGGAGCGAGAAACTGAGTCATGGCTGGGCAGTCTACATCTTGAGCCAGGCAAGGTAGTCAGTGATAACGGCCGTAATTTTGTGGCGGCCATAGCCCTGGCAAAACTCAGACACATACCTTGCCTGGCTCACACCTTGAACCTGGTGGTGCAGTGCTTCATAAATAATTATCCGGAGTTACCAGCCCAGCTCCATAAGGTGCAAAGACTGTGCTCGCACATCTGTCGCTCACCCGTAGACTCCAGTTGTATGCAGAGGCTGCAGCGATCGCTCCACCTCCCCAAGCACCGCCTAATCATAGACGTTGCAACAAGGTGGAACTCTACCATGCACATGGTTGAGAGGCTGTGCGAACAGAGGCAGGCTGTAATGCATTTGTGGGAGGACACAGGGGCAGGCAGTTTGAGGGCGGACATGGAGTTGTCTGGTGTGCAGTGGTCAAAGCTGAAAGACCTCTGTAAAGTGCTTCAGTGTTTTGAATTATCGTCACTCCTTGCGGAGATCAACATGCTAAGCATGCAGATGAGGAGACTTAAAGCCGCAATGCTCCTCTGGGAAATATGCTAATTATGCAAATTGTCTCTTCAGAGAGCTAGAACTCTAGTGCCACCTTTTGGAAGGTAGCAATCCTACAAGTCAATGTCGACCCTTTAACGAGCCTTATCACATGACCTAGGATAATAGCCAAACCAGAATCTCAATTTGCAGACACTGTGTTTCGGGTTCAGCCCCTCGTCAGTGCAAAGCGGAGATCTGGTTTGGCTGTGTGAGAGGCGTCAGACCATTGTCCAAGAAATATCGTCACTCCTTGCGGAGATCAACATGCTAAGCATGCAGATGAGGAGACTTAAAGCCGCAATGCTCCTCTGGGAAATATGCTAATTATGCAAATTGTCTCTTCAGAGAGGAAGAGAGCTAGAACTCTAGTGCCACCTTTTGGAAGGTAGCAATCCTGAGATTCTGGTTTGGCTATTATCCTAGGTCATGTGATAAGGCTCGTTAAAGGGTTGACATTGACTTGTAGGATTGCTACCTTCCAAAAGGTGGCACTAGAGTTCTAGCTCTCTTCCTCTCTGAAGAGACAATTTGCATAATTAGCATATTTCCCAGAGGAGCATTGCGGCTTTAAGTCTCCTCATCTGCATGCTTAGCATGTTGATCTCCGCAAGGAGTGACGATATTTCTTGGACAATGGTCTGACGCCTCTCACACAGCCAAACCAGATCTCCGCTTTGCACTGACAAGGGGCTGAACCCCGAAACACAGTGTCTGCAAATTGAGATTCTGGTTTGGCTATTATCCTAGGTCATGTGATAAGGCTCGTTAAAGGGTCGACATTGACTTGTAGGATTGCTACCTTCCAAAAGGTGGCACTAGAGTTCTAGCTCTCTTCCTCTCTGAAGAGATAATTAGCATATTTCCCAGAGGAGCATTGCGGCTTTAAGTCTCCTCATCTGCATGCTTAGCATGTTGATCTCCGCAAGGAGTGACGATATTTCTTGGACAATGGTCTGACGCCTCTCACACAGCCAAACCAGATCTCCGCTTTGCACTGACGAGGGGCTGAACCCCGAAACACAGTGTCTGCAAATTGAGATTCTGGTTTGGCTATTATCCTAGGTCATGTGATAAGGCTCGTTAAAGGGTCGACATTGACTTGTAGGATTGCTACCTTCCAAAAGGTGGCACTAGAGTTCTAGCTCTCTTCCTCTCTGAAGAGACAATTTGCATAATTAGCATATTTCCCAGAGGAGCATTGCGGCTTTAAGTCTCCTCATCTGCATGCTTAGCATGTTGATCTCCGCAAGGAGTGACGATATTTCTTGGACAATGGTCTGACGCCTCTCACACAGCCAAACCAGATCTCGCTTTGCACTGACGAGGTGCAAAGTGTCCTGGATACCTTGAGTGCTGTCTCTTGGCCTTCCGGCATCGCCACTTCGGTGGCTTAAGCCGGTTGCTGCTTTAGGGAGATAGCCAGGAGGATTCAGGGAGAAGATCCTTGGAGTTGTGGACGATGGGAGTCCGACTTCAATTCTCTGGGACCGGTGATAGCCGGGTCAAAAATGGATTCCGGATTGAAATCGCTGAAGATAAGAAGTTGCATTTTTCCCTGGGATATTTGGTCAACATGGTGTTTTATGACATCCTGAAGATTCGGAAGTCCGATATAATATGCCTGCAGGAGTTCAGAAGGGAAGGCAGGTATGTGCTGGTGCTATCTTCTATGGCGGCTTGCCAGAATTTGTTTACTGCCCTGAAAAATGGAGTGGCAAATCCTTTGCTGGAAGGACTTACCTTTACTGTGTTATACTCCAAGGGGGATATCCCACTTGTGGTTTTCATGCACAACCCTTTTGTTTCCCTGGAGGACATTACTTTATTTTTGAAAAGACATTGCATTTATGTTCAGTACTCCCACAGGGTCCTGAATGGAGAAGGGCTCTGGACCGGGAAGTACAAATTTTTTGTGAGATTTGGGATGGATCCCAAGGCCCGGGAGGCATCCATTACCCCCCTCTTAATTTTTCAATTGGGAAAAATAGTGGTTTTTTGTTTTTTCCAGATGCCCCACTGTATTGCAGGAGGTGTAAAAATTTCGGGCATACCCAGGATAGTTGCAAGGACATGCCAACTTGTAGGAATTGCAATGGTTCCGGCCATATGGCAAAAGACTGCACAAATCCTGTTATGTGTAATGCTTGTGGTGAGGAGGGCCATAAGTATCGGGATTGTAAGGCCAGGATCAGTCCTAGGTCTTACGCTGAGGTCACAGGTGGGGCAGCTGCGCCCCCTGCTGCTGTTGTTGACATTCCACAGGTTACAGACCCAGATCTTATTGAGGAACCTGAAATCATGGATGCGCATGAGGAGGCCCTGCCCGAAACGGAGACTCCCAGCCCAGAGGTGTCAGGTTTGGAACTTGCTGAGGTTGAATGTGAGCTCCCTCATCAGTCTGATGTCTGTGGGGAGGGGGAGTTGGAGAGTTCTCTTGGTAATACCCCCAGTATATCTTGGTTAGCTACTGAGGAGGAGTTGACCAGTTGTGGAGATCAAGGTGACTTCACTCTTGCAAGGCCCTCTGAGGAGGAGGAGGAGCCTGGAACTTCCTGTAAAAAGCCCAGAACGGATTGGGCGGACGCCGGTGAAGATTGTTTAAGTCCGGTGAGTGAACGTAGTTACCCTCAGAATGTCTTCTCTCCTGACACCAATGTTTTTTTAGGCATTCCCGCAGACGTAAACAGATTCGGGGAGTTGCAGTTCCAGATGGAAGACGAAAACGGCTGAAGAAGAAGTGGCCTGTTTGTCGTCATGTAAATAACACCATCATGTTATGGCTCCCCAAGCTGGTTGGGGCATTGCGTCCCTGAATGTCAGACAAATTAGATCTAAATCCAGGAGGGCAGTCGTCCTAGATTACATTAAACAGATGAATGCTCACATCTTTTGTCTTCAGGAATGTGGGATTGAGGACGCTCCAAGCGATAAGGACTGGCCTTACGGTCAGCATGTATGGTCTGGCTCATGTGTTAATAGGAATGATGGTGTAGGGATATTAATGGGTAACAGGGAGATTAGTTTAGATAGCTACACGGTGGTAGAGGTGGGTAGATGTATAATTGCACATGTTAGCTATAGGGGGTGGCGGGCTAGAATTATTAATGTGTACTGTCCATCAGGAAAGGATGGGAAAAAGGAGCGTCTGGCTCTTTTGGAAAAATTAAGTTTGTTTCTTCCAGGCAAAATGCCTACAGTTTTAGTTGGAGACTTTAATTGCATCACAGAAGGGAATTGTGACATAACTGGTAAAAAGTTATCCAATCTTATTACTGATTTTTCCCTTCTAGATGCTGCTGCTCTGAAATTTGGCATCCCACCACCGCCAACATACCATGCTGATAGGGGTGGTATTGTATCCAGAATAGATAAAATGTTGTTTTCCAAAAATATGTTGTGTATGAATTTTGAACAAAATGCTGTACCTTTTTCTGATCATGAGTGTTTGAGAGGTGTGTTTAGTGCGATTGATGACCGTGTGTATGGTGGTGGGGTTTGGAAGCTGAACGTTAGGTTGTTAGAAGATGAGGATGTGATGAATGAATTAAAAATAAAGTATAAAGAGTGGAGAGTATGTAAGAGGAATTTTGCGTGTGTGCTGGAATGGTGGGACTGGGTTAAGGTGTGTTGCAAAAAATTCTTCAAAAAATGGGGCTATAAAAAAGCTGCTATTTATCGGGAAAGATTTAATGATTTAAACAGGCGTATAGACTGGTTAAGGAAGTGTGGAGAAAGTGGGATGGATGTGTCTGATGAGCTGGCTGAGACAAAGAGTGAACTAAAGCGTGTTATGGATGCGAAAGGAAAGGAAATCATCTATCGCACCAAAATAGAACATCTTGAGAAAGATGAAAAGTGCACAAGGTTCTTTTTTAAGAAAATGAATGGGAGAAAGGTTGATATGGATAAAGTCCTGGATAGGAACGGTTTGTGTGTGTCAGGTGAGAATGTGATAAAGGAGGTGAATAGGTTCTACAGCAAGTTATATGATAAAAAATGGATTGACTCTGGTCTTGTTTCAGAAGTGCTGAATGGGTTAGAAAACAAGTTGGGTAGTGAAGAATGTGATATTTTGAATGAGGATGTGATTATGGATGAAGTAGAAAACGTGATGAAGAGTGCTAAAAAGAATAAGACACCAGGGAAAGACGGATTGCCGGTAGAATTATATGTGAAAGCGTGGGATTTCCTGGGTGCTGATTTGACTGAGATATGTAAGTACATGTGGGAGAATGGTAAGTTGTGTGAATCAATGAAAGAGGGGGTGGTTGTGCTTGTGTATAAGAAAGGTGAGAGAAAGTGTTTAGAGAATTGGAGACCTATAACGCTGCTGAATGCAGATTACAAAATCTATAGCAAATTGTTGGCGAATCGTATGCGTGAGGTGATTGGTAATGTTGTGGATGAGGATCAGGTGTGTGCGGTGCCTGGGAGAAGTATGAGTGATAACTTATTGTTATTAAGGGATTTGATTGGGGACTGCATGGGAAGGAAACAGAAGTGTATGGTTCTGACAATTGATTTTGAGAAAGCGTTTGATAGGGTCTCGCATGTGTTTTTGTTTAAAGTTCTGGAGAGAATGGGATTTCCTAAAAAATTTGTGAATGGGATAATATCTTTGTATGATTGTGTGTCAAGCGAGTTTCTTGTTAATGGATGGTTGAGTGAGAAAGTGAATATTATGTCTGGTGTAAGGCAGGGGTGTCCCATGTCCCCTGTCTTATTTGTATGTGTGATTGAACCTTTGTTGTGCTTGGTGAGACGTGATAAAGTGGTGCGAGGTTTGTTGGTACCGGGGAGCGGTGGAAAGCATGTGAAAGTTCTTGGATATATGGATGATGTTGTGGTTGTGAGTGAAAGTGTTGCGTCTATGAGTAGGGTTAAGTTGCTTTTGGAGTTTTTCTGTGGTGCGTCTGGCTTTAGAGTAAATTGGAATAAATGTAGCTTTAAATGTTTTGGGGATGATAGGGTTAAAATGGAGGGGGTTAAGTGTGAGGAGGGTGCTCTCAAAGTGCTGGGAGTATTATTTAATAAGGAGCTGGAAGGTAAGGAGAGCTGGGAGGAGTGTGGATTGCGCATAGAGCGTAAGTTAAATTTTTGGCGACTGAGAGACTTGACCTTGAGTGGTAAGATTTTGGTCATAAAAGCGGTGATTCTTCCGATTTTGCTTTTTATTGCAACAGTTTTTCCACCGTCTAATAGGAAAATAAAAAGAGTGGAAAAGTTAGTTTTTACTTTTTTCTGGAGTAGTAAAATAGAAAAACTTAAGAGAGAAAGTCTTTTTAAGGCATGTCACCATGGTGGCATGGCCTTTCCAAACATTGAGATTTTTCTGGGGCTTCAGTATATCAAAACGGTAGTTATTTTGTTGAATAAAGGAAATAAGGGAGCGTATATGGCAAATTATTCTGCTGGTTGGATGTTGTATGGCTTGTGTTGGAGAAAGAGGGATGCTAGAGTGCCTGTTGCTTTCAAGTGTCCGGTCTGGTATGAGGTGATTGAAAAGTTTGTGAGGAAGCATGATTTACTGAGTGTGCCGATGAATGATTTTAGAATGGCTAAGAAGGTGATGAAAATAATACATAAGAATGATGTGGAGAGTAATATTGTGGGTTTGAGAGGGAATGAAGTCTCGGTTGCATGGAAGAGTTTGGGAACGCATGGGATGTCTAATAGACAAAGGGATATTGTATGGATGTCCTTGCACAATATTTTGCCTGTGCGACAGGTTCAGAAGAGACGAGGTCTGACCAGAACGGAAGTGTGCCCGAGAGAAGGTTGTGGTGGATGTGAGACTGTGTGGCATACTATGTGGGACTGTGATTACGCGTACAGTGTGTGGAAGTGTGTAGGTGGGTTGTGTAAGGAGTTAGCGGGGGTGAGTTTTATTGACTGGCGTGTTGCAATGTTTGGAATTGGTGCATGTGGTCGTGTGAAAAATAGAATCCTATGGTTAATTATGACTTGTGTGATGCAGAGTTTGTGGGATGTGAGGAATTTAGGTATTTTCAAAGAGAAGCATTTATCTGTGAATAAGTGTGTCGGGCTGATCCTTTCTAGATTATACTTGATTTATAAATTAGACAGTGAAGGCGGTGGTGGTTCTGATGCAGAGGGCGTTTGGAAATTTAAAAAATGGCAGCACCTGATCAAATATCAGTGAATTTTATTGATGTTTATTGATGTTTATGACGTCTTTTGTGTATACCTTTGGTTTGTTATGCTGAATTAAATATGAACCATGATGATGAGAGTTGAAACAACGACGTTTAAGTTGATGAGCTTATATTGAGTTGTTTATAACTAACCTGAATGGTTTTAAAAAAAAAAAAAAAAAAAAAAAAAAAAGAAACACAGTGTCTGCAAATTGAGATTCTGGTTTGGCTATTATCCTAGGTCATGTGATAAGGCTCGTTAAAGGGTCGACATTGACTTGTAGGATTGCTACCTTCCAAAAGGTGGCACTAGAGTTCTAGCTCTCTTCCTCTCTGAAGAGACAATTTGCATATTAGCATATTTCCCAGAGGAGCATTGCGGCTTTAAGTCTCCTCATCTGCATGCTTAGCATGTTGATCTCCGCAAGGAGTGACGATATTTCTTGGACAATGGTCTGACGCCTCTCACACAGCCAAACCAGATCTCCGCTTTGCACTGACGAGGGGCTGAACCCCGAAACACAGTGTCTGCAAATTGAGATTCTGGTTTGGCTATTATCCTAGGTCATGTGATAAGGCTCGTTAAAGGGTCGACATTGACTTGTAGGATTGCTACCTTCCAAAAGGTGGCACTAGAGTTCTAGCTCTCTTCCTCTCTGAAGAGACAATTTGCATAATCAGTGTTTTGAGGAATACACACGGCTGGTAAGAGCAGATGACGCCATCATAAGCATGAGCATCCCACTTATGCGTCTGCTCATGCAAACTTTGACGCACATTAAGGATCAGGCGTCTGCAGCGGAGGAGGAGGAGGGAAGCTTTCATGACAGTCAAGCATTGCCTGCTCAGGGAACTGTCCTAGACGAGGTGGAGGAAGAAGAGGAAGAGGAGGAGGATGAGGATGAGGGGGATGATTATTTTGGGGAGGAGGATACTTCTCTGGGGGCAAGAGAAAATGTTGGCTTGCCAAGGTCAGGTACAGGGTTTGTGCATGACTGGAGGGATGTGGATTTGGCAGAAAGTGCTCCTCCTCTCACCACTGGCAGTGCATCATTGAGACCTGGAACATTGGCCCACATGTGTGATTATGTCTTGCGGATCCTAAAAAGGGACCCCCGCATTGCCAAAATTTTGAAGGATGATGACTACTGGTTGGCCAGCATCCTCGATCCACGCTATAAAGGCAAATTACAGAACATCATGCCACAGGGGAACATAGAGCTAATATTGGTGAACAAACAAGCAACTCTGGTAAACCGTTTGTTAGAGGCATTCCCAGCACACAGCAGCGGTGCAGGTTCTACCACGAGCCATACTGGACCAAATGGAAGAGGTGTTTGTGGTGCAGACAGCCGAAGTGGCGTTGGAGACAGGGGTTTCATGACCATGCTGTGGTCTGATTTCTCGAGTAACGCTCACATGACGGGTAATACTGAATCAACTGCAACAGACAGGAGACAACAGTTGTCAACTATGGTTCAAAATTACCTCTCCTCCCCTATCGATGTTCTCCCTCACAGTTCATTCCCCTTTGACTACTGGGCCTGTAAAGTGGCCTGAATTGGCACAATATGCCTTACAGGAGCTTGCTTGCCCTGATGGTAGTGTGCTATCAGAAAGAGTCTTCACTGGGTTGAGCATTCCGATACTTCCGATACCTGAAATCCAATGTAAGTCTATGGGAACAAAATATCGGAAGTACTTTCGATACTTACTTCCGATATTTTGTTCCCATAGACTTACATTGGATTTCAGGTATCGGAAGTATCGGAAGTATCGGAATGCTCAACCCTTCACACTCTTCAGTGCTGCTGGATCAATCCTGACAGAAAGAAGGACCCGTCTGTCGACCCTAAATGTAGGTGATCTCACCTTCATTAAAATGAACCATGCCTGGGTTTCAAAGGATTTTGTATCACCTTCCCCTGATGACACATAGGTTGCCAGCAAAATGGCTCGCTTTGTCCTCCTCTTCCTCCGACTTCTCCAATTTCTCCATTTGCAGCTGCTGAACGTCCAGCCTACACCTCAACATATGTCACTTTTTCCACCTCCATAAGTGGGCTGTCCCCCCCCCAAGGCCGGCATCAGCACGTGGCGCACCCGGGCAAGTGCCAGGGCCCTGAGCAGGTTGGGGGGCCCACTCGCCATCAGAGACACCGGCGTACTATGAGGGGCTCTGTGCCCGTTCCCGGCACCCACGAGTGTGCCCCCCTTGCTTGCTCAGGGCCCCAGCACTTGCAATACTTACCTCTCCCTGCTCCACAGCTGTGACGTCTTCCACGTTTCCTGACAGTGACATTCAGGTCAGAGAGTGCGATGACGTCACGTCTGTGCGCCCTCTGCCTGAACAGTCACAGTGCAGAGAGCTGGAAGATGGCGACGCTGAGGAGTCCAGAGTAGAGCAGTGCCCAGTGAGGAGAGGTATTTTATTTTTTTTAATGGTTGGATCAATATATGGGGAGCTATATACACTGGAGAATTATATATGGGGCCCATCATACAGTTGAGCATCATAGATAGGGCCCATTATACACTGGAGCATCATCCATGGGGCACATCATATACTGGAGCATCATATGGGGCCCATTATATTTGGAGCATCACATGGAGACCATTATATATGGAGCATTATATATGGGGACCATTATATTTGGAGCATTATATGGGGCTCATCACACACTGGAGTATCATATATGGGGCCCATCATATACTAGAGCATCATATGCGGTTCATTATTTATGGGGCATCATATAGGGCCTTTTATATATGGAGCATCATATGGAGCACATATGGGGCCTATTCTGTATGGAGCATTATATGGAGCCCATTCTATATGGAGCAATATATGGGGCTCATTATTCTATATAGAGCAATATATGGGGCTCATTATTCTGTATGACGCACTAGGTGGTGGCAATAATACTGTGTGGAGGAATATACTGTCCGGTTTTTGAGCTATTGTAGAATTTAAAATAGATATCAGTCATGTAATGTAAGAAGTGAAGTATTTGGCATTGTACTATACCTATATTTTTGTGCCATATCGGAGCATCATGAATTGTGGTATGTGTTAAAGGGGCCCACTGAGACTGTTTTGCACAGGGCCCACGAAAACCTGGAGCCAGCCCTGCCCCCCCCACAACTTTAGCCAAATAACCCCCAGTTTTCAATGCGTTACTATTATTATAAAGTAAATTAAGGTTAACAAGCTTAAGTAATAAGAATTGATGTCGTTGGCATTATAGTGTGCACTGTAGGTGTGTTTACTGTCCTCCACTCCCTGCCGACTTTTATTCCCCATTGACTTGCATTAGGGTCGGATTTTCGACTCCGACCCGACCTTTTCCGTTAGTCAGCCGACTTCGTTCGACTCGACTTTTGAGAAAGTCGGGTTTCACGAAACCCAACTCGACCCTAAAAAAGGCAAAGTCGCTCATCTCTAATAAGGACTACATATGTAGATTACAGTTGGACAAAATAAAGACCCCAGATGATTGAGCTAAATATCACTACAACACTATGAACTAAATATCACATGTGTAACCCAGAATACTGTAAACTAAAGATCACATCTGTAGATTTAATTTGCATATTGCTTGCAATACTCGCAATTGTGGGAAACCTATTTTTAAACAGTTCTCAAAATTTCATGCATGGTTTCCTAGATTTCCTTCTAATACCGCTGCATTTAATCTAAGATCTTGCTCTGTCTCAGCACAGCAAAACAAGCCTTAAAATATAGTTCAGCTACGGCATAACAATTTCATTGCCATGACCCCCGGAGTCTTACAAAATACAGTGGAACCGTAATTGTCAATTCTTTCTATGCTATGTGTTATAGCTGACAGAGGTCACTATTAGCTACATGACCTTTGGCTGGTACTCAAAGAGGTAATATTTCTTCTCTAGTTCACTGGACAAAATGTTAATGAAATCGATGCTAGCCATGCTTTGGTGAAAATAAAATAATAAAAAAAAATACAAAACTTTACTGCAACCTTACAATTATTTACATTTATAACAATTAACCAAATAATTAATTCATTTTTATGCTATATAGATAAACACTACATAAGGTTATATAATGTTAACTTTGCTATCACTGTTAGCTGCTATTGGTAGTAGATATGTTCTTAGTAGTAAAATACTGTTCCCACTATCACAAGTACACGGATTATATTTTGCCTGCAAAGTAATAGAATCATATTCCATAACAGGCATAATAATAAAAGATTCAATCACAAATGAATGTTATACATAAACATATTGAATACAAAACACAGTATCACCAGGGGTAGCCCTTCTGTCCTTGCGAGCTGACTTTGGAGTAGGGTGCTGCTAAATCTATGTCAGAAGCAGCAAGACAACCAGCTATGTACAGTTATTGCACAGACTCTACAACAACAACATAATAGAACATTTTCAATAAAGAGTCTTTAAAATTGTTTAGTTTTATAATATGAAAACATAAATATTATGAAAATTTTTAGCGCAAAGGCCTTCAAAAGAAAACATGCTGGCTACTAGCATCTTTCACTAGTATGAGTTTAATGCATACTGTCTTATTATTGAGTTCAATGTATCGAGTACAGTAAATGCTTCAGTTTCCTCTAGTGCTGGCTGCAAGCAACCAACATGTTATCTTATAGCCTATATGTATGTAGGAAATTATAACCTTTACATGTGAAAAATTGAGCTCCAACCTGTGTAATGATTTATTAGAAAATTAATAACATCACAATTCTTGACTTGAAAAGAATAAAACACAACACCTAAAGCTTTATGTGCTTAAAGCTAACAAAAAAACTAAAAAACTTTAATTTGCATTTTCTGAATAATTATCTTTTTTAAATACCTAGTAACTGTCGTGTAATTGAACTGTTTGTACTCCTATGCTTAGAGAAGAATAGAGTGTAAAGCATAGAGTCTAGATCACTTGAAGTAATTATTCCCTTTACTCCTCTTTGGTCAGGCCTCATCTGGAGTACTGCGTTCAGTTATGGTCACATTTTAAAAAAGACATTGAAAAAATGGAGCAAGTTCAGAGAAGAGCTACCAGGATGGTGAGCGGACTACAAAGTATGTCCTACGAGGATCAGGGAATACTTAGCTTGCAAAAAAGATGGCCAAGAGGAGACTTAATAGCTGTCTACAAATATCTGAAGGGATGTCACAGTCTAAACGGATCGTCATTATTCTGATTTGCACATGGAAGCACAAGAAGCAATGGAATGAAACTGAAAAGGGAGAAGATACAGATCAGATATTCGAAAAATATTTTTTAAAGTGAGGGCGATCAATGAGTGGAACAGGCTGCCACGAGAGGTGGTGAGTTCTCCTTAAATGGAAGTCTTTCTATGGAGGTAGGGTACTCCATATGATGGTAAATTGTTGGAAGTACGCAGTTTACATTAAAAAATAGGTCCTGTTTAAATGTCACTGACAGAAATTGACAATGGAATTTAAATGGTTAAAATGCAGTTAGCAATGCTATAAAAAGTTGGTTCCAAATTATGAGAAAAAGTTGATATGGCTAAAAAAATGCATGTGAAGGTGGCTAAAAGCTGAGTACACAAATAAATTGCCTTAGTCTTTGCCAGGAATCTAAAGTAGAATTCACCCCTATTGCTTTTACTTATTCACTTACAGCAGGCTACGTGTTTATTTTGTTTCTGTCTGAGGTTTTGTCTGTTTAATGGCCAGTATGAACATGCTACTGTAGAAACACAGGGTTAGTGGGTGCGCTGGTTCGCTGGCCCAAATGTCTTTAGAAAGACTGCATGGACCAGGACTCACACCACTGAACACCTGCTTTCTCTTCCTGTGGGCAGAACACTACTGAGACAACACAGGGTAAGGGTAAAACAGTGTGGCAACAATTTATTGAGTCACCAACACACAATAGCATATAGAATAGTTCCAGCAAATACCCAAGATGGTGCAAATTGCAGTCTTACCCTTCTGCTCACTCACCAGGATTAGAACTGCTTCCAGGACTGACTACCCCTACCAGTGGCTCTATGCTTTTGGCATGCCCCTACAGAGAGGAGGTAACAACAAGCTTAGGAAACTAACCGAGAGCAGTGAGGTATGTGGCCAGGTGACACAATTGTCCAAACCTGGATTCTTTAAGACGTCTCTTGGGATTCAGTGATGGTCAATGAAGCAGTCCTGTGTTCTTCCAGCTGGGGCCGTGTTCCCCTAAGCTGATATACTGTAGAGACTATTGGAAAGAGGAACAAGTCTCTTTATATAGTTAACAACTGGCCTTCAGCCAACATCCAGAGGTGAAGAGAAAGATGTGAATGCGGTTAACTCGCATTGTTCAATCATGTAATCTATTTGCATTGCTTTTTGTCCTCTCTTTTGCAGATCAACAAACTGGCTAGCCTGGACAATATGTAATTGACATATCAGCAAACATCATGATAGCAGACAATAAACTGCAGAAGTTGATATTAAAGGTAAATATTCATCCTATAAGAAAAGTCAATACTTCAGAAAACATTTTATGATTCTGGACCTACTGAATTTACATCTGGCATAATTAAGAAGAAATGCTGTGTCGTGACAGCTCCTATTTAGTATTCATGTAATATCAAAATTACAGCGGCGCTAGTACCTGTTGATTTTACTTAGCAGCAGATAGAAACAAAAATTCCACATGTTTGTCTATGTTTAGATTTATGTAACAAAGTTTATCTACTTGTGCTTTAGTGCGTGCATTATAGGATAATAAGTGACTCCTTGTGAAATCTGTATAAAAGGATTAACTCACTGCCATGAATCATCCCTAATGAAGGAATACGTTGTTTCTCAAACGTGTTGGAAATAATCTTGATCCATTTAGTGATTCATACCAACACAGACACTGACATTGTCACGTCACAGAAATCTTCCTCCATTCAGGACTCCTATCAGCGTATCTACCTGGGAGCATTCCTCTGGAGAGTGTGTTGCCAGCTTGGACAACGCTCAACTGGACTCATTAAGTAAAGACTTTCTCCATATGAGTTCCGGATTGGTTCTAGACAACAAGGTTCCTCGTGGAATATATGCTTTTAACTGACTTTATGCTGTAATAAACTACTAATTTTAATTTGTATGTCAAACATCTTCTGCTCTGTGATATAACAGACATTAACATACTCTTCATGGAAAATTATTCTATATGACTTAGTGTACAGTCATGGCCAAAAATTTTGAGAATGACACAAATATTAATTTTTACAAAGTCTACTGCTTCACTTTTTCTAATGGCAATTTGCATATACTCCAGAATGTTATAAAGAGTGATCAGCTTAACAGCAATTACTTGCAAAGTCAATATTTGGCTAGAAAATTAACTTTATCCCCCAAAACATATTTCAACATCATTGCAGCCCTTCCTTAAAAGGACCAGCTAACCTCTTTTCAGTGATTGCTCCATTAACACAGGTGTGGGTGTTGATGAGGACATGGCTGGAGATCAATCTGTCATGATTAAGTAAGAATGACACCACTGGACACTTTAAAAGGAGGCTGGTGCTTGGCATCATTGTTTCTCTTCTGTTAACCATGGTTATCTCTAAAGAAACATGTGCAGTCATCATTGCAATGCACAAAAATGGCCTAACAGGGAAGAGTATCGCAGCTAGAAAGATTGCACCTCAGTCAACAATCTATCGCATCATCAAGAACTTCAAGGAGAGAGGTTCCATTGTTGCCAAAAAGGCTTCAGGGCGCCCAAGAAAGACCAGCAAGCGCCAGGACCGTCTCTTAAAAGTGTTTCAGCTGCGGGATCGGGCTACCAGCAGTGCAGAGCTTGCTCAGGAATGGCAGCAGGCAGGTGTGAGTGCATCTGCACGCACTGTGAGGTGGAGACTCTTGGAGCAAGGCCTGGTCTCAAGGAGGGCAGCAAAGAAGCCACTTCTCTTCAGAAAAAACATCATGGACAGACTGATATTCTGCAAAAGGTACAGGCAGTGGACTGCTGAGGACTGGGGTAAAGTTATTTTCTCTGATGAATCCCCTTTTCGATTGTTTGGGACATCAGGAAAACGCCTCATTCGGAGAAGACAAGGTGAGCGCTACCACCAGTCTTGTCTCATGCCAACTGTTAAGCTTCCTGAAACCATTCATGTGTGGGGTTGCTTCTCAGCCAAGGGAATAGGCTCTCTCACAGTCTTGCCTGAAAACACAGCCATGAATAAAGAATGGTACCAGAATGTCCTCCAAGAGCAACTTCTCCCAACCCTCCAAGAGCAGTTTGGCGATCAACAATGCCTTTTCCAGCATGATGGAGCATCTTGCCATAAAGCAAAGGTGATAACTAAATGGCTCAGGGAACAAAACATAGAGATTTTGGGTCCATGGCCTGGAAACTCCCCAGATCTTAATCCCATTGAGAACTTGTGGTCAATCATCAAGAGACGGGTGGACAAACAAAAGCCTAAAAATTCTGACAAAATGAAAGCATTGATTGTGCAAGAATGGACTGCTATCAGTCAGGATTTGGTCCAGAAGTTGATTGAGAGCATGCCAGGGAGAATTGCAGAGGTCCTGAAGAAGAAGGGTCAACACTGCAAATATTGACTTGCTGCATTAACTCATTCTAACTGTCAATATAAGCTTTTGTTACTCATATGTTTGCAATTATTATATTTCTGTCTGTGATAAAAACATCTGTCAAACACACATAAAAACCAGAGGGCAGCAGATCATGTGAAAATATAATATTTGTGTCATTCTCAAAACTTTTGGCCATGACTGTATATTAAGTAATATAGTAGACTTGTAATTATGAGCCTTCTAGTCAGTAAAGTAATTAAAAACGCACATTGTTGTATACATTTTTTACTGAAGCGCAAACAGATATTTTGCACGCATACTAACTTATATTTCAGTTCATTTTTTTCAGTTAAGTTTCAGATTTCGGCAGTAAGGGTGGGGCCTCCCTTTCTTTGAGCTGAACATAACGTTTCTATAGCTTTCCATTTTCCTGGGTGCTCATGTTCGGAACCCGGTCCTGCTCGGCCCTTATTCACATTGACATCACTCTGACACATGTTAAGGTTTAAGTGCTAGAAGTTATTACCATTCCGAATTTGGGTACACCTTGACGCTGGTAGGATGGCTTTTAGTCTTTTTTTAATCAAAAACGGTGTTTACCATGTACCCTATAATTATATGCACTATTGCTTTTACTTATTTACTTACAGCAGGATATGTTTTTTTTTGTTTCTGTTTTAGATTTTTTGAACTGTAAAGTGCTGCGATTTTGTGGTGCTAAATATGCAGCGCAAATCAGCAGCAGATTAATTATGTTTTGGTCTAGTCATGAAGTCGCTTTTTACGGACTGCTACTAATTAGTGATGAGCGAGTATGCTCGTTACTCGGGTGATCTCCGAGCATTTTGGCGTGCTCGGAGATTTAGTGTTTGTGGACGCAGCTGCATGATTTATGGCTGCTGGACAGCCTGAACACATGTGTGGGATTCCTAACAGGCAATCCCCACATGTATTCAGACTGTCTAGCAGCCACAAATCATGCACCTGCATCAACAAGCACTATATCTCCGAGCACGCCAAAATACTCTGAGATCACCCGAGCATGCTCGGGAAAACCCGAGCAACGAGTATACTCGCTCATCACTACTACTGTTTTTCTACATGTGTTCCTGAATTAAAGGAGCTTATCAATTAGGAAGGGTGATAAATACTATGTTATTCTTATCCTTGTTGCCCTGGTCACACAACACTTATCTATGCTGTTATTGAGTCCATTGCAACCCACCATTGTGTGCTTGACTTTAGGACTTTAGGAAGAAGTCAATAACTTTACTATTTGACTTGATCCAGTTTAATGACACCAAGGCGTCGATTGATACAATACATTTGTCATTAAAGAAAATAATGCAATCTTCCTGGAAGCCATATGCAATGCCAAACTCTGATGTTTATTGAGTGGACTATTCAGAACAAGCCATTGACAACCAAATATTCACATCGTTGCTGCCACACAATAGAAGTAAAAAGACAATTATATCATTTCACAGTGTTATTCTGACAGAGGGGTCAATACAGTAATATTTCTAAGGTTATTTGAGCAGTCAAGGCTTATTTTAGTCATTATGGTGCTTGTTTTAGAAATTGCTTTGACTAAATATTTCTTCTAGGACTAAATGAATTAACACGATGTTATAGAATTTAATTTCTGACATTTCTGTTAAAAATAATAAACTGCAAAATATATTGATCGAAAATAATGAAATATCAACCCAGTCCACAAGGGCTTCTTGGAACCTCTTTTGTTATGACCATGTGCAAATGCTAAAGTTAATCTGTAAACCAATATGTGGAGCTCAAACAAAGATCATAAAGGCTTTGGGTTTAGAAAATAATTGCAGACACTTAATTCAAATGCCAGAATAAAATTGCAGGAAAGAACTGAGTTTGCAAAGAAATAAAAGATCAATAGGTTCAGCTTTTTTCATTGAAGAGTTTGTAATGATTCAGAGGAAAGAGGAGAACGTAAAAAAGCACAATATAATAATGGCACAAAAATGCAGTCATATCGTTAGATATTATGTTTTATTTTTAGTCAAAAAGTAGCTGAGATGACTCCTAAATCTAGACATTTGGCACAATGGGGGATACAAAAAACTGTGAAAATAAGAAACATAAAAAAGTTGAACAAAGTTTTACTGAAGGACTGGGTACACTTTTCACAAATACATAAAGTGAATATCAACCATTTTTCTATTTTTTTAGTCTAAATAGACACAAAATTCAGTGCGGATTGACTTCAAAATATACATTTATTATACTATTTTACTATTACTATAACAGTTGAAATAAAAAAATTAAAAACACTTCCAAATCTCCAGCCAAATATAGAAATGGGTGATAAAGTTCTGCCCGTCTTCAGTTACCCCTAGAAGTTTAGTGCATGCTGCTTATTTATTGAAAACAAGGATGAAAATTATACACTAAGCTCCTAGAGATGTATATCTTTGTACCGTGTTAGCCAGTAGATAGAAAAATATTTAATCAGAGGGCAATAAAACTTTCACACTCCTTATCTATGAACTAGTGCAATATTTATTGCCACAACTGTTCATCCCTCTCCCATAATGACAGTTCTGCTTCACGTCACTTGTCTTACCTATTGCATTTTTTCTGTGCTGTGTTGTGTATAAATATGTGATTCTTCAGATTTTGTATTAGTCTATGCCTGATGAAGAGACCTGAGTAGTCTCGAAAGCTTGCAATTTGTTACCATCTTTTCAGTTAGCCATTAAAAGGTATCAACCACTGAGGACTCTCAAGTCTAAATATTTTTCACACTAAGCTCCTAAAATTCCCCCATTTGGTGTATCTAAATTGTTTAATTAAAAGGGAACCACCTGTAATTCATGTTGTCTGAAACCCAGGTGGCAAGAATTAGAGACTGGCTCTCTTATTGAAAATACCCATGATTCTTTCTTAAATGCTTTGATGTTTCAGAGAATGCAAATTTTAACCCAATACGTTGGGATTTTCCATTTTTGCGGTTTTATTTTTTGCTTCCCTTCTTCACAGAGCCATAACTTTTTTATTTTTTCTATCAATATGGCCGTGTAAGGGCTTATGTTTTGTGGGACGAGTTGTAATTTTGAGCTACACCATCGATTTTACCACATAGTGTAATGGGAAAAAAAATCTAAGTGCAGTGATATTGCAAAAAAAAGTGCAATTCCACAAATGTTTTTTTTTTTACCTTTTTCACTAAATGCTAATACTGACCTGCTATTAAGGTTCTCCAGGTCATTTTGAGTTTGCAGATAAAAAAACATGTGTAGTTTCTTTTTTAATTGAGTGGTGAAAAAAATATATAAAATTTGTAAAAAAAAAAAAAAATAGTGCCTATAATTCTGGGGCTCTGATTTTATTTCTCATTCTGATCAAATTAATTATTTTTATATTTTGATAGATCAGGAGTTTCTGAACGTGGCTATACCAAATATGTGCATTTTTTATTATTGTTTTATTTTCACTGGGGCAAAAGGGGGGTGATTTGAACTTTTATATTTTTTTATTTTTAAAAACATTTTTTTTTTACTTTTTACTTGCTTGAATAGTCTCCATAGGACATTTGAAGCTACAATTTTCTGATCACTTGTGCTTCAGCCCTGCTATGTGTAGCAGAAATGATCATCTGCTATGAACACCGGCCACTGGGCGGCACTCATAGTAGATCGGAATGACAACCACAGGGGTCTCCTGCAGACCCCAGGTTGTCATGCTAACCCATTGGTTCCCCACAATCATGTTACAGCGGTGCTGATGGGCGGAGCTAGCAAGATGCTTCCGGTGTGGCCATGTTAAATGCAATATTGGTGGGGAAATGTTTGTTTTTCCCTTTTTGTTTTTCATACATCTTGAAGGTCCACTAAAATGCATTAATAAATTTGTTCCCTATTCTATAACAATTATTTTTATATATCGGACCTGTTTTTCTTACCAGGTCGGGCTGGTAACAGTGATTTAGTTGGATAGTGGTATTTTTATTTTTTATTTTTTGTTTATTTTTCACTTGCACTTTTTTATTTATTCATTTTAAAAGAGGGGGCAATTCCATATTTAAACATTTTTATTTTCATCTTATTTCTTTTGTAATGCTATGTTACCAAGATGAGTTTTTTGTGAGGTTTTTAAGCTGCATATTTTAAAAAAAATGCAAGTAGCCTATTTTATTTAATGAGTTCAGAAGTGTTGCAGAAAATCTGCAACATCAAAAACTCACCAAAAGTTTGTTATGACATAAGCCTTCTCAGTTCTCACATTTATAAAAAGTGACGCAATTTTAGATATCTAAGTTTAAAAATCACTAATGCATTTGTTTTATCTTTTCAACAGCTGCAACATTTTCTCTGCATTTGTTTTTTTTTGATAAATTTATTGCTACATCTCTGCCTTTAACTCGCTAAAATGCTAGCACGTTTTCTATTTTTCTACACCTGGGTCTGTGTCGAGTAAAAGTGTGACTTTTTTTGTGATGTTTTAACAATAAGCTTTATATCATAAACTTATCACTCCTCTATCACACCACAGAGATCACATTATTGTGTCTAGACATTTCTAAAAGTGCCATATTAGGTGCAAAATTGTAAATAATCTGCTAAAATCCAGTAATAAATTAGCCTTGTAAATCTTAAAACAAAAAGATAAAAAAATACATAAATTTCCTATGTTTAAAATAGCATCCGGAGGAAAGATGATTTGGCTGATTGTTCGTCTGGTAGCTGTCTCGCCAAACACAGGAGCGATCGCATATAGTACGCAGAAGAATAGAGTGTATTCTACAAGTAGAACATACTGTATTTTTCAGATTATAAGAGGCACCTCCTCCCCCCAAATTTGGGGAGAAGTGGGGGTGTGCCTTATAATCTGAATGTAGTTTACCTGTTAGGGGCTCCCAAGATTGCAAAATGTGCATGCGCCACCTCCAGCAGCCATTTACCCTAAGACCACCTGATAGATGTTCAGATAGGAGAGTAAAGTAACCAAATGCAGGGGGCTGCTAGTGTCAGCAATAATCTATCATGGGGCAGTGGAAGGTTTTATTACAAACTCTTGCAGACATTCCTGCAACATCCGGAGCTCAAGGTTCGATACAGGTACTATGAAGAATACCTTATCCAATGACGTACAGAAGCAGATGAATGTAGCAGATTCTGGGTGTACTGCGGAACTGGACGATAAAACCCTTGGGCTGACGGAAATCGGAAATGTAGGGATAGTCCCGGTGGAACAGATAGTAATGCTGAAAACATACTGTATTATGGAAACAAGGAATAAGAAGTTTTGTGTCAATACTGAGTGGAACAATCTGATGAACTTGAACTGTCCAGTAAACTCTTGTACATTTGTGGAAATGAAGTGGGTGCCCCCTGAGTTATGTGCAGTGACTCCTGAAGATAGAGGCCTGGAAACAGCAGAGGTCTGCAGCCTACAAGTGAGTATGATACGCCCCACACCTGACAGCATATTGGGACTGGGCTCACGATTTTGCAGTAAAGTGCCAGGGCGTTATGGAGCAGCTCAACCACGGCTTCTACCCTTCATCACTTTACAGAACTACAGTAGGACTGATGAATCTAGAACTGGTGGTTAGGGCTCATACTCATTTGTGAGTAAAATGGATGAGTGAAATTCGATAAAAAATTGGATTCCACTCTGTCTAATGTTATTCTATGATGCCCTGCTCATCTGCAATTTTTTTTCTCAGCTCAGATCGGACTGAGAAAAAAATCGCAGCATGCTGTAATTGTCCTCACATATCAGATGAGACTCGATGGGTGTGAGAAAAAAAATTCACAGCACATGGTCCATGCGTGTGCTGTCCAATTTTTACACACCCATCTCCTTGAAAACCCGATATTTCATCAACCGCGTACAGGAAAATCACAGCGTGACAAGTCAGAATAGAATAGATACATATACATAGAATAGATATAAAGATGTCAGTGATATATATAATTAATAGAGTGCTTGTGTAGCTTACTGTACATGTATTTCATTAATAAATAAATATCTGAAAAAAATTGAGTGGGATTCCCAGAAATTTTATTAACCAACACAGGGAAAGCAGACAGCTGGGGTTGATGTTTATAGTCTGGGAAGAGGGTAATACACATGAAGCTTCACAGGTGATTAATATCAGCTGACAGCTGTATACTTAACCTTTACTTAGCCTGGTTAATAAAATTGTGGACTCCAAAAAGAATTATGTAGGATCCCCCTATAATTAATAACTAGCAAAGGCAAGGTAGACAGTTGCGGGCTGATATTAATAGCCAAGGAAGGGGCCATGGATATTGGCACTAGAGATGAGCGAATTTGTTTGGATTTTGTCCCCGAATATGATTTTGACATATTCGTGCCATATTCGAACACTATTCGTGCCAAATGTATGTCTTATGTTTGGTTCCGAACATATTCGGTAATTTTTACTCCCATTGACTCTAATGAAGTTCGGCTGTGTTTGACAAATATTGCAAAAACAATATTTAAATCCGATCGTACTTGGAACTGAATCCAAGCAAATTTGCTCATCTCTAATTGGCACCCTTCCAAACTAAAAAACATCAGATCTCAGCCACCCCAGAAAAGGATCATCATTGGATTAAAAGAGTTGGGTTGATGTCAGCTTTGCATTGGCCACTGACATCAAAACCAGAGGTTAGTAATGAGATGCGCCTATAAAAATGTTCCCATGGCACTCGTGCTGACGTTATTGAGATGAATGGAGTTCATTGGGTATGCTCTCCACTAAATTTTTTCATGTCACCGCAAGGCACTGAGCTGTGCTAGCACTAGCAGCTCACTGTCTCTGCTGACTGGCAGGCTGTACGCTTGCATCATGCAAGCGTTCAGTGTGCTAAGTACATGTTGTAGAGCTAGACTTGTTACGTGACAAAAGGATTATTATCCTCTCATCAGAGAGGTGAGGAATATGGTTGTTTATTATTTTAATTTTTTTTACAAGGAACATGGGTAACAGTGGATTAGGCATCAAGGTGAGTATAATTTTGTTTTTTAGGTTTTAATTACATAAAGAGTGTCAGTGTCACTCCTTGAGGAGTGTGTTAATAACTGCCTTCTGGACATCTGTTAAGTCAGCAGTCTTCCCCATGATTGTGGAGCCTACTGAAACAGACTAAGGGACCTTTATAAATGCTTAGGAAGCCTTTGCAGATGTTTTTTTTATTAATTATTCTAATTTACTGAGATAATGACTTTTGGGTTTTCATTGACTGTAAGCCATAATCATCATTAACAGAAATAAACATTTGAAATAGATCACTCTGTTTGTAATGACTCTATATAATATATGTTTCACTTTTTGCATTGAAGAAATGAAATAAATTAACTTTTATTCATGAACAAGGATACCCCACGATTTGAGATTTTGCATGGTGCCCCAGATCAATGTCGATTGACAGTCATTTTGTATTTCTTCCATTTTCTTACTATTGCACCAACAGTTGTCTCCTCACCCTGTGCCTTACTTATGGTTTTGTAGCCCATTCCAGCTTTGTGCAGGTCTATGATCTTGTCCCTGACATCCTTAGAAAGCTCTTTGGTCTTGCCCATGTTGTAGAGGTTAGAGTCTGACTGATTAATTGAGTCTCTGGACAGGAGTCTTTTATAAAGATGACTATGTAAGACAGCTGTCTTTAATGCAGGCAGCGAGTTGATTAGGAGCATCTAACTGATCTGTAGGAGCCAGAACTCTTAATGGTTGGTAGGGGATCAAATACTTATTTCTCACTGCAAAATGTTAATAAAGTTATATAATTTATACAATGTGATTTTCTGGATTTTATTTTTGATATTCTTCTCTCAATGTTAAAACTAACCTACCCTTAAAATGAAATTAAAAA
Source organism: Oophaga sylvatica (assembly GCA_033576555.1). Classification (NCBI taxonomy): domain Eukaryota; kingdom Metazoa; phylum Chordata; class Amphibia; order Anura; family Dendrobatidae; genus Oophaga; species Oophaga sylvatica. Next base: position 35,231,632 of record JARQOD010000006.1, read on the forward strand.
CTGTTCATGTCATTGTCAGTGGGCAAACTTACAAAATCAGCAAGGGATCAAATACTTATTTCCCCCACTGTATTTTTGGTTACTTTTTATATATTGCATTTATTATTCTCTGGGCTTTGTAGAGACACCAGAGTATAAAAGGGGATATTCAATTTGTGGAGACTAATTCAGGTTCAAATCAAATTTTTCTGGAAAATGTGCACTATATGGTGAATTTGAATTGTGCCAGATTCACTCATCTCTAATACATAAGAATTTAATGCAAAATACCATGTACAACTAAATGTAAGTAAATAAAATAAATACATGCTTGAAGGTATACCACAAAAATGCACTAAGACAGACATACCATTGAGATATTGAGATGAACTGAGATATGACATTCAGTACCACCTCCATGCACGGTGACATGTGTACAATTGAGATGGTATAATATACAAATACAGTATTACTGTGATGTACCGAGACAGATATATCATTAAGATGTACTGAGATAAACATACACAGGGGTATAACTGTAGGGGGCACAGTTGTTGGAGTCACACTTGGGCATTGAAGCTTCGGGGGGGTCCTAAAGGCCACTTTGACCATAATTAGAAAAGGAATGCTTTTAAAGATCCATGATAATTGGGTCTCAGTTGTAAATTTTAAATTGGGGTCCACAAGCTTACAAGTTATGTCTCTGGACATACAGTATCATGGCGATGCAATGCAAAATGTGTGCCATTAAGATGCACTGCCACTGAGATAGACATGCTATTGAAATATAGTACACTGAGATATCATCAAGATACATGGAGTTGTGCTGATGTCACTTAAAAATGATAGAGCTAAACACTCCAATATCAGACATGCAGAAGGAGAGAATTTTAGTTCACTATTCATTTTACTGGTCCGATAATATAAGTAACCTATAATCTTCCAACCCATTGTTACATGGGTCATTTATCCTTCCACACATTAATTATATCTTTCCTCACCATTATTTACTCTCTGCCATATATTGATTATTCTCAAGCTGCCATTTACATGGATATTTCTCCTGCTGTCTTAGAGGAAAAAACCTCTGAAATCCAGACACAAGGTGCTTTAGAAAACCAAAAGTTGTGTCTCACAGCAAAGACCTAAGAAAGTAAGCGAAGATTGTCAAACTCCTGCTGCTGTATGTTGCTCCTAAATGTCAAAGTGCCACTCACGTTCCTTCTGTATTGTATATTAATTGTGATGTTGCCAGGGGTCTCAAAAAAGGAGCAAGGTGATCACAAAGACCTTTTTTCTGTCTTTCTTAATACCGTTGCTACAGTAACCTCCACAAAGATTTCTTGACTGAATCGTGAAGTGCTCCATTATTTCTACAATTTTGTAATATGCAGCACAGAACAAAAATGGACAGCTGTCCTCTGATTGGAAACAGATATGGATGTAAGTAGATGAAGTAGATAGTAAAAGATGAAGATAGATAGATAGATATAGATAGATAGATAGGCCTCTTTCACACATCCTGATATTTCCAGTACTGGTAAAACCAGTACCAGTGCTATCCGTGTACGTGTGTAACATCTTTGTGGCACATGGATGTGCCATCAGTGTGCCATCCATGTGCACCATCAGTGTGACACGTACTGGCATCTGGGAAAAAGCAGTATAATTAGCACTGTTCCCAGGCGCCTGGTGCTGAATCCGGCTCTCATCATCGTCGTCTGGTCTCCCTGAGATCAGAGAGACCAGGTGACCCTGATGACAGTTGTAGTCAGTACCCGCCATCTGTGTATCGCACGTATTTTTTTTTTAAATGGTGTGGGGTCCCCCTTACTTTTCCTAACAAGCTGAGGAAAAGCAGACAGCTGGGGGCTGTTGTTATTATTCTGGGAAGGGGCCAATAGTCATTAAGTTTCCCAACCTATTAATAACAGCTCACAGCTGTCTGTTTAGACTTTACTAGTGAGTAAAATGGGGGGACACTAACAAAAATTATGTGGGGTCCATTCATTAGATGCACCAATTCTGGTGCTTAGGCTAGGCTTTTCCCACTTGCCCTGGTGTTTTGACAAGTGGGGTAATAGTTTTGTGATAGATGTCAGCTGTTTTAAGCTAGATGAATGACTGTGTACATTTGTTTATGCATACAATAGCTGACCATTTGGCCTTCTAGTGTTGTGCTTTATGTCTTGATGCATTTCTGTCATGTGCTTTGTCACTGCATTTTATCACTTTATTCAGTGAAGTACAGAACAGACCAAAAGTTTGAACACACCTCATTCAAAGATTTTTCTGTATTTTCATGGCTATGAAAATTGTAGAATCACACTGAAGGCATCAAAACTATGAATTAACACATGTGGAATTATACATTACACTTTACAAAAAAGTGTGAAACAAATGAAAATATGTCTTATATTCTAGGTTCTTCTTCTTGTGCGCTGCACGGGGTTTTCCATTTGGCTGTGCATTAGCGATAACGGCAGCAGCACTGTGTCACATATGGGTTATATCTGTATCATGCATCCATTGAACTGGTAGCATTATACCACATATGGTAGATTATTTACACATCACACTGGGGTGTCAGTATTTTACTCAGTGATTTTGGATCACTTTACAATTTGCATTAGTTGGAAATATTGACACATTAGTTTTATTTATTTTATTATATTATACAGCACATTTTTGTTCACATTTTTTTGGCACAATTGTGCTTGTGTTATAAGGGTATATTTTCCATCGTTATTGATCTATTTATGCACATTGTTTTAATTTTTGGTATATTATTGTTTTTACCATTCCACATATGCACATATTGTAGTGATATAGTGGTGTCATGTTTCATGGCTGCATATTCACCCCCCATTTTGATGAATTGAACATTCGTATGTAATTCATGTTCTGAACCCTAGCACATTAGGCTATTCATGTGTGTTTCCCCTCTTTTTTATATATACCTTTTAAGGTGTTTTATAATTTTTTTATCTTGTCTGTGCATTAGAGTTTAATCTTTCTAATAAAGTATTGCATCATTGTACTCTATTGCCTGCTGGTGTCTTTTGAATCCTACCTGTTGGTGGACGTTTTCCCTTCTCTCTATTTCCCATGCACCTGGGTTTTCTTAGTGGATCCGGATGGTAAGCCATCCACATTTGGGAGTCGTTGCACCATTAGGTGTGTTAAATTAACATAATTATTATTCTTTTTATTAGATTATACCAGTTTGATGTAATTACATCTTATTTATTCAACTTCTTTAAGTTTGATCTTTTTAAGCATGCATAAAAGTGCGGTCGAACACAATTTTGTGCACCTCTAAAAAGAAGGACACCTCTGAACAGAGGCCAGATAGAGTCCAGAGTAACTATGCTACCTCATAATAGTGAATGGATCCCTCAAGGGGTTTCATTTCTATCATGTTACTCGGAGATTTAGATGGAAACCCAGATGTAAGTGCTCAGCGTAGAGCACAGGATAAATGTGATGCAAAATGTTATGTAAAATGCTCCCAATAAAAGCTTCAACTCATTACACAAAATAAAGTCCCCATTCAGCTCCATGATCTGCCAATAGAAATAACTGAGGCTACCACGTTACTGATTGCACAAAAACTGCAGAAATGCTATAACTCCTTGCCCCCTAAAAGAAATTAGACAGGCTCTCATCGCTACAGAAATGCCAAACATATAGATGCTAAATGCAGTTTAGGCACACTAAGGTTCAGAAAGAACAGGGCATTTGGATATGGGAGTGTAGAATTTGTGAATTATTTATAATTTTCACTCAGCATCATCCACAGCAGCTTGTTTCTGGAAAACACTCATTGAATCAAAATCATCACTTCATCTGTAGCTAAATTCCCAGAAATTGTGTGATAAATTTTGGTGCCATTCTTACCCATTTTCCTTTGTGAAAATGTAAAATCTGGGGTTAAAACAAAATTTTTGTGGTAAAAACCTAATCATTGTTTCATAACTGCCCAATGGCATACCTGTCTTGTCAATATGATGTCATTATGATTACTGCACCCTTAGATCATTTCATTGACAGGTGCATGTCTTCAAAAGCATGAGTGTGCACAATGTATGTGTACTACAATGTGGTGTAATAAAATGTACTATGTAATACAACATACTGGGCACTGGAATGTCCGGGCAGTACAATGGCAGATTTACAATTTTCACCAAGCAACATCCACTGCTACTGTTTCTGGACAACACCCATGGAAACAAAATCAGCACTTCATATATATATATATTGTGGCCAAAGCAATATTTTAGTGGAAAAAATGCTAATTTTCCAATGACTTAGACCACTTTTATACAATTCTGTGAATCACCTAATGGTTACAAATACTCACTACATCCCTAGATGAATTCCTCAAGAAATGTAGTTTCTAAAATGGGGTCATTTGTGGGGGTTTTCTGCTGTTTTGGCTTGTCAGGGGCTCTTCACAAGCAACAATGCATCTGCTATCTATTCCAGCCAATTTTGCGCTCCAAATGTCAAACGATGCTCTTTTCCTTCTAAGCCCTGCCATGCACCCAAACAGTAGTTTTACACTGCATATCCAATGTTGGTGTACTCAGGAGAAATTGCACAACAAATTGTATGGTCCACTGTCTCCTGTTATTCTGAAAAATTTGGGGCTAAAGCAACATTTTTGTGGCAAAAATGTTATTTTTGTATTTTTACAGCTAAACGTTATCAAATTCTGTGAAGCAACTGCAGGTTCAAGGTGCTCATTGCAATTCTAGATAAATTCCTTGAGTGGTGTAGTTTCCAGTTTCCAAAATGGGGTCACTTGTGGGGAATGTCCATTGTTTAGACACATCAGGGGCTCGGCAAAGGTGACTTAGCATACACTATTGATTGCAGCCAATTTTGAATGATGCTTCTTCTCTTCTGAGCTCTGCCGTGCACCCGAACAGTAGCTTTCCCCACATATGGGGTATCGATGTACTCAAGAGTCAGAAATGATGTCTAAAACACGTTAGAATAAAGATAAAAAGGCAACTCTTAAGAAATGGTAAAATCTAAACATCAGGTCTGTCAAGAACTCTCTCAAATTCATTACTCCGAATTTACACAACTTGCCATTTTAATGAGGGTAAGGTCAGTGTTAATTTTTAGCAAAAAGGTCAAATCCCTCATCTTAGTCTGTGACCAGTTTTGCTTGAAATGTTATTTATGGCAGAAATGCAAAGTGTTTTTGAATTCCTTTGTTTGCATTTACTAAATTGAATTTGATCAATCTCCCGAAACCATCGGACTTCATGCCCTTGATGTTTTTGGCTGTACATCTTGTGTTGAATCTTTGGTGCAAATAATTTTTAGCTACATTATAATCCTGATTCTTTTTTTTGGATGTACTACTTAAACATTCGGGGCTTTGCTCTTTACTCTGTTGGCACTTACTTTAGGTCTCATAATAGTCCCACTGTTTATCTTTCTGCCTGTTACGCTCTACTGCCTGCGCCTGCTTGTACAATAGGATTACTTACATTGGCAACTACAGCTTCCAGGTGAAATAACATATTCCAAGTTAAGTGTCCTGTATATTTCAATATTGGCAGTATGAGAATACTCTTATATGACCAGCAGTGTTATTGTACTGTCGTTTCCTCACTATCCATTTCAGCAGTTGGACAGCGATTGTCATGTATAGTGCACAGTTCCTATAGCGTCTTGTGCTTGGGTGCGAGGAAAACACAGGAGACATAGGTTGAAATGAAATGACTTGTATTACTTCATACAAGCATGCTGAAAAGTTCACACAGTTTGCAGGAACAGAGTCAGGAGACACAGCAGGCCAGAGTAATTTCAAGCACTACAATAAATCTCCAAAGCAGGTTCAGGATCTCTTCTCTGTACCGTAATTCCTCTGCAAACATGGATTCACCAAACAGCAGGTTTCCAGAGTCCAAAAGTGTTCAAAGGTTCCTCAGTAGGGAATAGCTGGAGTACAAGTTCAAGGTTTCCAGGAGTCAGGTCACAGACTGACTGAGGCTTGATTCAGGAGCACTGATTGTTCAGCTGAGGCTGCTTAAGAAGCAAGAGGGAAGAATCAGGGCGGGAACATGAAAACTGGAACTCCATATTAACTGAGGGCAAGAGCTGCAGAAAGACAGAAAGCAAAATGGCCGACGGAAAACTGAGTTTCAAGGAACATGTCAACAGAGACAAAGAACCTTACATTACTCCCCCTTAGGGACAACCTCCGGATGACCTCAGATCAGGCTTGTCAGGGTACCTCTGATGAAACTGGCGGAGCAGGCGAGGAGCATTTACATTGTTGACTGGTTCCCATGAGTTGTCCTCCACTGGGTAGCCCTGCCATTTAATCAAATATTGCAACTGATTTCTGTACAACCTGGAATCTAGAATCCTTTCCACCATAAATTCTTCCTGACCATCGACCAGCACTGGGTCAGGGCAAGGAGAAGAACGTCCAGGAAACGTATTGGGTGTTGCAGCCTTTAGTAGGGATACATGAAAGACAGGGTGGATTCTCATAGTTCTGGGCAGTTGAAGACGACAAGCAACAGCACTTATAATCTTACTGATCTTATAAGGTCCAATGTACTTATGTCCCAATTTAGACGATGGAATCTTTAATTTAAGATTTCTGGTTGACAGCCAGACCAAATCTCCTACCTTGAAAGCTGGTGCAGGTTTACGAAATTTATCTGCTGCTTTCTTGTACCTTTCCTGAGCCAATTCTAGATTTTCCTTTAGAAGATCCATATTCTTTTGTAAAGAAGTGATTCTTTCAGCCACTGCCGGCAAGGGCGTATCTATGGGAAATCGAGGAAGAATGTTAGGATGATAACCTAGATTGGAGTAGAAAGGAGACTGCTTAGTGGAGGCACTCTGAGAGTTGTTATAAGAGAACTCAGCCAGTGGAAGTAGATCCACCCAATCATCTTGTAGGTGGCAGATAAAACAGCGGAGATACTGCTCCAGGGTCTGATTGGTTCGTTCTGTCTGTCCATTAGTCTGAGGATGAAAAGCAGAAGAAAGGTTTACTTTAATGTCCAATGCTGCACAGAAATTTTGCCAAAACCTTGAAGTGAATTGCACCCCTCGATCCGAAATGACCTCATCCGGTACTCCATGTAAGCGAAACACATTCTTAATCATCAAGTCTGATGTCTGTTTTGCAGTGGGTAAGCCGACACAAGGGATAAAATGAGCTGCCTTTGTTAGACGGTCAACCACCACTAGAATGGTGTTCTTCCCTTGAGAGGTTGGTAACTCCACAATGAAGTCCATAGAAATGGATCCCCACGGGGGGACGGGGTGGGAAGAGGTTGCAACAGACCAGTTGGTGAGGAGCGAGGTGTTTTGCATCTTGCACAGACTTCACATGAAGTGACATAGTTTAAAACATCTTTCCTGTAAGTGGGCCACCAAAAGAAACGAGAAAGAAATTCTTGTGTCTTTAGAATTCCCCTATGCCCGGCTATCTTGGAATCGTGGATGAGTTGCAATACTCTCAATCTGACTGTTTCAGGTATATACAGACGTTGTCTGAATCCACACACCATTCTTAAAGACAAGACTTACGTCCCTTGGGGGTTGAGCCAACAAAGAATCCGCATGGTATGCTTCCTTGATGTCCTTAAGTAGGTCTTGATTATGAATCACTCCCAGGAATCTAGAGTCAGGAAGAATAGTCTTAGGAGGAGTAAGTGGACGTGTCTCTGCTGAATGAATCCTAGAGAGTGCATCAGCCTTTCCATTGCGCGATCCTGGTCTATAAGAAATGACAAAATTAAATTGGTTTAGGAAAAGATTCCAGCGAGCCTGGCGAGGAGTCAGGCACTTAGCCGACCTGATAAATTCAAGGTTACGATGGTCTGTCAGGACGACTATTTGCTGTGCAGTTCCCTGAAGAAGGTGTCTCCATTCCTTGAAGGCGGCAATAATGGCCAACAATTCTCTATTGCCCACATCGTAGTTCCTCTCAGCCGAAGACAACTGCTGGGAAAAGAAGGCACAGGGATGCAAGACATTCTTCTCACCTGTTCTCTGAGAGAGTATAGCTCCAACGGCACAGTCTGAAGCATCTACCTCTATTATGAAGGCAAGCTCGGGGTTGGGATGTACTAAGATAGGTGCGGTGGTAAATTTATCCTTTAAACAGGAAAATGCTTCCTGAGCTTGCGGGGTCCAGGAGAACCTAGACTGTTTCCGGGTAAGTTGGGTGATAGGTGACACTACCTCAGAAAAATTTTTAATGAAACGTCTATAGAAGTTGGCAAACCCGATGAAGCGCGCACCTCCTTCACATTTCTAGGAATTGGCCAATCCTTGATGGCTTGGGTCTTGCTTCCATCCATACTAATCCCTTGCGTAGATAGTACATACCCCAGAAATTGAATTTCGGTCCTATGGAATTCACACTTTTCAAGTTTGATGTAGAGATGGTTTTGTCTTAGGCGTTCTAAGACCATTCTCACATGTCCATGATGTTCCTCTGTGGAGTTAAAAAAATTAGAATATCATCCAGATAAATCACCACAAATGTATCTAGGAGATCCCTGAAGATATCATTCACAAAGTGTTGGAAAGTGGCTGGGGCGGTACTCAGACCAAAAGGCATAACTAGATATTCAAAGTGTCCATAGCGTGACCTGAAAGCAGTCCTCCATTCATCCCCAGTAGTGTTGAGCGATACTGCTCGATATCTAAAAATATCGGATCGGAATGGTATCGCCGATATCACTAAATATCGGCGATATCCGATTCCGATACCGGAAGTCCCATGTAAGTCTATGGGAACAAAATATCGCAACTAAAAAAAACCTTTATTTCCTTGTAAACACTAAATATACACACATAGAATACATATATATATATATATATATATATATATATATACATGTCATTGTGACATATATATATACATATATGTATAGTTTATACACTTCTACATAGTAAAATATCCTCTGATTCAATTGCCGGGTAAAGCCGGCTTCAGTGAAAAGACAGAAGCACCCGACATGAAATGACACTTGGTGTACATAGGGTTAACCATGTCTTTTCATGTCGTTTGCAATCTGATTTACACAAACAATTGCATCAGTCTATGTGTGCAAAATTTCACACCTGTAGGGGTTAATTAAAGGTGTAAATTCGTTGTAAAAAAAACGGACTTTTTTGCTACGAATTTACACCTTTAATTAACCCCTACAGGTGTGAAATTTTGCACACATAGACTGATGTAATTGTTTGTGCAAATCAGATAGCAAAGGACATGAAAAGACATGGTTAACCCTATGTACACCAAGTGTCATTTCATGTCGGGTTCTGCATTTTCACAAAAGCCGTCAATTGAATTAGCGGCTATTATACTATGTAGAAGTGTATGAACTATAAATATAAATATATATATGTGTCACAAATTCAATGACATGTATATATATATATATATATATATATATATGAGGTGTAAAATTGTTTAAAAAAAATGCGTGGGCTCCCGCCCTATTTTCGCAACCAGACAGACAAAGCCAGCGAATGGGGGCAGATAATAATAGCCCAGAGAGGGACCATTATTTTTGGCCCCCCCTGGCTACTAACATCTGCCCCCAGACACCCCAGAAAAGACAAATCTATAATTAGATTCGCCCTTTCTGGCACTTTGCCCGTCTATTCCCATTGCCCTGTAGCGGTGGCGAATGGGTTAATATGGGGTTAAAGCCACATTGCAATTGAAAGGAGACCTTAAGCCAGGTTAATAATTGAGAGCTGTCAATTAGACAACTATCAATTATTAATCCTATTGCATGAAATAAAAATAAAACACACACACTTTAATTAAAAATCATTTTAATGAAATAAAGACACATGTTTTTGACCATCTTTTATTTGACTGCAAAAACCATTTCCTGTAATAAAAATAAAATAAAAAAGCAAAATTATTCTTACCTATCCCATGCACAGTCAGGTCCCACGGTGTAATCCTTCAGAAAGGGTTAATGTTTACTGCAGGAACCGCAGCTAATGCTGCAGCCTCACAGTAAACCCCCAAATGAATGAGTTCCTCTCCTGGCTGACAGGAGAGGAAGTGGAAAGCTTAATTGATTGCTTTCCACTTTCACTTCAGGTCAGCCAGGGACACAATCAGTGACGTCAGAGGGAACTGATTAACAAAAATAGGGGTTCCCTTCGAATAAAAAATGGCGTCGGGTCCCCCCTATTTTTGTTAACCAGCCAGATGAAGCAGACCGCTGAGGCCTGGATTTTCAGGCTGTTAAGCAGCCAAGATCCATGGACCTTGCCACCCTGATAATACCAGGCCACAGCAGTCTGCATATCTTGGCTGATTAACAAAAATAGGGGATCCCCTCGAAAAAAATTGGCGTGGGGTCCCCCCTATTTTTGTTAACCAGCCAGATGAAGCAGACCGCTGAGGCCTGGTTTTTCAGGCTGGTAAGGATCCAATATCCATGGACCTTGCAAGCCTGATAATACCAGGCCACAGCAGTCTGCTTAGCTTGGCTGGTTAACAAAAATAGGGGATCCCCTCGAAAAAAAAACGGCGTAGGGGTCCCCTTATTTTTGTTAACCAGCCAAGTAAAATGCAGACTGCTACGGCCTGGTATTAAAAGACTGTCAAGGCCCATGGATTTTGGCCCTCAACAGCCTGATAATACCAGGCTACAGCAGCCCCACATTTGGCGCATCAAAAGATGTGCCAATTGTGGCACTTTACCCGGCTCTTCCCACTGCCCTGTAGCGGTGGCAAGTGGGGTAATAAGGGGTTAATGTCACCGTTGATTGCACAGTGACAATAAGCCCGGTTAATAATGGAGGTACACCGATCCATTATTAATCCCAAAGTTATTAAATGTATAAAAAAAAGACAAAGCAAGAAAAAAGTCTTTTAATGAAATAAAAGAGACAACACAGTTTTCATTAATTTTATTATACTCTCATTCCTGCGACGCCATCGATCTCCTGTAAAAAAAGAAAAAAAACAAACCAACAGTATACCACCTGTCCGACGCAGTCCATAGTAACGATTGTCCCACGACGATCCAGCTCTGCTACATCGCAATGACAGGCAGAGCCTGTCATCGCAACGCAGCACAGCTGATTACCTGCTTCCCCGGCGGTGACGTCATCGGACTGACTGCTTTACGGCCGGGATTACCAGGCAGTCACTGCAGTTATCGCGAGAAACTGCATGTGACCGCCGGGGAAAGATGATGGCGGCCATGAAGCAGTCCAGCCCGTGACCGCCGGAGATCTTCTGCCAGGTAAGTGCCGCTGACTCCTGACAGACCCGACCGACGGACACTGACATGACAGTGACAATCCCGATTCCGGTATCCGATATGACGAAAATATCGGTACTCGGAATCGAAAGCCCGATACAGCTAATATCGGCCGATACCCGATATTTGCAGTATCGTATCGCTCAACACTAATCCCCAGGTCTAATACGGACCAAGTTATAGGCCCCACGGAGATCCAGTTTAGAGAAAATTTTGGCATGCCGCACTCTCTCCAACAACTCAGGGATTAAAGGCAATGGATAACGGTTTCTAATAGTAACCTTATTGAGTTCCCTATAGTCTATGCAGGGTCTCAGAGATCCATCTTTCTTCTTCACAAAGAAGATGGGTGCACCTGCGGGAGATGAAGAGGGGCGTATGAAGCCCTTGGCTAAATTTTCGTCTATATAATCCTTCAAAGCTTTTAGCTTGGGCCCCGCTAGGGGGTAGATCTTACCAAAAGGTATCTCGGCTCCAGGCAATAATTCAATTGGACAATTATATGGACGGTGAGGAGGAAGCTGATCAGCGTTCTTTTGTCACATAAATCCACATAGTCCTGGTATACAGCTGGTAGTTCAGGGACTGACATGGTTCCTTTAGGAACAGAGCAAGCTGAAACTCCTTGACTCATCTGTTTCTCCGGAAAGTGTAATTCCTTGGTCTCCCAGTTAATCGTAGGATTCTGCACCTGCAGCCATGGTAGCCCTAGAATAATGGGAAAGTGGGGAGAAGAGATAAGCATAAAAGACATTTTCTCCTGATGATCTTTACCCATAAGGACCCTCAAAGGCTCTGTTTCTTGATCCACTGGTCCAGAAGTCAGTAGAGAGCCATCCACAGTCTCCATCTGTACTGGAGTAGCCTTCTTCACTGAACGTATCCCCTGTTTCAGAGCAAAGGAGATATCCATAAAATTTCCACTTGCTCCTGAGTCGATCATAGCAGAGCTAGACACCCAGACTGAGTCAACCCAGAGTTTGACGGAAAGGAAGCAATGAGAATTGTTTCTTTTACAACTCAGCTGGGACATCGCTGAGGAAACTTGAAAAATTGCAGCGTTTATACCGTCATCGTCCCCAGAACTAACAGAGTTTAAGTCCGAGAAATCAAGATCTCTTGCAGCAGATCTCTCTGGAGCCTGAGGCTGGACATGACAGAGCTCCTCTCGCAACACTCACAGTGAATGACTGCTGCAGTAGTCTTACGAGAACGGCTGGGGCAGTTTATAATGAAGTGCCCTGACTTACCACAGTAGAAACATAGATTTTCCTTTATACGATGTTCTTTGCGTGCATCACTAACCCGTATTTGTAAAGAGTCCACCTGCATGGGTTCAGGTTCTGGTTCCCTTGTGATCCTACTCAAAGGTTCCTTAGCTGAGGAGGGAGGTAGTAAAAGATTAGTGCAATTATTTTCGAACCATCTCTCTTGTCTGCGTTCAGTCAGACGAGCATCAATACGAATACAATAGTTAATAAAGTCACCTAACGCAGTGGGAGGGTCGGCACGAGCAAGTTCATCCTTAATCAGTGGAGACAACCCTTTCCGAAAAATAGATTTCTTAGCGGAAGTGTCCCAAGTGGTATCAAGAGCCCATCTCCTGAAATCCAGGGCATATTCGGCTACTGAACGCTTACCTTGGCGCAAAGTTAACATGGCTGCTTCAGCTGTTGCATCTCGATTGGGGTCATCAAACACCTGCCCCATGGCTGAAATAAAAGCATCAAGGTGATTCAAACAATCATCCTCAGTCTCAATCAGAGGGTTTGCCCACATCAAAGCCTTATTGGTAAGCAACATGATTATAGTAAGCACTTTGGATCGTTCAGTGGGAAATTGTGAAGCATGTGCAGAGAAAAATAAATTGCATTGATTAATAAATCCCTGAATTTCTCACGTTCACCGCCAAAACGAAAAGGAGGTAATTTGGGGATCCCAGAACTCGGGGTTATGGCAGGAGCCTGGGCTCGTTCCTCTAGAGCCTCAATCCTGGCTCGCAATTCCTGGGTAGTCTGTCCAAACACTTGCAAATTATGATTAGTGAGGTCCTGTAGGCTTGCAAAACGGGTTTTTAAAGTCTGTACATCTGAAAGGATTGTATCAGTCACTCCGCAAAGTTCCTTTATGCGGGCCTCCATCTTCCAGATCTTTTAAGGCAGAAGTGCTGGAAGGAGAAGAGGAAAGGAAAAAAAAAAAAAAAAACAATAGTGTTTACCTGTGGTAACACTGCAGAGTAAAATTTTAAGGGAATGCGCTCACCTGGAATGGTTGTGAGAAGTCACAACCACTGTCATCACATAAGGTATTTAAACGGACATCTGATATCCACAGTCACAGCAGACACGGCTTTCCCAGACCCAGCAGACACTAAACATTGGCTCCTGAATCTTGTCATGTATAGTGTACAGTTCCTATAGCGTCTTGTGCTTGGGTGCGAGGAAAACACAGGAGACATAGGTTGAAATGAAATTACTTGTATTACTTCATACCAGCATGCTGAAAAGTTCACACAGTTTGCAGGAACAGAGTCAGGAGACACAGCAGGCCAGAGTAATTTCAAGCACTACAATAAATCTCCAAAGCAGGTTCAGGATCTCTTCTCTGTACCGTAATTCCTCTGCAAACATGGATTCACCAAACAGCAGGTTTCCAGAGTCCAAAAGTGTTCAAAGGTTCCTCAGTAGGGAATAGCTGGAGTACAAGTTCAAGGTTTCCAGGAGTCAGGTCACAGACTGACTGAGGCTTGATTCAGGAGCACTGATTGTTCAGCTGAGGCTGCTTAAGAAGCAAGAGGGAAGAATCAGGGCGGGAACATGAAAACTGGAACTCCATATTAACTGAGGGCAAGAGCTGCAGAAAGACAGAAAGCAAAATGGCCGACGGAAAACTGAGTTTCAAGGAACATGTCAACAGAGACAAAGAACCTTACAGCGATACTTTTATCCTAAGTCATCCTAAGTCATCCTAAGTCATATTACAAGACTCGTTAAAGGGTTGATTGTGACTTGTAGGATCGCTACTTCCAATAGGTGGCGCTATAGAGTACAAGTCCTCTTTGTTTGAAGAGGCAATTTGCATATTAAAATTTCCCAGAGGAGCATTGCATGGCGAATAAGCCTCCTTACCTCGACACGCCAGAGCTGGTATGTCACTCTCCACAAGGAGTAACTTTACCCCCCAGACCCCAGTCCAGAGCCTCTCATCTAGCCAAATCAGATCTCTCCTACTTTGCACTGACGAGGACCAACAGTCCGAAACACCGTGTCTGCAAATGGAGATTTGATTTGGCTTTTATCCTAAGTCATATTACAAGACTCGTTAAAGGGTTGATTGTGACTTGTAGGATCGCTACTTCCAATAGGTGGCGTTATAGAGTACAAGTCCTCTTTGTTTGAAGAGGCAATTTGCATATTAAAATTTCCCAGAGGAGCATTGCACAGCGAATAAGCCTCCTTACCTCGACACGCCAGAGCTGGTATGTTACTCTCCACAAGGAGAAACCTTACCCCCTAGACATAGTAATGTAAACTGGAATGCAGTCCTAGAAACCACCTTTTTATCCTACCACTGACCACTCAATAGGGGGCTCAATTTTTTCTTGAAAATTGCTTCAGTTTTTGTATTACAATATTGTAAATTTATATGTCCAGATTGTGGTTGCATCCTGAGGAAGAAGTTGTATTACTTCGAAACTTGAAGCTTTGTTAATCGCAAAATAAAACCTGCTTCGTAATTAACTCCATCTCTTGAGTCCGTTCATGGAATTTCACCAGCAGTGCAAGAAAACCGCTTTCTTCCATGTAGCTATCTTCTGGTCTTGATCCATGGTTTGTAGCAGCTAGATACACCTAGAAACTGTTCAAATTGCAACATCATTAGATGGGCAACCACACTTTTTTATACTCCATTGTTATCATGGATAAAACCTTATTTGTGCTATTTTGCTCCCCAAATTTTATCATGAATATTGTAAATTGAAGTTAGTGATATTGTGGTTAAAATAAATAATGCCATATTCTAAAGTCTTTTTTATTAGGTTTTTAAAAAATGTAACTTGGATTTGCCCTTTTAGGCACTTTGTATGCAACTACCATATACAGTGCCTTGAAAAAGTATTCATCCCCCGTGAACTTTCCCCATTGCACAATAACAAATATAAATGTATTTTATTGGGATTTTATGTGATATACCAACGCAAACTAACAAGTAATTGGGAAGTACAAAAGAAATGATACATGGTTTTCTAAATATTTTAAAATCTAAATCTGAAAATTGTGACATGCATTTGTATTCAGTCCCCCTGAATCAATACTTTGTAGGACCACTTTTCACTGGAATTACTGCTGCAGTCTTTTGGGGTAGGTCTCCACCAGCTTTGCACATCTAGAGGTTGAAATGTTTGCCCATTCCTCTTTGTACACTCGCTCCAGCTCAGGGAGATTGGATGGAGGTGTCTGTGAACTGCAATTTTCAAATCTTGCAACAGATTCTCAAAGGGATTTAGGTCTGGATTGTGACTGGGCCATTCTGGGGCCATGCTTTTCTCTAAACCATCTATTGTGGTTCTGGCAGTATGCTTAGGGACATTGTTTTGTTAGAAGGTGAACCTATGCTACAGTCTCAAGTCTTTTGCAACCTCTAAGAGGTTTAGTTAGGTAGACGGCCATGTCCTGGTAGGTTTGCAGTTGTGCCATACTCCTTCCATTTTTGGATGATGGATTGAACAGTGTTCCATGAGATGTTCAGAACTTGGGCTATTATATTATAACCAAACCCTGCTTTACTCTTCCCTGCAACTTTATTTCTGGCCTGTCTGGTGTATTCCTTGGTTTTCATGAAGCTATTTGATACCTAATGTGCTTAAACAAACATCTGAGGCCTTCACATAACAGCAATAGTTATACAGAGAATACATGGTGGACTCAATTTACTAATTATGACTTCTGGAGGCAATTGGTAACTCAGGATTTTATTTAAGGGTATCCGACTACAAGGGGCTGAATACAAATGCACGTCA
The DNA here is from genome assembly GCA_033576555.1 of Oophaga sylvatica. NCBI lineage: Eukaryota > Metazoa > Chordata > Amphibia > Anura > Dendrobatidae > Oophaga > Oophaga sylvatica. The sequence continues at coordinate 35,247,922 of JARQOD010000006.1, forward strand.
CAATTTTAAGATTTATATTCTTAAAATAATTAGAAAACCATGTATTATTTCCTTACACTGAAAAAAAATGTGGAAAAGTTCATGGGGTATGAAAACTTTTTTAACCCCGTTGTGTTTTTTTTTCTTTCTTCCCAGAGCCATAACTTTTTTATTTTTCCGTCAAAATGGCCATGTGATTCTACAGGTCATTATGAGTTCATAGACACCAAACATGTCTAGGTTATTTTTAATTTCAGTGGTGAAAAAAAAATCCAAACTTTGGTAAAAAAATAAAAATGGCACAATTTTCCCGAGACCCGTAGCGTCTCCATTTTTCATGATTTGGGGCTGGGTGAGGGCTTATTTTTTGAGCGCCAAGCTGACATTTTTATTGATACTATTTTGGTGTAGAAACAATCTTTTGATCTCCTTTTATTGCATTTTACTACAATGTAAAACATTTACTGGATGCAGAGCAATTTACTGGACGCAGTGGTATACAGCTGCTGAATGGATGAATGGTATACCATTCGGAGAAATTGTGGAAACCAAAGAAAAAAGCCAAACATGTGATCAAGAGAATACGGGACACAAAAGTATATAAAGATAAAAGACCTTTATTGACAAAGTGGTAAGGGTTGGCACCCCATAAAAGAGGTGCCGGCACCATCAATAAAAAGAAAACATAATCATGTACAGTAAAAAATTGTTACAAAAACCAAACCCCAAGATAATGAATAAATGCTATATATTAATCTATTTATAATTGATAAAATCAGAAAAGGGTGGGCGCAAGTAGGATGGGGAAAAGGTATCAGCCGCAAAAAAGGACAATACCACAAAGTTGTCAAATGATAAAAAATGAACAAAAAAGCTTTTGCGCTGTGAAGATACCTGTTTACTCCAAATGAAGTTACAAAATAAAGTCAAATATTAACCCCTGTCAGTATGGAATAAAATGGTTTACCTCATATCCATATTAGGAGTAGGCATATTGCTCATACGCACTGGATGAAGTACACCTTCTGTAATAGGAAATGCTGTGCTGGCAGTTCTAGGGTGCGTCTCTTCAGAAGCGGTGTCCCGGCGGATGACACACGCTTCCTGTAGCCTCGTGTCCCACGCAGTGCGAGCGATGACCAGCTCACGTTCAGGACCTGCGGTTTCAGAGAGACGGTGGCAGGACCAGGCGTGACGTTGCAGTCTCATGACTGAGGGGGAGTATGGGGCGCGACAAGGACCTGTTCCTACGCGTTTTGAGAATCACGGTTATCTTCGTCAGGGATGGTCCTAGTGAGGGAAAGGCTGCCTTATATAGTATTTAACCCTATGCCGCATTTACTCAAAAGCAAACAGCTCCACTTCACTATTAAGTCCCTTAGGTTTCATTGAATCCAAATTAAAAATCCATCTTGTTTCAGCACGGGACTTTTTTTTTATATAATCTACTCTTCTCCAATCTTTTTTCACAATTTCAATGCCTGTGACTACTGTGCCATTGATTAGTCCATTATGACAATCAGAATAGTGCTTAGATAGAGGGTGTCCATCAAATTTCTTTTTAATATTCCTGAGGTGTTCATTTACCCTAATCTTTAGTGGGCGTTTTGTTCTTTCCACATACACTTTGTCACATGGACATCTCAGGGAATAAATAACCCCTGGAGAGGTACAGGTGATAATATCGCGGATACTAAACACAGTTGTTCCGTTTGAGACAGAATACTGTTTACTTAAATTCAGGGATTTGCACATCGTACATTTGTGGCATGGAAAGTATGAAGGTGAATTCAATGTCAAAAATGTGGGGGATTTCTTTTTAAAAATATAAGTTGGTATAGAAAGAGCTATAATATTATCCAAATTTTTGTCTTTTCTGTAAACAAACCTGGGATGTGGAGGTAATTTTCCACCTATTACCTTATCCTCTTTTAGTAGATCCCAATATTTGCCCACAATTTTTTCAGAATCTGGGTGTTAGCATTACATTGGGCAATAATGGGGATGTCAGTGGTGAGATCAAATTTCTCCTCCTTACTTTTCGCTGCTAAGAGGTTCTGTCTTGGATTACTCATCACCTCATTTTTGACCGTGGTGAGGTGGTCTTTGTCATATCCCTTCTTGATGAATTTTTTGGTCAATATATCTGCCTCTATTCTGAAGTCATCAATATGGGAACAATTCCTATAGGCCCGTGTGAATTGGCTTTTTGGTACATTTAAAAGCCAGCTAGGTAGATGTCAGCTATCTTTTGAAATGTAATTCCTAGAGTCAGTTGGTTTAGAATAAGTGCGAGTATGAATAGAACCATTTTTTATTAAAAAATTATAGAGTCTAAGCTGGTGGCTGGAGTAAATTTTAAAAAATAATCATTTTTATTAATATCAGTTAAAAAGTTAGCTAAGGATTCAGGGTCTCCAGATCAGACGAAAATAATATCATCAATGAAGCGATGCCAGAGGACCAGGCCCGCGTGCAGCTCACCATGATTATAGATGGAGGTTTCCTCCCATTTGCCAACATAGAGGTTAGCATAGCTGGGAGCGAACCTGGTCCCCATGGCAGTCCCCCACTGCTGGGAGTAGTAGTTCTCCTCAAAGCAAAAAAAATTGTGTTAAAATGAAATAAATACAATCGATAATAAAAGATACTTGGTCGTGTGGAATAAATTCCATTTTATTTAAAAAATATAGAACTGATTCACAGCCTTTCTGATGTTGAATCACCGTATACAGAGAGGTGATATCTAAAGTGACTAAAATATAATGCTTCTGCCACTGAACTCTGTTTAAATCTGTAGGATATGAGTGCTGTCTTTTAAATATTTTTTGTAAATGGGTGTCTATGTATTTTGACATATTAGCTATCAGGCACTGTATGCCCAAAATAATTGGATGTCCTGGTGGGTTAAAAGGATCCTTATGTATTTTAGGAAGGTAGTAAAAAATGGCGATTCTGGGATGGTGGATATTAATGAATTAGTTTTCATGCTTACTGAGCACGATGGCTCAGTGGATAGCACTGCAGCCTTGCAGCGCTGGAGTCCTGGGTTCGAATCCCACCAAGGACAACATCTGCAAGGAGTTTGTATGTTCTCCCCGTTGTTTGCGTGGGTTTCCTCTGGGTACTCCGGTTTCCTCCCACATTCCAAAGACATACTGAAAGGGAATCTAGACTGTGAACCCCATCGGGGACAGCGACGATAATGTGTGCAAACTGTAAAGCGCTGCGGAATATGTTAGTGCTATATAAAAATAAAGATTATTATTATTACTGAGAATCCCCGTATCAAATCCTTTTTTAACAATAATTGCATTTCTTTCCTTTTTTACTCACACACTCGCACTCTCACACACTTTCACACTCTCACACTCACACATTCACACTCACACACTCATACACTCACACACACTCACACTCACGCAGCCTCTTGTGCGGTACCACCAGCAGAACACTATCGCACTACGCCTGCATGAATTCCGCGCAGGCGAAGTGAATCATTCAGCTGATCCCGGTGGCAGATGCGTGATGTGCCTACAGGCAGAGGAAGCCGGTCACATTAAAGGTGTTTTCCCACAAACGAAAGTTCTTTTAAAAATTGTCTGTGTCTGATCATGTACAGAGCATACCACATCTCCTGGGCAGGTGAGGAAGCAAAAGACAATACTGACATTACAGTAGGGGATCACAGAGGATTCATTTTGTAAGGTAAAATATTTCACTGTCTGTTTTTAAACAATATTTTACCTCACAAAATGTATCCTCTGCGATCTCCTGCTGTAATGTCAGTATTGTCTTTTGCTTCCTCCCTGCCCAGGAGCTGTGGTATGTTCTGTACACGGTCAGACACAGGGGTGAGAGAGACAGCGCACAGGGGGAGACAGCTCAAATGAGACAGCACATGAGGGGAGAACACAGCACAGGAAGGAGAGAGACAGAAGACAAAACAGTAAGAGCTCAAAACTGGGAGGAACAAAAGAGAGAGATAATAAATATAAGGTCAAGTTATGAGTGCTGCTAGAATAGAATAACTGGTAATTATGTGGAAAGATCCACATGTTAAGCCCAAATAATTTTAGGCAGTCTGGTTAGAGGACTGACTGAGCAAGATAGAGCACCTATGTTATGGGACCAGGAAGTGATAGAGGTGAAGCATAGATCCTGTTAAACCTGAGAAGTAGTAAGGGTAGGGCATGAATCCTATAAGGCCAAGGATGTAATGAAGGAAAGATAGATTACCTGGCTGGAAGGTGGTTTAGGTGCGCTGCACACCCCAATGCGCATTTCAGATGGTGTTTGGATGGTGTCCTTTGTCACCCACTTTGGTAATGAGACACCTTTTTTTAGGCCAACAGTTGAATCAGCTGATATTATATTTCACTAAGTAGAAGGATTGTTTTCTAATTACTGACAGATTTCAGCTGGTGTCGTCATTTTCTATGGCTTCTTGCACCTCTCTTTCTTCATGTGGTCAATACTTTTCTTCTATGTCATTTCTCTTTATTACACATAGCTTAATTTATGGACATCTATAGTTTGATTTATTTGCCTGTGTGGATTGGATGGGTTGTTACCAACATCTGGTGACATCATTTAGAAATATATTTACTTAGAAAATTGGTCACGTTTTCAATACTTATTTCACCCATTGTATATGATTGTTTTCCTACATTGTTTGTCAGACTAAATAACCTATTGAAAAGAATATACAGTTAAAAAACAATCCTGTAAAATTTAGTGACAAAAGCTTTGGCCTTTTAAATTAGAGACACTGCTGAAGTCAGGCTTAGAGATGAGCGAATCTTTTGAAATTCAATAATGCCAGCTTTGTCAAATTTCCCCAGAAAGTTGAGTCACGACAAATGAATTTGTGTGGGGTACAGAACTGGAAATGTGAGAGAGACCGCAAGAATAATATATTTCATTTCACTATGTCTGATGTGCTTACCTTATAAATCTCGAGATGAAAACAAACTCTGTACGTACCTTAGTCCTGCGCCCGACTGTCCTACACTGGGTACCGCTGATTGCAGATGACCCACTGTTGTACTGAACACCACAGTGCTAAATATTAAACCCTTCACGACATGCTCCTGCGCTGAGCCCACATCTTTTCCGGCACATGTCAGCAGTTTTGAACAGCTGACATGTGCCCGGAACAGCAGCGGGTAGATTGCGATCCACCCGCGGCTAGTAACCCGTTAAATGCTGCTGTCAAACTCTGACTGCGGCGTTTAATGCTCGCTTCCAGCAATGGCGCCAGAAATCCGCCCATCATGGGTCACTGATGGCTAGGCATGACATCCAGAGTTCTCCAGGAGACCTCTATGGTTGTTAATGCCAGGTTGCTATGGTCGGTTCTCATAGCAAGTCAGCATTTCTACTACATACAGGTGATCTGATTATCGCCTGTATGCAGCAGAGCTGATCGGGTTATAGCAGCTTCTAGTCTCCCATGGAGACTATTGAAGTAAACCAAAAGTAAAAAAAAATCTTATTAAAAATAAATTAAAAAAATATAAAAGTTCAGATCACCCCCATTTCGCCCCATTCAAAATAAAACAATTAAAAAAATCAACAATACACATATTTGGTATCGCCGGGTTCAGAATCGCCCAATCTATCAATATAAAAAGAACCCAATCGCTAAATGGCGCAACAAGAAAAAAATTAAAAATGCCAGAATTACATTTTTTGGTCGCCGCATCATTGAATTAAAATGCAATAATGGGCAATTGAAAGATCATATCTGCACCAAAATGGCATCTTTAAAAATGTCAGCTCAGCACGCAGGAAAAAAGCCCTCACCCAACCTGAGATCACAAAAAATGGAGACGCTAGGGGTCTCGGAAAATGACGCAATTTTTTTTTTAACAAACTTTGGATTTTTTTTTCACCACATTAATTAAAAAGAACAAAGACATGTTTGGTGTCTATAAACTTGTAATGACCTGGAGAATCATAATGGCATGTCAGTTTTAGCATTTGGTGAACATGGTAAAAAAAAATCCAAAAAACATTGTAGAATTGCACTTTTTTTGCAATTTTACCAAACTTGAAATTTGTTTCCTGTTTTTGAGTACACAATATGGTAAAATCAATGATGTTGCTCAAAAGTACAACTTGTCCCGCAAAATACAAGCTCTCATATGGCTATATTGATGGAAAAATAAAAAAGTTATAGTTCTGGGAATACGGGGAGCAAAAATCAGAAACTCAAAAACAAAAAAGGACTGCTGCGCAAAGAGGTCAAAATTTGCTTGCTAATTTAGGATAGCTGCTGGGAATCATAGGGAGGCCAACTTGGCTGCACAAAATGACATCACTCTCTGATAGTGATGAGCGAACATGCTCGGATAAGGTGTTATCCGAGCATGCTCGCATAGTATGTTTAAGTCCCTAACAAACAAGCGATCCCCTGCATTTGTTGCAGCTGTCAAACAGCTGCGAGACATGCAGCCACGGGGACTCGTACATATATTTCAAGCACTCTGAAGACATTCGATTAGCTCACGCGCATACTCGAATAACACCTTATCCGAATATGTTTGCTCATCACTACTCTCCAATGCTTCACCAGTGTTGTAAATGCTGCCAGGCACATTTTATGTTTCAGATGAATCTCAAAGTGTTCAAAGTCATGAGGAACTGCAAATTCTGTAAATTCGACCAAACTTACATCTACATCACATGTGGTCTTCTCAAAGACATTTGGCGCCCAGTGCATTCAGTAGTCAATTGTAAATCACAGGAATGTAGTAAATGGCAAACTTCATGATAAGTTGGTTGGGGAGTAGTGTTGAGCATTCCGATACCGCAAGTATCGGTATCGGCCGATATTCGCGTTATCGGAATTCCGATACTTAATTCCGATACTTTTTCCATATCGTATACCGGAATCGGAAGTTCCCATAATTCTTTGAGAGGCAATGTGATTTTAGTCAGCCAATGAGGAATCCTACGAAGTGTGGGCACATCCTGTAATGATGCGGTCATCTTAACTAATGGCATGGCTGTGATTGGCTGCTGAAATGATGTCAGAATGCACTATAAAAGGCGCCGCAGCCATTTTAGCGTCACTGTGCTGTGAACTCAGTTAGGGACAGAACGCTGCTGTGCTGACTCTGAGGGACAGTTAGATATTGCGATTTTGTGTACTACTGTGCTTGAGGCAGGCTAGTTTACCAACCGCTGTGTAAAGCTTCATTTTGCCAGTGTTGTTTTAACAGCTCTGTGCAAGGTGTGTGTGTGACAGTGCAGGTGACGCTGCAGTTTGCTCTGCATCCACCGCTGTTTGTAGGCATCTGCACGTGTCACTTTTTTTTTTTTTTTTTATTTTATTTAGTGGAATTGGTGCAGCTCCATTATATTAGAAAAAAATCAAATCTATTAGTGTGACGTGCTTCCATCCGTATACAATACATTGGTTGCAAACACTATAGAAGTACAGAAAGGAGCTTTTCACAGATTGTGGACAGTTGTGTTTCAGTGTTCACTTCAGTCTGTGTTTTTTACTTTTTTGAGTGCAGATCACGCTCCAGTTACATGTTCAAGCACTGCTGCTTGTACTCTGCTGAGCGTGTCTCAGTGGCTCATCCTTTTCATTTATCTCCAATTGGTTCTGCTACATTCCATTTAAAATAAATCTAATCTATTAGTGTGACGCGCTTCCATCCGTATACAATACATTGGTTGCAAACACTATAGAAGTACAGAAAGGAGCTTTTCACAGATTGTGGACAGTTGTGTTTCAGTGTTCACTTCAGTCTGTGTTTTTTCCTTTTTTGAGTGCAGATCACGCTCCAGTTACATGTTCAAGCACTGCTGCTTGTACTCTGCTGAGCGTGTCTCAGTGGCTCATCCTTTTCATTTATCTCCAATTGGTTCTGCTACATTCCATTTAAAATAAATCTAATCTATTAGTGTGACGCGCTTCCATCCGTATACAATACATTGGTTGCAAACACTATAGAAGTACAGAAAGGAGCTTTTCACAGATTGTGGACAGTTGTGTTTCAGTGTTCACTTCAGTCTGTGTTTTTTCCTTTTTTTAGTGCAGATCACGCTCCAGTTACATGTTCAAGCACTGCTGCTTGTACTCTGCTGAGCGTGTCTCAGTGGCTCATCCTTTTCATTTATCTCCAATTGGTTCTGCTACATTCCATTTAAAATAAATCTAATCTATTAGTGTGACGCGCTTCCATCCGTATACAATACATTGGTTGCAAACACTATAGAAGTACAGAAAGGAGCTTTTCACAGATTGTGGACAGTTGTGTTTCAGTGTTCACTTCAGTCTGTGTTTTTTACTTTTTTTAGTGCAGATCACGCTCCAGTTACATGTTCAAGCACTGCTGCTTGTACTCTGCTGAGCGTGTCTCAGTGGCTCATCCTTTTCATTTATCTCCAATTGGTTCTGCTACATTCCATTTAAAATAAATCTAATCTATTAGTGTGACGCGCTTCCATCCGTATACAATACATTGGTTGCAAACAATATAGAAGTACACAAACGGGCCTTTCACAGCTACTGAACATGGGTTTTTAATTTTTAACTAAAATATGTATTTTTTCAAATGACACAAATATAAGTAATGTTGAAGAGGAATAGTCCTACATCCATTGTTTGCACAATATTACAGGTGTACATCATGTCCCTTAATCAACAATGTATTATTATATTTACTTGTATGCTTTTATTTAAAAGCCAAGAACACAGAAGGATAACCTTCGCACTGCAGCTGTTGTCAAAGTTCAACCCACATTATGCACTTCCAACATTGCAGCATTTGAGGCATGATGTGAGTTGGATTGGTCAAAGTTATGGAGTGAGAAGGTTCACCATCAGTACCCTATAGCATAAGTATGCTTTTGTGTTAGCATTTGTGTTAGACATGTGGATATCTGCCATAATATGTCACAATTATTTAGTTACAGATTTGTTACCAACACTAATCATTGAATGGTTTTAAATTTGACGTTTCACTTGTTTACAGCTTAGAAATAAGGGTGTAGCCTGATATCTATGTGTAGCACTAGCCACTTTAACATGTCATGTTTTTTTAAACATGTGTAGCTAGGTAGCAGTAATTTTTGCCGGACACACAGCAGGGGAACAGCAGGCGTTACTGAACCCCACTATCACTATAGCTTGTGTATTGGTCTGTGGACACGACACTTCTGAGCAGCAACTGGCAGTGTTGTAGCCCAGGGAGTATAGCTCAGGTGGTAGAAAGATGAACATAACAGGAGACATGGAAAACGTTGTCAACCAGTTAGTTAATCTGAAACCGGACAGGCAAATTCAGGCGAGATCCATGCCTAGTTCATTTTCAGAAAAGTAAGCCGTTCTACATTATCGTAGGATAGTCGCATGCAACGGTCTGTTAGTACACCACCTGCAGCAGTAAAGACGCGCTCCGATAATACACTGCCAGCAGATCAAGCCAGCACCTCCAATGCATACTGGCTAAGCTCTGGCCATGTATCCAGCTTAGAGACACAAAACTTGAATGGGGAAGAGCCATCTGGGAGTACACTGAGAGGGCAAGACATGTAGTCTGTCACCATCTTACGGAAATGTTGCCTCCTGCTGACTGGAGCCGTCTCGGATGGTGTAGACATTGGTGGCGCTGCCACAAAACTTCGACACATTTGGAACATACTGTTCTTGCCCTGTGCAGAGGCGCTGCTTGTGCTCCCTCTTGTTGCAGAGCTGTCTCCACTGCCTCGACGCACAGAGCTGCTTTGTAAATCAGTAGCAGCAGCAGTGCTCTCGGCTGGAATGGAGAACATTATGGATTGCACCAGTGTGTCTTGGTACTTCCGCATTTTACGCTCCCGGTTCAACGGTGTGATGAGGCTTTGTAAGTTGTCCCGGTAGCGAGGGTCTAGGAGGGTGTACACCCAATAATCAGACGTGGTGTGAATGTGTTCGATGCGGCGGTCGTTTCTCAGCCACTGCAGCATGAAATCAACCATGTGCTGCAGACTCCCAACTGGCCAAGAAACGTTGTCCCCTGCAAGAGGCGTCATCTCCGCCTGCTGTGCATCACCCCACCCTTGGTCTACATACTGACTAGAGCATTGTCTACCTCCCTCTGGAGCGATGTCTTCCTCCTCCATTGACTCCTCCTCATCCTCCTCACAAAGTCCTTCAAATACATATAAATTTACAAAATTTAAAACTCAAAATTTAAAAACTTTGTATCATAATTCTGTAACATCAGTTTATGGAAACACAATAGCATTACAAAAGGATAGACAAAAAATGTACATTATGTGCTTTGTAAATACATTAAAAGTTTGTAATGGTTATGAAAATATAGACAGCGACTCTGGAGGTTCAATTGTTGATACAGCATGGTACTTTGAAAGTCCTCCAGCCCTTTGTGAGGAACCACGTTGCGCTGACTGTCCAGAAGGTGATGGAATTTGTGACTCCTCATCCTCCACCTCTTCCAAAACCTCATGCCTTAGTGCTTGCAGTGTTTTTTGAAGCAGGCAGATAAGGGGGACAGTCAGGCTGACTAGTGCATCATCTGCACTTGCCATCCGCGTTGACTCATCAAACGCACGCAAAACGTGGCAGATATCCTTCATAGAGTTATTCGCCACTCGTTACACTGGCAGTGGCTGCCCATTCATTATAGGATCCAATTCTAATTACTGGTTCTCACCAACATAGCTCTCCACAGCGCAGCACCCCCCTACATCTCCTCCCTTATTTATGTTTATCGGCCTAACCGACTGCTGCACTCTGCAAACGACCTTCGACTAACCTCTGCACTAATCCGTACCTCCCACTCCCAACTCCAAGACTTCACCCGCGCTGCGCCAATCCTCTGGAATGCTCTACCCCAAGAAATTAGGACTATCCGCAATTTGGATGGTTTCAGGCGCTCCCTCAAAACACATTTGTTCACAGTGGCCTATCACATTCACTAATCAAAGTCATTCTATGTGTAATTCTGTGTGTGTAGCCCATTCACTATCTCCATGCATCCCTCACTTCCTTAAAATGGCTGGACCATCATTGTAAAAACACCATTGTATATAAACACCTGTACTTTGTATCTCCCACACCTCATTGTAGATTGTAAGCTTTCACCAGCAGGGGCGGCTGATTTTGCTTTAATTATTGTATTGTTAACGTTGTTACTTATGACTCGTGTTTTGAAACTGTTAAACTGTAAAGCACTGCGGAATATTATGGCGCTATATAAATAAATAATATTATTATTCTTATTATAGAGGCCCACTCAGTAGTGGTGAAGTGTGAACGCCGCAAATTGCGAGTTGACTGCGCCTGATGCAGCTGATACTCCATTACTGTTGGCTGCTGCTCACACAACCGCTCCAACATATGTAACGAGGAATTCCACCTGGTGGGTACGTCACATATAATGCGATGTTCATGAAGGTGAAATCTGCGTTGCAGAGCTGCAATCAGCGATCTGGCCATGCTGGAACGTCGCAAGTGAGCGCACTCTAGGCGGACCTTGTGCAGCAGTGCATCAAGATCCGGATAGTCCCTCAAAAAACTCTGCACGACCAAGTTGAGCACATATGACAGACATGGTATGTGAGTGAGGTTGCCAAGGCCCAGAGCTGACACCAGATTTCGGCCATTGTCACACACTACCAAGCCTGCCTGTAGATTCTCTTCCAAAAACCACACGTCGCTCTCCTGCTTTATGGCATTACAGAGCTCCTGCGCTGTGTGGCTAAGATTCCCCATGGAAATTAATTTCAGGATGGCCTGTTGACATTTGGACACGGCTGTGCTCATATCGGTCGCAACAGGTAAACGTTCACGGGTCCATGTGGAGGTAGACCGTGACGGCTCCTGCAGCGATGATTCTGAGGAACTGGAATAGGAGGAGGAATCAATGTGTACAGACTTGATTCCTGCAATCCTTGGAGTTGGCAGAACACGTACAGCGCCACTCGCAAGATCAGTACCCGGCTGCACAACATTGACCCAATGGGCAGTGAGGGAAAGGTATTGTCCCTGGCCATGGGTGTTAGAACCCTCTTGTTAGGTTTTGTTTCAGTTTGCTGGTCACATGACCTTTTTTCCCTATTTAGTCTGGCTCCGCCCTTCTGGCTTTGCTTGACTTCATTGTATTATCTACTGTTAAGCTAGCCGGGTGCTTAGGTGCCTTAATCTGTGAGTTTTGCTTGATGTTAGGATCACAAAGTATTTATTTTTCTGTTTAATTATCCATGCTACAATTTATGTTAGGAGGTGTCCACCTTTTCTCCCAGTCCCTAGATCTTGTAGGGATTACTCCCTCGCAACTATAGGTCTTCGTTCACACTAGATGAGGACTTTAGCGGGTCTGGTCGCAGGATCAGGTTCCCCGTTACATCGTAGGGATTCAGCTTAGTTGTATTGTAGGGACAGAATTCCCTTCTTTCCTTACTGGTTGTAGCAGATCATAACAATGGGTACTGGTCCACGCATCGGTGGTCAGGTGGACCTTGCTACTGAGGGCTTTTAGTAGCGCATGTTTAATTTTTCCCTCAACATGCTTTTGCAGACCAGGGACGGCTTGCCTGCTGAAATGAAATCGGCTTGGCACATTGTATTGTGGGATTGACAATGATATTCAGTTACGGAAACTGTCTGTCTCCACCAGCCTGAATCACAGCATTTCAAGGGACAGGAGTTTTGCAATGCCAGCATTCAGAGCCTGTGCTCGTGCATGGTTTGCGGAGTATGGCCGTCTTTTATCCCATGCCTGTGCTACCGCTGGCTGTTTTGTGGCCTGGGAGTGTGAGGATGACAGGGAACTTGCTGCTGTGTGTGGAATAACAGTTTGTCTCTGGACAACAGTGGCCGAGGTTCTTCCATGGCGATCCTGTGAGGAAGCATAACCAGCTGTGTGTGAGCTCGATGAAGAGGCTTCAACACAACCTGAAGATGTAGGTGCTGCTGTAGGTTGGCCTACATCTCCAGTGTGTCTTTGTAACTCAACTACGTGCTTTGTCCGCACATGTTTCCACATATTTGTGGTATTGAGGTGACTGACACTTTTAGCTATTTTTAATTTTTGATTACACAGCTTGCATTTCACATAGCAAATATCATGTGCAAGTGTGTGAAAAAAGGACCACGCAGTGCAAGTCCTGGGAGCGCACGTTTTGACTTTTGGAAGACAACTGCTCCGAACAGGTGCCAAACTGGAGGCTACAGGCAACCGAGTCTGCAGCCTAACTCTCCCTCCTGTTTGTACCGTTGGGGCAATGTCTTCCTCTATCTTCCTTCTATCACTAACCATTTCTCTAGGCCTCTCCCAGCTTTCAACCAAAGTACTGGTTCTCACCCACAAAGCTCTCCACAGTGCAGCACCCCTCCTACATCTCCTCCCTCATTTCTATCTATCGGCCTAACCGACTGCTGCGCTCTGCAAACGACTTTCGACTAACCTCTGCACTAATACGTACCTCCCACTCCCGACTCCAAGACTTCTCCTGCTCTACGCCAATCCTCTGGAATGCTGTACCCCAAGAAATTAGGACTATCCACAATTTGCATGGTTTCAGGCGCTCCCTCAAAACACATTTGTTCAGAGCGGCCTATCACATTCACTAATCAAAGTCATTCTATGTATTCTGTGTAAGTGTGTGTGTGTCTCTAGCCCATTCACTATCTCCATCCCTCAGTCCCTTAAGATGGCTGGAACATCATTGTAAATGCACCATTGTATATAAACACCTATACTTTGTATCTCCCCCATCTCATTGTACATTGTAAGCTGTCACGAGCAGGGGCGACTTATTTAGCTTAAATTATTGTATTGTTAACGTTGTTACTTATGACTTGTGTTCTGAAACTGCTAAACTGTAAAGCGCTGCGGAATATGATGGCGCTATATAAATCAATATTATTATTATTCCTCTGAGCTGCTCCCACCACCTTCCTGTTCTTCATGCCATGTTGGGTATTGGACCTCATCATCTCCACTACCCTCTTCCAACACCTGCTGTTGGGTGGTCTGGCCAGCACCATGCTCAACAGAAACTGGCACCTGGGTCTCATCATCATCATCAGATGCGTTCTGCGGTGTGCTGACCATCGGCACTGTCTCACCCGCCTCTTCAGATTCAGAGAGACACAGCTGTTGCGCATCACTGCATACTCCCTCTTCTTCACATTACAGAATGCTGCTTGGCTGGGCCCCTGTTTGCAAGCCAATAGATTATGAGAACAGAAGCAGACACTCAGCTGGCTCCTGTACAGAACTCTCTGACTGCCTGGGCAATTTGCCAGGCGGTGAAGAGACAGATGGTTGCCCAACAGTGCTGTGGTCCTGAGAGGAGGTGGAAGCAATTGAAGTCGATGCATTGGCTGAGATCCAAACAACAACGGCTTCAATTTGTTCTTCCCGCAGCAGGGGGGTACTCCGAGCTCCTACAAAAGTGCGCATAAAGGAACGCTCACGGCCCGGGGAAAACTGGTGGATGCTGTGTCACTGGGGGCCGCAGCAGCCACAGAATCCCCACGTCCTCTCCCTGAAGAAACTCCACGACCACGTGCCTTACTCCCTGCCTTCTTCATCTTGGTAGATTGATAAAGAAAGTCTGAAAAGTTATAAGGCCTAAGTGTGGTTATTCCGCAGAGACTGCAGTGAACACTGCACACAACTGTTCAGTAGGTGTGAAAGGCCCCTTTGTGTACTTCTATAGTGTTTGCAACCAATGTATTGTATACGGATGGAAGCGCGTCACACTAATAGATTTTATTTATTTGTAATAGAATGGAGCAGCAACAATTAGAGAAAAATTTCAAGGATGTGCCAGTGACACACGCTCAGCAGACTACAACCAGCAGTGGTTGAAGAACTAACTGGAGCGTGATCTGCACTCCAAAAAGGAAAACCTCAGACTACAGTGAACACTGCACACAACTGTTCACTACCCAACGCGTCTCAGCAGGAAGGCAGTCTGTGCGTCAAAACAAAGGCGCAAGCATACATCCACGTACCCTGTTTATAAAGCTATATAAAAAAAATTATGTAGTAGTGACGCACACTTTATTGAGGTACAGTATTACATCGCCATTCACCATCTGTGGCTATGCAGTCTCATCTATATATACCTTATCTATCCGTTGTCATGCTTGCAAGTCGACAGTCAGGCATAAATAGCAATTTTCACTATGCACTATGCACTTTTTAAAGGTTATGTTTGTTAATAAACATGATTATTGCCACATATTATGAGTATTACATGATGGAAATTGTATAATTTTGTATAAACTGTTTAGTGACATTATTCAGCAAATGTAACATTTTAGTAATGTCACAGATAACTTGTAATGCTGATGATGTTTTGAAGTCAGACATTCATTGTCTATACAATAAAAATGGTGTACATACTGTTACTTATCCATCATTAATGGATTCAGATATGTACTTGTATGCTTTTATGTACAACCGTATAGCAGATTCCTTAACTAATTTATTTTGTGGTTTGCATTGCTGTTCAACATGTTAATGTATGTGTTTATGTTTGTCAATTCTTTATTTATCTAGATATTAGTTTAAATGAAATCATCATCTTATGGTAGTAAAGGTTATCTTTCTCTTGTTTGAAGTATAGACATTTAAAATTGACAGGTAACAAGGAAATTACTTGATCTAGTATTTAAACATCCTCCTAGACCCTGGGCTCCAACACCGCCAGTTGTTGCTCGGAAGTGCTGTTAGCACAGTCAACACTTGCTCCTGTGTTACTGGGGTTCAGTAACGTCAGCTGGTCCTCGGTTGTGCCATTGGCTCTTTTCCTTCTGCTGCCCCTCCGGGTTCCAGCACAGTCAGCTGGTCCTCGTTACTTGCATTGGCTCTTGTACCTTCTGCTACCCGTCCGGGTTCCAGTACCGTCAACTGGTTCTCCGCAGTGCCTTTGGCCTAGGTGCCTCCATCTCGGTATCCGAGTTCCAGCAACGTCTGCTGGTCCTTGGTAGTGCTTTGGAGCACAGGTACCTCCTGCTTAGTAACCGTGTCCCAGTAACGTCAGCTGGTCCTCGGTTGTGCCATTGGCTCTTTTCCTTCTGCTGCCCCTCCGGGTTCCAGTACCGTCAACTGGTTCTCCGCAGTGCCTTTGGCCTAGGTGCCTCCATCTCGGTATCCGAGTTCCAGCAACGTCTGCTGGTCCTTGGTAGTGCTTTGGAGCACAGGTACCTCCTGCTTAGTAACCGTGTCCCAGTAACATCAGCTGGTACAAGATTGTGCTACAAATACAAGATACGGAACAAGAGACACAAGAACAATAAGCAGAAGATCTAAAAGCAGAAGAACATGAAGTATAAGACCAAAATGAAGAGCAAAATATATGCTCTAAATTCTAAGCAGAAGAAGACTAAGCAGTGTATGGGGGTGAGTCCGTTCCTCCTCGTGGTGCCCCTGGAAAATGCCTGCTGCTGCAGGCTAAACTGAACACGGACAAATACTGTTGTAATTTAAATCTTTTGTGACAGCAAGAACGGAAGGATGAAAAATTCATACTTTGACAGATTACAAGTACAGGATTCTCTGTCACAAATAAGAATATGATGAAGAAGATGAAGCAGAATATGAATAAGAATAATAGTTTAATAAGAAGAATATGAGTAATGTTAACAAAGATGAATAGCAAGAAGTTTAAGAAGAAGATAAAGAAGGTGAAGATGAAGAATAATTTGATGAAAAAGATGATGCTGCAGAAGATTATGAAGGAGAAAGTGTGTGAAAAGTTAAAAAGGTGAAGATGAAGAGCATGGAAGTTGTGTAATATACATATTTGCCAAAATATAAAAAACGTTAACATTGTCAATTTCTTCGTCAATCCGAACATCTTTAAAAAAAAAAATATTTATGCTATTCCATTTGATTGGGTTAAACATCTATGCCTTTAATGTCTCCTCAACCTTCCCCAATACATTCTACATTACTCTTTCTTGTTTTCCTTCATGTACAATTAACCAACAAGGCAAGAATGGGTTTTTTTTAATTTCGATATTTTGTTCCCATAGACTTACATGGGACTTCCGGTATCGGTATCGGGTATCGCCGATATTTTAGTGATATCGGCGATACCATTCCGATTCCGATACTTTAGGATATCGGAAAGTATCGCTCAACTCTATTGGGGAGCCATGTGCTATTCAAAATGTGATAGTCACAGAGAAAGTATCTCCATTATCAGCGCTATTCCTGCAGTTCACTCCCAAGCATGACATGACCATTATTTTATCATGATGACTGACAAATATTTAATTCTTCCTTAATGGATGTTAAATATGAAAAATACCATAAGACAACCTTACACTTTTTGACAAGTTTTCAGTGATTGCACTTCCAGGCTGTCTGTGGGAGGAGATGTTCCTTCAGTGAGACACCTGTGCACCATCCGTTTACAGTTGTCAAATGGTTTTAAAATCTACATGCAGAATCATGACCGCATCATAATAGTGTTAGTCGGGTCTGTATTGAACTGGTATACATTGTTAGCAAGGACGTACCATACAGGTTAGTCATGAAGCTCACAAGAAAATTGGAAGATCCAGCTGTACGGACTGTGAACAAACTTACTGACGAAAGTGCTTATTGGAGGATAAAACAGAATCAGAAGTACAGCGTAGATGATATGCGACATTGACGTGTTTCAGGTCACTACACATCCAACCATGAAGCTAATGGGGCCTTAAAGAAAAGGGGGCCCAAACCCTAGTTGGCTCCAGCTCATCTGATTTTTGGCATTAGGATCATGTGCAGGACTCACCACTTTGGAATTGCATCGTTAGCAAACAAAGGTGTAGGGGAATCAGCCCAAGGATCCTGAAAGTTCTTTATATTAGTAAAACGGGGTCTATTTGAAGCTGTTGATAATATTGATGATTAATGTTGATAATCTATCCTTAGGAAAGGAATAGCCATCAGTTTCTAATCGGTGGGGCACTGACTCTCAGTGAATCATCATAAAGCTGTTCGAAGCTTAGAAGGAACTGAAGCCTTTCTACTCTATGTACCTACAATCCATCTACATAGTAGCCGATATTGCAGAGTTGTTCCACTGAAGTCAATGAGGCAGTTCTGCAATACCCAGCTCAGACATTACTGCCTGCCTACATACAGCCTACTGCCTGTGCAGACCCTTCAAACAGTTTAATGGCAATGTAATGAGAATCAGTGTCCCTCCAATCTGGAATTGATCATTTACCCTAATAATAGATTGTTAATATTCTGATCCCAGAAAACCCCTTTAATGTTTAGTATGCAGCTCCTCGCCCTCTTTTTTATTTGAAGATGATTAGTCAACAGGTTTTAGCAGTATAATGAGGACACCATGAGGTAGGAACAGAGACACAGATTTCAGGGACGTGTCACTTATTAGGGGTGCTGTTGTGTCAACACAACAAAGGTTTTATCACTAGGAGATTATCAGTGCCTAAACTATAGCAACCGTGAGCCCTGTTCTGAGAACACCCCCTCCTCTGATAAGCAGCTCTCTATAAATAGACAGTGTACACAAAAAGATATGGTGTTGGTGGAGTTA
This sequence comes from Oophaga sylvatica, assembly GCA_033576555.1. NCBI lineage: Eukaryota > Metazoa > Chordata > Amphibia > Anura > Dendrobatidae > Oophaga > Oophaga sylvatica. The sequence goes on from JARQOD010000006.1 coordinate 35,266,444, forward strand.
GCTTTCTGAATTGTGCTACATGCTAAATCTAAAAACTGATTGTGTCACAAGTGCTGCACCCAGAAAACATTGCTTAAATGAGGGTCTCTTTTCCTACATTATGCTGCTCTCAAATGAGTAAAACCAAATAAATGAGCCAGACTATAAGCTGATATACGTGCAAAGTGTAAGAGCATGTTCACACTGTGGCCATTTTTCTTGGGCGTTGCTCTCAGATGAGGTAGCAAAAACCTGGAGACAGATTCTCTTTAAATCACTGTTTCTAGTGATGGAAAAACTTCTCAAATTGACTCCTAAAATTGATTTAAATGGGTTTATCATTTCACAACTAATGCTGCTACATTTTTAATGTCATATCCAGTGCATAATTCCGCTTCTCTGTCTCATTTTCCAGCTGCCTTAATGTAATAATTAGTGTTTTCTTTTCTTGATTGATTTCTGCTGAGTGACATAATGCCTTTATTCTAAGAGCAAATAACATTTCCTGACAGATTCTGAACCCTTCTGAATGTTGAAGGTCAGTGAAGTCATAAAAACACCGGACACTTATTTTTCAATGTTCTTGCAAATTAAAGTTTCATGGAAGTGTAAAGAAATTTACAATGGAGGTCAAGGCTTTGGAGATATATTAGATTGAGGCCACTCTTTTGACAAAAGATTGATGATGGGAGCATAAGCATTTCAATTGCATTTTTTTTTATCTTTTTAAGTCATGTAATACATATGATTTTATTTACTGTTACACAGGGCTGGACTGGGACTCAAATTCAGCCCTGGCATTTGAAGGTACACAGGTCCACGTGTCACGTGGTGAATGTGCAATATCTTGGTGCACTTGTAAGTTACAAGAAGTGAGGAGACTGTAACACGACTATATAACATATAGTCACAGCTGTTCCAAGATCAAAGCTCAGTCCTATTTATTGCTTTAATGCCGGGGTCACACAAGCGTATAACACGGCTGAGTGCTATGTGATAAAACATTGCGTAGCACTTGGCCCAGTGTCACTCTCTGGGACAGCTCAGATGCTTGATGCGTTTCCACTGCGGAAATTGCCTCTGTTTGAGATAAGTGCTGGCTGTTTAATACAGAGAACACCTGCCTTTCTGCAGTGGGATAGTACATTAGTTCATGAGCCCGTTCTGTACACTCGGCATATAAGTTGTGGTGAATTTAGGTATTTATGGATGGCATATCCACATAAATGTCTTGTAATTGACTTTCCCAACTCTGGGTACTGCACCTCTATGCAGAACAGGGATCTCCTAAGCCCTATCCTGCCTTTTAAGATGGCAGCTGGTTGCCCCATCCAGGAAGAGAATGAGTGTAGATGTGATCCCTCCATATACATTGCTCACTTTATTCATCTTTATGGTAGTCAGCGAAGGTTAAAGTAAACGTATTGTATTACAGGGGCACTCAACTAATTTTATCAGCGGTTCACTTACCTGGTCTGCAATTACGTGACGATCCAAGCTAAACCAAACTGAAAAGATGTCAGCTTGCTTTAGCAAACATTGAAGAACTATTCACATCAAGAAGATTTATTATTATTATTATTATTATTATTGCTATTATTATTTTTGTGGCAGAACAGACTCTAAAATTAATTTATACACAGATAACCAAAGGTTATTTTTAATCCAGTTCAGACTAAAGTCCTTCAAACCCCAAACCAGAACCACAAAGATTAATTTAGACCTCCGACCAGAAGAATAACATGATTTAACCTTTAGAGGAGACCCCTATAATATATTTATATCCCAGACCATTAGAATTAGTTCAGATCCAAGATCAGTCCCTGAAAACTATAAAACCCCAGATTAGGCACTAAAATAAATTTAGATCCAAACTTAAAATATTTTAGATCCAAAACCAAAATTTTGAAATACTTAAGAAAATAGCCCAGGCTAAAGTCAAGAAAATCTTTACTTACTACTCACCAGTCCTTCTTACGGTCAGGTGCCACCACTTGCAATATCCTGATGCTGTCTTAATTGCAGACCGGTCATCAATAATGCAGTGCAGGAGGCCATGCCATTCTCTAACATGTCTATGAGTGTGGACAGCTGGTGTATCCTAGACTGTTCTCCACCATTTAAAGGGAACCTTTCATCACTCTTGGCCTCTTTAAGATGCAGCCACTGCCTTTCAGGGCTTATCTTCAGCATTCTATAATGTTGTAGATAAGACTCCGATCCAACCTGCAAGATAAAAAAAATAAGTTTTATTATACTCACATGGGGGCCGGTCTGGTCCGATTGGTGTTGCTGGTCCGGCGCCTCCCATCTTCTTGCGATGCCGCCCTCCTGCTTGCTTGATGGCTCCCTGGCATCGTGCTCCTGCGCAGATGAACTTCTCTGCTCTGTTGAGGGCAGAGGAAAGTACTGCAGTGCGCAGGTGCCGGGAAAAATCAGAGAGACCCAGCGCCTGGATCCGGACCTGCGACACCAATCGGACCGGACCGCCCCCCCCCAGGTGAGTATAATAAAACTTATTTTTTTATCTTGCAGGTTGGATCATTATAGAATGCTGTAGATAAGCCCTGAAAGGCAATGGCCACATCTTATAGCGGCCAATAGTGATGACAGGTTCCCTTTAAGGGCCATTGTAATATTTTACTAAATACACTAAGATTGTAGAAAAATTATACAATTTCATAATTCATATTTTATTCAATTTTCACTAAAATGCTAAAAAAAAGTATACATACAATACAGTAATTTAGTAAATCTTTGTCTTGGAAATGGTTTCTGTGAACCGTCAACCAATCCACCTAAATTACGTGTCTCAAGTGCAAGGCTATAGTTGTCAAGTCATTCTTTATTTGGCTTGCGGATATTTGGCCTTCACTGTCATCCAGAACTTTAATTATCTGGGAAGGTGAATTAAATGTAACTCGTGAAAAAGTAATAATCCAACCTTCACATGTCAACAATTACAATCAATAAAACAGCTGTGAAATGTGCATAACACAAAGTGCTGCTTCTCGACAATATCAGTGTCAGGTTATTTTTTACTAAATAGTAAATAATATAAAGATATCAATTATTGAGAAATTCTGTGCAGGAAAAAAGAGAGAAATCATCTAACACGCATTGTTTTGTCGGAGACAAAAATATCCTTGTTAGTGTCAAATATTAATGATGACTTATTAGCCAATTTGCCAAGTGGACAACAAAACAGTTCTTTTCTCTAAAATAAAAAATAAAAAAAACCTTAAGGACAACATTTCAGGAAAGTTCGTGAAAAATACAATTAATTAATTTTGTGATACGTAAACAAGTAAAACAGGCAATTAAAATATTTTGACTATAGAGGACCTTTCACCATTTTTTTCAGGTTGAACTGGACAAAGTAATAGTGGCTGCAAAGCAGAATTAAACCATGGATTTCTTATTAGTAATTTTGCCCCTCTGTTGCAGAGATAGAGATATTAGCAATCAAAATATTGGTACCTAATGAGTTAGTTTTATTAAGGGGGTTTAACTAGTTACTTTACACTGGGGTGTGTATTTTTTCTCGCTATGTGAGTTGTCCAATCAAAAGCAGGCAGAAGCATACTAGAGATCGAACATTCTCCCACAATAGCTTACATTTCTCAGTGTGTGAGATGTAAGGATACATCCCTGATCTCCTGGTCTAACCTCCCAATGTGTTAATACCAACACTCCTGTTTTTTCTGCCTCCCCCCAGGCTCAGGATGTTCCTGACTTTTTGATTGATTTTTCTGATGTGTTTAGCGAAAGTAAATCTGCATCCTTGCCTCCCCATAGGAGCTATGACTGCGCTATTGAATTAGTGCCGGGTAGTAAATTCCCTAAAGGTCGCCTTTTTAACTTGTCTGTACCTGAACATGACGCTATGCGGTCTTATATCAAGGAATCATTGGAGAAGGGTCATATCAGACCATCCTCTTCACTCTTAGGTGCCGGTTTTTTCTTTGTGGCCAAAAAGGATGGTTCATTAAGGCCGTGTATTGATTATCGTCTCTTGAACAATATTACTGTGAAATATCAATACCCGTTACCCTTGATTTCTGACCTGTTTTCCAGGGTGAAAAACGCTACTTGGTTTACCAAGCTTGACCTCAGGGGGGCGTATAACCTTATTCGCATTAAGCACGGGGATGAATGGAAGACGGCATTCAATACCCCTGAAGGGCATTTTGAGTACCTAGTGATGCCCTTTGGGCTCACTAATGCTCCTTCCGTCTTCCAGTCCTTCATGAATGACATTTTCAGGGATTTTGTGGACAAATTTCTGATTGTTTATTTGGATGATATCTTGATTTTTTCTAATGACTGGGACTCTCATGTGAAACATGTTCGAACTGTGTTCCAGATTTTGAGAGAGAATGCTCTGTATGTGAAGGGATCAAAGTGTCTTTTTGGCGTACAGAGGATCTCATTTCTGGGATTCATTTTGTCCCCATCTGTTATTGAAATGGACCCGGTCAAGGTTCAGGCCATCTGTGATTGGGTCCAACCTACTTCATTAAAGGCTCTTCAGAGATTTTTGGGTTTTGCCAATTTTTATCGTAAATTTATTGGTAATTTCTCGGTTATTGTTAAACCATTAACTGATTTGACCAGAAAGGGTTCTGATGTGGTGAATTGGCCTCCTGAGGCAGTCTCTGCATTTCAGGAACTTAAGCAGAGATTCACTTCTGCTCCTGTTCTACGGCAGCCTGATGTTTCTCTGCCATTTCAGGTGGAGGTTGATGCCTCTGAAATTGGGGCAGGTGCCGTTTTGTCCCAAAAAGATCCAGAGACCTCTAAAAGTAACCCTTGTGCCTTTTTCTCTCGAAAATTTTCTCCTACTGAACGTAATTATGACGTGGGTAATCGGGAGTTATTGGCCATGAAGTGGGCTTTTGAAGAGTGGAGACATTGGCTGGAGGGAGCCAAACATCAGGTGGTGGTCCTTACGGACCATAAGAATCTGGTCTATCTGGAATCTGCCAAGCGACTCAATCCTAGACAGGCCAGGTGGGCCTTGTTTTTCACACGTTTTAATTTTGTGGTTTCCTTTCTTCCTGGCACTAAGAATGTTAAGGCGGATGCCCTCTCGAGGAGTTTCCTTGCGGACTCTCCTGAGTTATCTGATCCTTCTGTTATTTTGAAAGAGGGTGTAGTTCTTTCCGCCATCTCGCCCAATTTGAGACTTGCTCTGGAGGGGTGTCAGGAGGATAGGCCCGAGTGCTGCCCTGTTGGAAAATTGTTTGTCCCGGACCAGTGGAAGAAGAGTGTGATGTCTGAGATTCATTGTTCCGCATTGGCTGGGCATCCCGGAATTTTTGGTACCAGAGACTTGGTTAGTCGGTCCTTTTGGTGGCCTACCTTGTCTCGTGATGTCAGGGAATTTGTGCAGTCCTGCGGGACTTGCTCTCGCTCCAAGCCTTGCTCTCGCTCTAGTGGTTTGTTGATGCCATTGCCTGTGCCTAAGAGACCATGGACCCATATCTCTATGGATTTCATTTCCGACCTTCCTGTTTCTCAGAGAATGACCACCATCTGGGTAATTTGTGATAGGTTTTCCAAAATGATACATCTTGTGCCATTACCTAAGTTGCCTTCCTCCTCTGAATTGGTGCCGTTGTTCCTTCAGCACGTGGTTCATTTACACGGCATTCCTGAGAACATTGTGTCTGACAGAGGAGTCCAGTTTGTTTCCAGATTTTGGAGAACTTTTTGTTCTAAACTGGGTGTTCAATTGTCTTTCTCCTCGGCATTTCATCCTCAGACCAATGGTCAAACTGAAGAACAAACCAGACATTGGAGACTTATCTAAGATGCTTTGTGTCTGCTGATCAGGATGACTGGGTCTCTTTTTTGCCTTTGGCTGAGTTTGCTCTTAATAATAGGGCTAGCTCTGCCACTTTGATGTCTCCGTTTTTCTGTAATTCTGGGTTTCACCCTCGATTTTCTTCAGGACAGACGGAGGCTTCTGTCTGTCCAGGTTTTGACTCTGTTGTGGAGCGTATGCAACAGATTTGGGACCAGGTAGTGGAGAGGTTGTCCCTCTCTCAGGAGAAGGCCCAGCGGTTTTCTAACCGGCATAGGACTGATGGTCCTCGGTTTAAAGTGGGGGACTTGGTCTGGTTGTCCTCAAAGAATATTCCTATGAGAGTAGCATCTCCTAAATTTAAGCCTAGGTTCATTGGACCTTATAAGATCATGGAGATTATTAATCCTGTTTCTTTTCGTTTGCTTCTTCCAGGGACATTTAAGATCCATAACGTGTTCCACAAGTCCTTGTTGAAGAGGTTTGTTGAGCCAGTGGTTCCTGCTGCTGTGCCTCCTGACCCTGTTTTGGTTGAGGGCAATCTGGAGTATGTGGTTGAGAAAATATTAGATTCTCGTTTTTCTAGACGGAAACTCCAGTATTTGGTTAAATGGAGAGGTTATGGTCAGGAAGACAATTCTTGGGTGTTTGCTTCGGACATACATGCTAGGAGACTTATCCGTGCGTATCATAGAACTCATCCTGACCGACCTGGTTGCTCAAATGGGGTTCGGTGACCCCTCCTCAAGGGGGGGTACTGTTGTGAATGGGTTTGAGATGAGTTCTGAGCAGAGGCTTCCTCTGGTGGTTACAAGCGGTGCTGGTCTGTCCAGTGAAGATTGTGAGGACTGGGAATCAGGTGTTACTGACTGGTCTTATATAAGGGAGTCACCTTCCCATCAGGGTTGCCAGTGATCAATTGTTCTGGTCTGAATCCTTCATTCCTGTTTCCCTTGTAGCCTGCTGTGTTGTGTCTGCATCTCCTGCTAACAGATAAGACATTTTCTTCTTTTGTTTTTTGTGCTATATTTTTGCATTTTGTTCTGCACTTCTGTGGGGGCCTTCAGGGTCCCCTCCGGGGGCTTTTGCCCTCTCAGTTTAGTTCAGCCACTGATGTTTGTACTTTTGCTTTTTCCAGTTTTTTTCAGTGGCTGCTGTTTTGATTTTGTTACACCAGAGAACTAATTTAGGTGGTAGAGGTCGTGTGATCTCAGGCGTTTTTGAAATTAGTAGAGTTGGTGCTTTTCAGGGTTTTCTGGGATTGCAGTAAGTACCCTTCCTATCCTTTTCTATTTAGTTAGTTTGGGCCCCAGCGTTTGCTCATACTATTTTCTTTCTGTGTCAGTATTTCATCTTGTCTAACCGCCATTACATGTTTGGGGGCTTTCTATTATCTTTGGGGTTCTGCTCGGGGCAGATAGCTTTCCTATTTCTATCTTTAGGTGTAGTTAGTTTCTCAGGCTGTGACGAGGCGTCTAGGACCAACGTAGGAACGCTCCACGGCTGCCTCTAGTTGTGGTGGTTAGTCAGGGTACTGCAATCTCATAGATTCCAACTGCTCTGGTGTATTGCCTTTTTTACCTGCACTCCTCAGCTACCGAAACATAACAGTGACGTACAGATGATGTTGAGTTTGCCCACCTAATCAAAAGCAACATTGGGGATCCTGGAAGGTAAGAGATTCGCAGAGCTTGCAATCCAGCAATCACAAAGCACTGACA
>JARQOD010000006.1:35274052-35399226 GCA_033576555.1 Oophaga sylvatica
AAGGAAAGCAGCGCCATTTGACTTTTTTGGCTGGAATTGAGATTGGACGCCATGTCGCATTTGGAGAGTCCCTGTGTGCCTAAACAGTGGAAACCCCCCACAAGTGACCCCATTTTGGAAACTAGACCCCCCCAAGTAACTTATCTAAATGTGTTGTGAGAGCTTTTAACCCCCAAGGGCTTCACAGAAGGTTATAACGTAGAGCCGTAAAATTAAAAAATCATATTTTTTCCACAAAAATGATCTTTTCATCCCAATTTTTATTTTCCAAAGGATAAAAGGACCCCAAAAGTTATTGTGCAATTAGTCCTGAGTACGCTGATACCCCATATGTGGGGGTAAACCACTATTTGGGTGCATGGCAGAGCTCGGAAGGGAAGCAGCGCCATTTGACTTTTTTGGCTGGAATTGAGATTGGACGCCATGTCGTATTTGGAGAGCCCCTGTGTGCCTAAACAGTGGATACCCCCCACAAGTAACCCCATTTTGGAAACTAGACCCCCCCAAGGAACTTATCTAGATGTGTGGTGAGAGCTTTGAACCCCCAAGGGTTTCACAGAAGGTTATAACGTAGAGCTGTAAAATTAAAAAATCATATCTTTTCCACTAAAATGATCTTTCCACCCCCAATTTTTATTTTCCAAAGGGTAAAAGGACCCCAAAAGTTATTGTGCAATTTGTCCTGAGTATGCTGATACCCCATATGTGGGGGTAAACCACTATTTGGGCGCATGGCAGAGCTTGGAAGGGAAGCAGCGCCATTTGACTTTTTTGGCTGGAATTAAGATTGGACGCCATGTCGCATTTGGAGAGTCCCTGTGTGCCTAAACAGTGGAAACCCCCCACAAGTGACCCCATTTTGGAAACTAGACCCCCCAAGGAACTTATCTAGATGTGTGGTGAAAGCTTTGAACCCCCAAGGGCTTCACAGAAGGTTATAACGTAGAGCAGTAAAATTAAAAAATCATATCTTTTCCACAAAAAGGATCTTTCCACCCCCAATTGTTATTTTCCAAAGGGTAACAGGACCCCAAAAGTTATTGTGCAATTTGTCCTGAGTATGCTGATACCCTATATGTGGGGGTAAACCACTATTTTGACGCATGGCAGAGCTGGAAAGGGAAGGAGCGCCTTTTTCAAATGCAGATTTTGGTGAATGGTCTGCGGGTGTCATGTCACGTTTGGAGAGCCCCTGATGTGCCTAAACAGTAGAAACCCCCCACAAGTGACTCCATTTTGGAAACTAGACCCCCCAAGGAACTTATCTAGATGTGTGGTGAGCACTTTGAACCCCCAAGTGCTTCACAGAAGTTTATAACGTAGAGCCGTGAAAATAAAAATATCATATTTTTTTCCACAAAAATAATCTTTTTGCCCCCAAATTTTAATTTTTATAAGTGTAACAGGAGAAATAGGACCCCAAAAGCTATTGTGCAATTTGTCCTGAGTACGCTGATATCCCATATGTGGTGGGGGGACCACTATTTTGACGCATGGCAGAGCTCGGAAGGGAAGGAGCACCGTTTTTAAATGCAGACTTTGATGGAATGGTCTGCGAGTGTCATGTCGCGCTTGGAGAGCCCCTGATGTGCCTAAACAGTAGAAACCCCCCACAAATGACCCCATTTTGCAAACTAGACCCCCCAAGGAACTTATCTAGATGTGTGGTCAGCACTTTGAACCCCAAGGGCTTCACAGAAGTTTATAATGTAGAGCCGTGAAAATAAAAAAATCATATTTTTTTTCCACAAAAATGACCTTTTTGCCCCAAATTTTTATTTTTCTAAGGGTAACAGGAGAAATAGGACCCCAAAAGCTATTGTGCATTTTGTCCTGAGTACGCTGATACCCCATATGTGGGGGGGAACCACTGTGATCGCCTTACTGCGATCTTTGGGAGGCACAATGAACAAATCCACAAAAGGTGAAGAATTTGTTTCTTTTTTTACGCCGTTCCTCGTGCGGTATTAGTGATTAGGCGACTTTATTCCTCGGATCGGTGCGATTACAGCGATACCAGATTTATACTCTTTTTTCATGTTTAGCTTCTGTCACACTCTAAAAGATGCTTTTTCTTGGAATAATTTTTTGTAAGAAATTTTTGCATCGCCGTATTTTGAGAGCTATAATTTTTCCATATTTCGACCGACAGAGTTATCTGTGGGCTTATTTTTTGCGGGACGAGCTGACGTTTTTATTGGTACCATATTCAGGCACATAACGTTTTTTGATCGTTTCCTATTCTGATTTTTGTGGAATCAGAATGAACAAAAACCAGCAATTCAGGAATTGTTTTTTTTTTTTTTTTTTCCTCCGTTCCGTGTGTGGTAAAATTGATAAATCAGCTTTATTCTTCAGGTCACTACGGTTACGGCGATTCCTCATTTATATATTTTTTTTATGTTTTGGCGTTTTTTACACAATAAAAAATTTTATAGAAAAAATAATTATTTTTGCATCAGTTTATTCCGCGAGCTATAACTTTTTTATTTTTTTGCTGATGATGCTGTATAGCGGCTTGTTTTTTGCGGGACAAGATGACGTTTTCAGCGGTATCATGATTATTTATATCTGACTTTTTGATCGCGTGTTATTGCACTTTTTCCAAGCGGTATAATGATACCGCTTGGAAAAAGTATAATTTACTACTTTTTTGTGTTTTTTTTTTACGGCTTTCACTGAAGGGTTAACTAGGGTTACGCTTTTATAGATGGGATTTTTACGGACGTGGCGATACCTAACATGTGTATGTTTTTTGTTTTTTATTTTTTTTATTACATATAAAAGTGTTTATTTTTTAGAGGATTTTTTTAAATTATTTTTTAATATTTTTTTTACAATTTTTTTTACAAAAAGATTTTTTTTAACTTGTCCCTTTATGGGACTTTCACTTTTTTTACTTTTTATTGCAGTTACAATGCATTGCAATGCTCTGGCATTGCAATGCATTGCAACTATAGAGGAAGCTGCTGTGACAATGATCACAGCAGCTTTCCGTAGCTAGATGACCCGGAGGTTGTCATGACAACCCCCGGGTCATCAAGGCAGAGATCGGCCCCTGCAAATACATTGCAGGGTGCCGATCTGAGGCAGAGGGAGCTCCCGACCCTCTGCCTCCCCCCCTGAGCTCTGCGATCGCGCTGGATCGCAGCAGTCAGGGCGTTAACAGCCAGGGGCGGTGGGGGCTCCGCTCCTGACTGTCAGTGCAGGAAGCCTGGCCACTGCAGCGCCGGCTCCTGCACTGATCGTGCTGGAGAAGCTAAAATTTCAGCTTCTCCTGCGCGATCGCTGCTGTGTTTGGTCAGTCAGATTGACTGACCAAGCACAGCGCTGTAGGTGCGGGGACCGACGGCAAAGGTCCCCGCACCGCTTGCCATGCCTTTCAGCTGTCTGTGACAGCTGTCGGCACTGATCTACCACTGCGTGTTTACACGCAGTGGTAGATCAAAGCCATGACGTGCAGAGTCCGTCCTGGTGCCGGAACTGACACCTTGCCATGACGGACTCTGCACGTCAGTGGACATTAAGGGGTTAAAGAAAAGGATAGCAGAACATGTTACCAATATTAAAAATAAAAATGCATCCTATTCAGGAGCTTGCAAGCACTTTGTAGAGAGACATAAAGGGGAATTAAAGAATTTTTCATTCTATGGGTTAGAAAAAGTGGATATTCCTATTAGAGGAGGGGACTGGAGGAAAAAACTCCTCCTAAGAGAGTTATTTTGGATTATTAAACTGGATACAAAACACCCCAATGGCATGAACTATAGGAATGACACTCTTTATTTATATTAAATCTCAGAGAATTGAATGCCTGTGGGAATTTTTTTTTTTTTCTTCTTTCTCTTTCTCTGGCTTTCTTGTGATTATGTTGATTATTCTCAAATGTGATTGATTGCTAACATATGTGTTTACTGATCAATGGTTGGTCACTATTTGTTTTTATACCATGTATCATAAGGAATCTGTATCTCAGTGAATAAGGGCTTTTGCCAGAAACGCGTTGAGATGTATCCCCAACCTGTATGATCTTTTAATCTTTTTTCAATAAATTTGAGGATTTTATTATTCTTGGGACTCACCATTATTTATTTTCTTATTGTCTTTCTATATGACCACAATATGCCATACACTCTATAGAGGTGGCCTTTATGGAAGAGTATAGATATAGAGAATAAACTTGGCACTCAACTTGTGAATGAAAAAAGATTTTATTGCAGTTCAAAAACCAACGTTTCGGTCCCACTCGGACCTTCATCAAAGTACTGCAAAATTAACAAGGTGATATACAATGATATTAACATTATGCATCAGTGTAAAAATTATATAATGATAAGAGAAAATAATACAACTATGAATAAGTCCAAGTGCTGATGTATTGACATCATAAGGAAAAGAGAAAAAATCCAATTGTGGATATGCTGTATCCAGGTAAGTATTTGAATCTGTGAGCTAATAGAACGCACATAAATGGAACACCAGTAGTTAGAGAAAGTTTCCTTAAATGAATCCACTAATACTGGAGTGCAGAAAAGTGAACTAAAAGGCATACCTATACGCAGACTGAATATAGTACATGTACAGGTGCCCTTATATGAGGAATCCAGGTTATGCCTGTAAGTGAAAGACCACAGTGTTTTTTATGAAACAATGTGAACTATGGGTGCACTTGTTCCCATGGAGGGACTCAGAAAACAAGCACTATACCTGACATAGAGATAGAACTTGATAGTGCGAATTCCCAGTGTCCACTGGTGAACTGCAACCATTTCCTGAACAGTATAAATAGACACCTGATATGAATACAATATAACATGGTATTTGTCCCAAAATTGTGATTATTATAGTGGATTAATTTGTGGCATTATAAAGGATAAAATGGTGCGCTAAATGCTTACTGTAACCGCGTGTCCAGTGTGTTTACTTGCTCAGTTCAGGCAAAAGAGTAGAACAGAATACCTGGAGGATTGCATGGTGCATATGAGCTTAAGTTTGTGCTGTTATGGTAACACTATATAAATGCCAGTGAACGCATTGTAGTGCTCAAAATGTTAGAACCCTCTTGTTAGGTTTTTTCAGTTTGCTGGTCACATGACCTTTTTTCCCTATTTAGTCTGGCTCCGCCCTTCTGGCTTTGCTGGACTTCATTGTATTATCTACTCTTAAGCTAGCCGGGTGCTTAGGTGCCTTACTCAGTCAGTTTTGCTTGATCTTAGGATCTCTAAGTAATTTGTTTTCTGTTTTATTTTCCCTGCTACAATTTCTGTTAGGAGGTGTCCACCTTTTCTCCCAGTCCCTAGATCTTGTAGGGATTCCTCCCTCGCAACTATAGGTCTTCGTTCAGACTAGCTGAGGACTTTATCGGGTCTGGTCGCAGGATCAGGTTCCCCGTTACATCGTAGGGATCCAGCTTAGTTCTATTGTAGGGACAGAATTCCCATCTTTCCTTAGTGCTTGTAGCAGATCATAACAGTAAGTCCAGCCCAAAAAAAAAAAAAAAATCTCTAAGGAAAGATTTTCTGTTTCCATCATGGTGTCGGTTCAGGATTTGGCTCAACGCCTGCAGGGACTTTCTCTGGAGGTGGCTGAGATCCAGCAACACGTGAGTAGTTGTTCTGGAGCACATTTCGTGGAGCCAAAGGTACGTTTGCCTGATTTATTTTTTGGTGAACAACAAGATTTTTTTTCTTTTAAAAATGCTTGCTTGTTGTATTTCCGTTTGAGACCCAGATCCTCTGGTGATGAATCACAGCGCATAGGGTTCATAATGTCACTTTTGCGCAAAGAACCTCAGGACTGGGCCTTTTCTCTGCAGCCTAGTGATCCATACATCCGCTTCTGCTGGTTGTTCGCCTTTTTTTTGTTGTACTGGGAGACATCCGTCGTTTGGGTCATTTTCCAAGTTGGGATCGGCTGTACCTGAAGAGGAGAATTTTTCTGGTGTTTTGGAGAGAGTTTGGACTGAGGTGCGTGGTAATCTTCAGGAGGCTAACAAAAGATTCAAAGTGTATTTTGATAGAAAACGACAAGAGGTTTTGTTTGCTATTGGTGACATGGTTTGGTTGTCCTCTAAGAATCTGCGCTTGAGGATTCCGTCTAAGAAATTGGGTCCCAAGTTTGTAGGGCCCTTTAAGGTGCTTCAGGTTATTAACCAATCTGCTGTTAAGTTGGAGCTTCCTACCTCCTGGAAGATTAATCCGGTGTTTCATGTTTCTCTCTTGAAAAAAGCTGAGGTCTCAGATGGAGACGTCTCGGCCACTGTTCCCCTGGTGGTGGAGGATGGGCAATATGAGATTTCTCGCATCCTAAATTCTAGACGGTATAGAGGGAGTTTGCAGTACCTTGTCGCTTGGAAGGGTTATGGACCCGAGGATAACTCATGGGTGAGGGCGGATGATGTTTCTGCATCTAGACTTGTCAGAGCGTTTCACAAGAGGTTTCCGGATAAGCCTAAGTCCTAGGGGATCCTGAGGATCCTCTTAGAAGGGAGGGTACTGTTAGAACCCTCTTGTTAGGTTTTTTCAGTTTGCTGGTCACATGACCTTTTTTCCCTATTTAGTCTCGCTCCGCCCTTCTGGCTTTGCTGGACTTCATTGTATTATCTACTCTTAAGCTAGCCGGGTGCTTAGGTGCCTTACTCAGTCAGTTTTGCTTGATCTTAGGATCTCTAAGTAATTTGTTTTCTGTTTTATTTTCCCTGCTACAATTTCTGTTAGGAGGTGTCCACCTTTTCTCCCAGTCCCTAGATCTTGTAGGGATTCCTCCCTCGCAACTATAGGTCTTCGTTCAGACTAGCTGAGGACTTTATCGGGTCTGGTCGCAGGATCAGGTTCCCCGTTACATCGTAGGGATCCAGCTTAGTTCTATTGTAGGGACAGAATTCCCATCTTTCCTTAGTGTTTGTAGCAGATCATAACACAAAAGAGCTGCTTACTGGTGGTGATATAGTGGAAGGTGCAGGTCCTCTCTCAAAGCGGTATCCCCCGCTTGTTGGAGTGAGGACTTGGGTGAAACCGCCGCCATTCAATGTGCTGAGGGCGGGTGCAGTGCTGGGACGCAGACAGGAAGTGCATCACAGGAAGCGACATCACTTCTGCGGTCCATAGGCTTAAAGCTTGAGTTCCAAGAATCATGCTTTAACACAAGGCGTGTATAGAGGCGTGAGCAGGCTGTGTTTGCGTTCCAACATTTGTACTATGCGTTCCAGGCACCATTAAATAGGCTATATTTATGAATAGACAGAATAATGCTCTTAATATGCAAATTTATTATGTATCATGGTACCATAGGCTGAGCAGTCGAGTAGGGGAGAGAGGTGAGGAAGTCCAGAGGTTAGGTAGGTAGAAGGATCAGATTTTCATATTCAATATAGGCGACTCTGTAGGAGGAGACAACATAGTTAGTAAATGGCCATCATAATAGATATTATCAATACTCAATAAATACTTACATTGAAGTGAGGTCATTAACATAGCACAATGTGATCAATTCAAATAAACGAATGTAGATCATATTCCCTATTTAATCCACGTGGGGACAGCGTTTGTAACTGGTGAATCCAGTATGATTCCCTTTTTTTCATGTATTGAATGCGGTCGCCTCCCCCCCCCCCCGTCTGGAAGAGTAGGCAGAAAAAAGCCTTTACTTGCACACACAAATTGTAAGGTACGCTTTGCGTTTGCCATATGACACATAGGAGACTGCCCAAATGTATGCAGGAAGGTGCTGTAGTCAGATGAGACCAAAATTTAACTTTTTGGCCACCAAGGTAAACGCTATATCTGGCACCAAACCAATACAGCTAATAACCCCAAGAACACCATCCCCACCGTGAAACCCAGTGGTGACAGCATCATGCTGTGGGGATGTTTTTCAGCAGCAGGGACAGGAAAAATGGTCTGAGTTGATGGGAAGATGGATAGTGCGAAATACAGGGATATTCTTGATCTAAACCTGTTTCAGTCTGTCAGTGATTTAAGACTGTGACGGAGGTTTGTCTTCCAACAAGACAATGACCCAAAGCATACTGCTAAAGCAATGCTCGATTGGTTTAAGGGAAAATGTGTACATCTTTTCGAGTGGCTTAGTCAAAGCCCAGTCCTTAATCTATTTGAGAATATGTGGTCAGACTTGAAGACTACTGTTTACAAGAGGAAACCATTTAAACAACTTAACTTGATGGAGCTGGAGCAATTTTGCCTTGAGCAATGGGCAAAAATCCCTGTGGCAAGATGTGGAAAATAACACAGTTCCTAAGCCCAAGAACACCATCCCCACAGTGAAATAAAGTGGTGGCAGTATCATGCTGTAGGGATGTTTATCGGCAGCAGGGACAGGAAAAATGGTCCAATTCTAGGGAAGATGGATGGTGCGAAATACAGGGATATTCTTGAGCAAAACCTGTTCCAGTCTGACAGTGATTTAAGACTGTGTAAATCTGAAAGTGGAAAACACAATAGGGTGATGCCCTATAGAGGGAGAGTAGGAGAGTGCTGGTTTCGCTCACCTGATGGAGTTGTGACAGGCACGGCTCCTATGAAGTCATGAAGAAAAATAGCTACTGCCCTGTGGACGGTGGATAAATCCTCCAGGAGATATTGGATCCAATTGGACGAACACGTAGGTGGGCTGCGCTGCTGGAGTAAATCAAGTCTTCAGAAATGATGATGAGGAAAAGGCTTTTTATTCACAACATATTTCAATGCCATACCCGTGTCTTCTTCAAGTGAAAAAAACAAATGTGGACAACATGACAACAGATGGGCTTCTAAGGGCCCAAAATGGATGCCAATTACATAGGGAACACCCACAGGAACACGTAAGCCAAAAGGAAAGTGGGGATGTGGAGTGAATACTTTTGCAAGCCACTGTATAACTCACAATGCCATTTGCTATGAGAAAAACATCAGGCCCTTATTTTAAATGCTGATATAGTGTCTGCCATTTCTACCTCTTGTGGTAGAACATTCCACATTCTGACTGCTCTAACTGTGAAGAATCCTTTCCTATATAGATGCCAGAATAGCCTTTCCTCCACACGTAATGAATGTTCCGCTATATTAAAAATAAAAATCAGAAGTCTTGCAATTTTTATACTGACTACTGGGATTTTTTTAGATGTTAACCTCAGGAAGTTTGGGGAAATTCACATGTACGTTAGCAGCAACAGATTGAATCAGATGCTTTCTTTTATATTGAAGAATCTAATGTGCGTGTGAAAAAGGTCATTGCGAAGGGAGGGGGAGTAGGTCAGCTGTGATATCACGTATTGTGAAAAAGTAATCCTGTGTTATCAGCTTTGTATAGCGACATTACCTATTATTATAATTCTGCCTCTGCGGATAATGAGCCTGCTGAAAACTCTTATTGAGTCTTAAAAAAAGCCCCAGTGGTCAGCATGAAAATTGCAAGATTGCATTCTTTTTTTTCTTTGAGCACAGATCGCAATATGAAAAAAATATAAATTTATGTTAAATATATAATAATCCAAAAACCTGATGTAAAGAATAAGTCATTTTTTGGACTCATTCCCTTTAACGGTGGTGTTTATAATAAGCATGGGGGTCACACTGTGTATCATATTTGACAACAGCTCTGCACAATGGGGGGTATCCAGTGAATAGAATCATTTAGAACTATAGACACAGTATTTTTTTCCTTTTTTTTATTTGGTCAAATTGTGCTTTGATCTGCCATTTACTCTTAATAGGCGGTAATGGCCAACTGACATCCATGTAAGGAAAAGTAACTAATATACGACTGATATACTTCCTGACGTGGCAAAACGTGTCATGGTGATGATGACAGCCCACAATCTGCAATAATGTAGAAACTGTAACAGCAAACACAGGGGCACAACGCTTTAACACCATCCAGTGAGAAAAATCATACGTACACTGTGTGACTGCTGATTTTTTTTTTTATTTATGACCGGAGATTTTAGGCTTACCTCTCAGCAATGGAGTTTTCTGTCCGGAAAAAAACGGATTTGATTCTGATTCCTTTTATATAGACTGCCAAAAAAAAAAATCTTCTGGATAATTCAGGATAAAGATCTCTGGGTATGAATGGGTTACTTGAATGTCAATCATGATTTTTTTTATTGCACCTGCAGATGAAGCAGAGCTGACTTTGTAATTCGGTATAGTTAACACTGATACTGTGATGTGATTTTCATGTTTTTCTATACTACTAAATGTAAAATAAATATTAAACATTATAATAAATGCAAGAATTATTCCACTTCGCAACTTATCCAGCTATACTGCAATTTCAGCTCTGCTACATCTGTCAATACGACAACTGTGAACCGATTAAATTGCAAATTGATGTACCGTAATTTAGCGACGAGTAGATACGCAACTATATAGTCACCCAGATATTCTAGATAAGTGGCCCGACGGACGTCCATAGATACAGGGGAGGACATGTCATTGGTGCATCCTGTGTGGTCACACAGGGGCCCAAGTGATAAGGGGGCCCATTTCCACCTCCAAAACAGGTCAAATTGTCCTTTACGATGAGCGGTCGGAGTGTAAAGGTCCGTTGTTCTGTTCTTGCACACGGGCCCTTTTCAGTCTGCGTCCACAAGTGAATAAATATGAAGATTTTCGCCATCGCCAGAATTATTTTGAAACGTATGGAATATCAAAAGTATTGACACCTTGAAGTAATGATCTTTCTGCGGAAATATCAAACCAATAATAGCCGAAAATCAATAGATTTTTTTTAATGTATGTCGATATTAACTCGCATGAGACCTGCTACGATCATTGATATTGATGTCGATTGTGACCTAATAGTTGATAAGAATTTTTTTAGATAAATATTTTCTATAAATATTTGTATGATTTCACTCTTTTGCAGAATAGGTTGAGGACATCAAACATCATTATTAGACAATTAAACATGTTGTAATCACAAGGTATTTACCCAGCGCGTCCTGTACACAATATACAAACTTAATGACACAAAGTACACATCCAAACTTTGCAAATATGTAACAAAGGAGTGACTGTATAATCTTGTATCTCCCACCTATTGTACAGAAAGACAAAGCTTCAGCTTCCATTCAGTCTATAGGAGTCACACACTTCACCAGTGATCTGCACTTGTCTTTTTCTTCTCCTGTCTATATATATAATCATACGCTCTGTCTAGAATCTCCGCTCCCTTTCCATGGAAACTGACACGATATACAATACTCCATACAAAATCAAATACTATACTTCTATTCCTTCTGGAGAACTAACTAGTTAATTGGAAAAAAACAACAAACTCTTTGCCCTGAGAACTAGTTATGTGCAGGGTCCACAAACATAATGTTCTGCCCATGAGGCTTCATGCGAAAGGCAAAGAGAGGCTTTTATAGCCTGCATTCTCTAAGATGCCCCTAGGCTTCTTCCAGATAAGCTGGCAGTATGTTCCTAGCCCCTACAGTGCGGCTTCTCGCTCTTCTTCTTTTCCTATCAGGTCCTAAGCATATCCATCAGCCCAAATGGGAGCTGAATTTGCAAGCTGACAAGGGGGCTACAGAGAGAGAGAGAGAGAGGGCTGATGATGGTATGATGTCAGAGACAAGAGACAGTTCTGATTGGATCTAATTAGACTTTCCTATAGCAAATAGACAGGCTCCCTGCATGATTGGCTTCAAAGTAGCTTGTGCCAAACGACTAGCAGAGGTGCAAAAAAGTAGATTCAGAGCATTTGCAGCCCCTGCTAAGAGGAAGACAGCCTTCTACTGAGAGCTGATCCAGCAGCTTTACTAGCAGCATGCAAAGAAGATAAAAGACACTTAACACAGCTAATAGCAAGTGACTACATGCCAGAACCAAATCCAGCAGGATACATCAACAGCTACAGGGGTATATATACCAAGCAAGCACTGAAATCCCATTAGGAGAAGCAAATTGGTGACTATTCTACAAATATTGCACTCAGCTGCACTCCATCCATGGCTTCAGTTCTGGGCAGCAGCAGGACCTCAGCCTGTCCAAGTAGTCAACTCAAATTCAAGTCTAAGAGGAGAAGAAGGAGATCTAAGAGGAAAGGTAGGATCCAGCATCTCATTCATGTGTGTGGACATCATTATTATTGCACAGTACCTGATTAGAGGAGCTATGGCTGCTTCTTCCTAGGGTGATTTGTAGAGATCAATGTCCTACTGCTTGTTCTTCAGCAGCCCCTCATTTCCTCCCCAGTGAGAATCATTAGCATGTCTGTAGCTTTGTTTCCTCTTGTCACAGACATTTAGCACATGATCCCTGCCAGTTCTTAACAGCAGCAAGTCTTTAAGGATGGAAATGTCTCATGCTTTCAGAGAGTGAACTCAGGAGCTGCAGCAGCAGAAGTCTCTGAGAAGCAATGTACAGGAGTTTTGCATGTTTGTTTTATGGTGTTTTGTGGGTTGTTTTTTTTTAGCATTTTGACCTATTCGAACTGTTGGAAGGTTATGGAAGGTATGGAATAAGTTGGGAGAGATTGTTGGCATTCAGACGTGGGAGTCCAACTCCTAGATTGAAAAACAAAGAATTGTTTGTAGCATCACTAGTTGAAAACTTAGTAAACAGATCTCTGCAGAAATTGTATGAAGATGATACAATGTATGTAATAATGGTACAAAAAAGCTATTGAAACAACATTTCAAAACATAATAAATATGTAGAATAAGAGATTCTGGGCTTCAGCCTTGAGGCCCTAAGCAGGTGGCTATGTCCCCATGTGTGGTATCGTTAAAGGGTAAGGGTCAAAAGATATATAGTACCCCTTGCTATATTTGAGAACTTGCGAAAATGTATAATTTAGCACTTTTGTCTGGTCCTTTGCCATTCTAAATGAAAAGGAGCTATTTTCAATCAGAGCACGTGTCTGAAAATGAACCACAACTCATCTACAGCGAGGAGTGCTAAAAACTCTAAAAATTCTCAGCTTTTGTAAACTTTCCTGTGTTCTAATCTAAGGATCAAGCACCCAACAAGTCTAATGATAGGAGGCATAAAAAAATGGAAAATAGTAAATTGCATCATTAAGCGTATTATGGTATCGAGTATTGACCACTATTCGGCTCAGTCTATTTAGGTGACCTTTTCTAACAAAGTCAACGGTTTACTCCGGTCCCTCACGACTTCATTCCGAGATCATCTGAATCCAAAGTGGTAAATAATTTACTTCTCCTAGCATGATTTGATTGTTTTTTTTTTCTTCTTCACACCAATTAGCAGTTTTATTTGTTTCCACGCCAACAATAAACTCTGACAGCTTAAAAGGTAGAGCATACCGGCTCTTTTCTTTCCAAGTGTTGAGATTTTATAAAGGAGGAAAAAAAAAAATTAGAAAAAATATTTACTCGATAAAAAAAGAGAATAAATTAATATACGACCAGTTAGTAAAAAAAAAAGAGATATTAATGCTGAATAAACATTAATTTAAAATAATATATTACGTAGCATAAATTCATTTGAGCCGTGAATGAGAGGGGATGTTGTTAAATGACCTTGATGATTTTGATAACCTTTAACGGATGGTGATTTTGAGAGCTTCCAGTATTGAGAGGCTTGAAGCTTATAGAGGTCTTACCCGTTCGTTGTACATTTCCAGATTGATTGAAATCCTTCCACCTATTAGCGAAACCAGGTGTAAACATTGTTCTGTAGGTAGAATGAATACCTTTCCTACATTACACACAATATATTGTATACACAGCCTCACGTTTATGATTTTTTTTTTCACCGAGTATACTAATTAAAAGTCATAGCCTTAGGGAAATTAATAAATTATACATTTAATTGAATCTTATATCAGGTTATATATGACTTCTATATTGTCTGAAAAAAATAATAATGTCAAACCACCGAATCAATTGAGCCATACTTGAAAAAAAAACAATGAAATAAAAAAATAACCAGAATGTGTTATTTTTTTCTTTTAGTCTGTTTATTTTTTATATATATTTTTTCAATATTTGTTAGGTTCTTCCCAGTCAATATTTTCTTTTAAACTTTTATAGATATATCTATTTTAACTTCTAGTAAGTGTGTAGACGTACACATTACTGATGTATGTGTTGTACGTGACAACCTGAAAATGAAAAATTATTTTTAAAAAATTGTACATTAATTTTTCATATCCTAAGAATTTGGAATTCAAATTTCCAACGTGTGAACTGTAATTCTTGGTAATTATGCCACTTCTTGGTATCACTTTCGTGTAGTCATAACATTCTCTAGGAAACCCATATGTTTCTAAATGAAATTCAATCCAGTACGTTCATCACTTCCAGGTTTGCAGATTTAACTTTAAATATCCTTTAGAATGTCAACATCTGCATGTGGTGTGATCCTTGTCAGGGCTGTCACTATCTTACCCAGTACCGGGATTTGACAGCTCTAACAATAAAAATGTGCTTATAATATTACGAGCATTGTTCTGTCACTGCTGTCCCTGCTGTGTCTCATCAGCTTTTTTTTTTTTCTACCCTCTAATTTTAGTTCTTACAGAAGAGTGATCGCTGTCATCTGTAGGGTTCATGGCGTTACAGCTGTGGTACAGAAGTGTTGCCTTAATACAGTTGTGCTAGGCCTAAGTCATACCATAAACTATTAGTAGGAATATGTCTTATTTGGGGAAACAGTGACGTTGAAATTACTGGACCAATAATTCTGCATGAAAATCCAAAATAATAATAATATTGATTTGTGTTTGTGTTGTCTATACTTGTACTGTATATTGTTTTATCCATCTGGATATTTTGGATAATAATATAGTATAGTTCTATAAGTAAAAACATGATATGGATAGTTGTAAATGTAGTGTGCTTGTAGAAATGTAGCTAGGACAACATCTATGATATCGGTCTATCTATTCACTATATTTGATAGCTTTATGTGCTCTGTACAAGTACCATGGTCCTTTTATCTATCTCTATCTATCTATATATCTATCTATTTTAGAAAAAATGGAGCAGCATAGTATACATTATAATTTTGGGTGCAAATCCTCTTCAGCAGAGATCCAATACTTGCCAACTTCAATATTTCAAAAACAGGCAGCACTCCTTAGATTTGTAGTGGTTCATGACAAGTGAATGAGACATGTAAATATGTGAATTGGATGTAAAGTGTTTGTTATATGATAAGACCATAAATACCCACACCTGTGTTTTTGACACTGCTGGAGGAAGGCTCATTTGAGCCGAAACGTTGCCCTGAGATGTGGGTCTAATAAAAATCCACAACCACTACAAATCTAAGGAGTGCTGCCTGTTTTTGAAATATATATCTATCTATCTCTATCTATTATCTATCTATCTCTATCTATCTATCTATCTATCTATCTATCTATCTATCTATCTATCTATCTATCTATCTATCACTATCTATCTCTGTCTATCTATTCACTATATTTGATAGCTTTATGTGCTCTGTACAAGTATCATGGTCCTTTTATCTATCTATCTATCTATCTATCTATCTATCTATCTATCTATCTATCTATCATCTATCTATCTATCCCATATCTATCTATCTATCTATCTAATATCTATATATCCCATATCTATCTATCTATCTATCTATCTATCTATCTATCTATCTATCTATCTATCTATCTATTTCTATCTATCTATGTCTATCTCTATCTATCACTATCTATCTATCTATCTATCTATCTATCTATCTATCTATCTATGACTATCTATCTATCTATCTATCTATCTCTATCTACCTCAAAAAATGAAGGCAGCGCACAAATCCCAAAAAATCCAAATAAAGTGGATTTTTATTTACCCATAATGGTGACGTTTCGGGCGATATGTAGATCTTTCTCAAACATTGCTTGAGAAAGGTCCACATAAGGACCAAAACATTGCCATTATGAGCTATTACAATCCACTTTATTTGGAACTTTATGGTGTGCTGCCTCCATTCTTTGATGTATTTGGAGGACTGGTCTTTACCTGGGAGGCTTTTCACCTTTTCTGCTTTGGTTCTGCACCTACGTTTTTCCTTTTTTTTTTCCTTTGTATCTATTATTATTATTATTATTATTTATTTCTATAGCACCATTGATTCCATGGTGCTGTACATGAGAAGGGATTACATACAAATTACAGGTATCACTTACAGTAAACAAACTAACAATGACAGACTGGTACAGAGGGGAGAGGACCCTGCCCTTTCGGGCTTACATTCTACAGATCTATCTATCTGTCTGTCTATTATATATCAAATTATCTATCTCTCTATTATCTATCTAAATATCTGTTATATATCTAATATATTTCTATCTATCTGTCGGTCTATTTATCTCATATCTATCTGTTAACTTATCTAATGTTCACCTATATAATAAATTTTAAGAGCCCATCCTTTCTTATTTCCATCCTCCCAAAAAGTGGCAATGTTAGAACAAAAGAATAAAACAATGCTGATTTACTGCTATATGTATAGCTCAATACCCTGATTTGTTATTTATTTGTTGTTTTCCTTTTGCTTGTTGACCACACTGAGACTTTCTATGCCTATACCATATGTACATGCAGCGCTGTAAATCTAATCAGTGGCATATAATGAAGTGTGGTAGCGCACTATGATCTAGAGCTGTAGATAATCAAGGGGATGAACAAGCCACTGATTGACACGAGTTCTCATTGGCTGCTAGGTGCAATGTCAGACGTCCTTTATCACAAAATCAATAGCCTGATACAGAATTGACTTCCATCGGACTGGTCAGTATTTAGTTTGCAGCCAGTCCGGCATTTTAATCAGCGAAGGTCATTACTTAGGTTACTAAAGAGCAAATCCATTTTTGTCAAATGAAGCTTTTGTATGGCCTTCACAAGTCTCTGAAGCCTACAAAAACAAAAAATAATATATTTGCTCTACAATTTTATGTTTACCCTAAAAAAAAATAAAAAAAAAATCATCACAAGCCAGATATACTGCGAAGAATATGCTCATAAGTTTGAGGCTGCTTCCATGAGCATTGACATTTCCATA
Source organism: Oophaga sylvatica (assembly GCA_033576555.1). NCBI lineage: Eukaryota > Metazoa > Chordata > Amphibia > Anura > Dendrobatidae > Oophaga > Oophaga sylvatica. The sequence goes on from JARQOD010000006.1 coordinate 35,291,047, forward strand.
CTATTGACAGATGTATATTACATCTTCTATATCAACATTTTTGTTTTAAGGGAATATTATTTTGCCAACAGAAATTTGACAGCTGATGAAGCACATTGCATTGACATATGGTATGCTAATGACAAATCCAATATTTTTTTTACCAACTTTTAATACCTTTATTTTGTATAGAGAATTAGACTGCCTATATACAGGGTTTAGCATTTGGGGACCTGACTTTTCAGTATTGAGGGTTTTTCTCATAACGCTGCATGGCCTACTTATGTCTTTTTTTTTAATTTTTCTTTAGAACACTTTAAAAATGACATAAAAAAGAAAAACACTATATAGAATAACGCATAACAGTTTTATAAGAAGTTTAAAAGTAAAATTTGTGAAAAAAAATCCATAATATGGTTTATGAGAGGACAGATCCCATTGGTCAGTTAAAAAATTTGCTTAACTTTTTGGACTTGTTATAAACACTCCTAATTCTTTGTTCCTTACATTTTTAGCTCTTGGAGTGATACAACTGATTTTTAGCGTTTTATAGTATTTTTTATTAATTTTTAAATGCTATTGTGAAAATGTGTCTTTTTTATTTTATATTCTTTAATATATTTTCTTTTCTATTTTTCCATGTTGTTATCATGTTTGAGGCTGTAAAACATGAAAGATTGATTAAAGCCAAATATAAAGATTGATTAAAAATCTTGCATAAATGGAGATATTACATAAAAGTAATATTGCAAAAAACACTGCAATTCAACAGATCTAATAAAATAAACGAACCTGACTGGTAAGAAATCTGTACACTTAGAGAAAATCCCATGCGACAGAAAGCATAGCTGCCTGCAGACGGCACTGTTCTAGACTTTACAGGGCTACATAAGGTGCTAATTGCTTAAAATAAATCCCTATGGTTTCCAGGAAAAAATGTTTTCAATTACATAATGTAACATGAGCCAAGAAACGTCTGTACTGGAATTGTGGGAACTTGGTAGAAAGACAGAAATGTGATCTGTCGAAGCAGCCCGTGAAGGAAAGATGCTCTTTTCAGCACATAAGCTTAGCTTGATGCTAAAAGGAAATGTTAATTCTTGTTAAGCTAATCTCTTGATTAGAGGATATGTACCAGATAGGTTTGTGGGCATACCTTGTGTTGGCAGGAGGTCATGCTTTAATTAAAATGTTGACAGAGAACAAAGGTCATTGGTTAAAGTGAACTTTTCGAGGCACGGACATTAAAGGGAACCTGTCAGCTCATTTTTCACCTATAAGCTGCGCAACCGCTATTAGGGGCTTATCTACAGCATTCTATAATGCTGTAGCTAAGCCCCCCCCATGTAACCTGAAAGATTAGAAAAACAAGTTAGATTATACTCACTCGGGGGGCGGTCCGGTCCGATGGGTGTCGCAGGTCCGGGTTGGGCGCCTCCCATCTTCATGCGATGACGTACTCTTCCTTACTTCTGTCACGGCTCCTGTTGAGGGCAGAGCAAAGTACTGTACGGCGCAGGCGCTGGGCCTCTTTGACCTTTTACGGCGCCTGCGCACTGCAGTACTTTGCTCTGCCCTCAACAGTATAGAGAATTACGCCTGCGCAGGAGCCGTGACACGAAGCAAGGAGGAGGACGTCATCGCATGAAGATGGGAGGCGCCGGACCCGGATCTGCGACACCCATCGGACGGACCGTCCCCCGGGTAAGTATAATATAGCTTGTTTTTCTAATCTTTCAAGTTACATCAGGGGCTTATGTACAGCATTACAGAATGCTGTAGATAAGCCCCGAAAGGTAGTGGCCGCAGCTTATATTCGAAAAATATTACCATTACCATTCAAATTATTTCCCATTGCCACTGATAAATAAGAAAATGTTCGAAAATCATATTAGGTTACATACATAAAATCAGAGTTTTTGCCCTTGATACTGAAAATTTCCCTTGTGGTTTTGGCATGATATTATAACTTTCAGCTTCACACAATGGAATTGGGTAATTAATGAGCTCCAGTAATCTTCATGAAACCCTATCATGATTCAAGATGTGTTGAGGCCACATTGGTATCTTTATGATATTGGATCAAAAGAGATGAAGGGATTCAGACAGTGTCAGACTGAAGAACATTGGGCCCATCAGAGTATTTTATTCTGAGAGCTCACCTTTCTCCCCCACTCCAAGTCCCCATATCAGCTGCAGGGTTTGCACTATGAACACTCCTTAAGGAGAAGCCAGGGCCCACCGGAGGATTCTCCGGTTCTCTGGTGGGCCAGTCCAGCCCTGGATTCAGATGTTCTACTCTCCATCTATACGGAGCATGTAGAAGTCAATCATTGAATTCACAAGTCGTATGAGGAGTCAGGTCTAATAGAGTGTTTGTGTGCCTTTAGAAATAGACCCTAGTGACAAGTGTTTGGTTCTTTCCAAAAACAGCTCCAAATCAGGTTGTCTTGGTCTGGACCTTTATGGCCTGTGATTTTGTCAGAGCCCGGACACAGAGGCCCCTCGGTTGGGTCAGTCTAACAGTGCTGATATATTTTAATGATGTCTTAACGTCATATGCCATTTTCTCAATAAAGACCCATGTCACAAAATAAAGCCGCAAAGTCCGAAGCAATTATCAAATTACATTTTCCCACCACAAGTTAAATTATGATTGCATTGATCCGAGAAGTCGCTATAGATAAACCGCTGCAATTGTTTGAAAAACTTTTTTAAACTTACGTAGTTTAGGGCCAGTAAAGAATATTATTCTATTTGTGCCATCTTCCTACAAGCTATTTTTCTTTTACTCTTTTCTATTTTTACTCACCTCCTATTATTGTTACAATTTCAGGCTGTCAGCGTTTTCTCGTTGATTCAGGTGCATTGCACAAGTCACATTTTCATTTTTAGCAAAGGTTGCAGCCTATACATAATATTAAAAATGTTAATAACATTGGATAGGAGACACAGATGTATACTGCCCACTCTTTGTATCACTATATGCTGCGCTCACATCCTATGGTTGTGAAATTAATTTGTATTTTGATATTTGTTCTGATTTTGGGCTTTTTTATGGTGTAAATGACTGTAATGCTATTTCTTTGTACGTCTATCAGATTTATAGAAGATTCCCAAATATAAAAATCACTGAAATGTCTCCACACCCTTCTCTAGCTAGTTCTACTAGTTAGGCTATGGTTAGAGAGAAAGTTACAGTTCTTGGACCAATCATATCGGCGAATAGTCAGTCCATTTTTTGCGCCATGTGCTCCTATACACAGGACCAAATGCTCAGTACCATTGAAACAAGCTCTGTCTCATCCTAAAGGAGACATCCTATGATGCATTCTAGTGCTTTTTATGAGTTTAGACACATGTATAGAATGGTAACCGAAAATACAAGTGTCTGAACAAAGTCTTATATAGTGAATTATATATTGCTGTCAAGTATAGTGTACAGTTCCTATAGCGTCTTGTGCTTGGGTGCGAGGAAAACACAGGAGACATAGGTTGAAATGAAATGACTTGTATACAAGCATGCTGAAAAGTTCACACAGTTTGCAGGAACAGCGACAGGAGACACAGCAGGCCAGAGTAACTTCAAGCACTACAATAAATCTCCAAAGCAGGTTCAGGATCTCTTCTCTGTACCGTAATTCCTCTGCAAACATGGATTCACCAAACAGCAGGTTTCCAGAGTCCAAAAGTGTTCCAAGGTTCCTCAGTAGGGAATAGCTGGAGTACAAGTCCAAGGCTTCCAGGAGTCAGGTCACAGACTGACTGAGGCTTGATTCAGGAGCACTGATTGTTCAGCTGAGGCTGCTTAAGAAGCAAGAGGGAAGAATCAGGGCGGGAACATGAAAACTGGAAACTCCATATTAACTGAGGGCAAGAGCTGCAGAAAGACAGAAAGCAAAATGGCCGACGGAAAACTGAGTTTCAAGGAACATGTCAACAGAGACAAAGAACCTTACATTACTCCCCCCTTAGGGACAACCTCCGGATGACCTCAGACCAGGCTTGTCAGGGTACCTCTGATGAAACTGGCGGAGCAGGCGAGGAGCATTTACATTATTGACTGGTTCCCATGAGTTGTCTTCCACTGGGTAGCCCTGCCATTTAATCAAATATTGCAACTGGTTTCTGTACAACCTGGAATCTAGAATCCTTTCCACCATAAATTCTTCCTGACCATCGACCAGCACTGGGTCAGGGCAAGGAGAAGAACGTCCAGGAAACGTATTTGGTGTTGCAGCCTTTAGTAGGGATACATGAAAGACAGGGTGGATTCTCATAGTTCTGGGCAGTTGAAGACGACAAGCAACAGCACTTATAATCTTATTGATCTATAAGGTCCAATGTACTTATGTCCCAATTTAGACGATGGAATCTTTAATTTAAGATTTCTGGTTGACAGCCAGACCAAATCTCCTACCTTGAAAGCTGGTGCAGGTTTACGAAATTTATCTGCTGCTTTCTTGTACCTTTCCTGAGCCAATTCTAGATTTTCCTTTAGAAGATCCATATTCTTTTGTAAAGAAGTGATTCTTTCAGCCACTGCCGGCAAGGGCGTATCTATGGGAAATCGAGGAAGAATGTTAGGATGATAACCTAGATTGGAGTAAAAAGGAGACTGCTTAGTGGAGGCGCTCTGAGAGTTGTTATAAGTACTACATCTGGGCAATAAAAATGAAAAAAGCATATACAAAATGGGAGGAATAGGGCTAAGTAACAGCACATGTGAAAAAGACTTGGGTATACTAATTGATCACAGACTTAACATGAGTCAACAGTGTGATGCAGCAGCAAAAAAGGCAAATGCAATTCTAGGATGTATCAACAGAAGCATACAGTCTAGATCACGTGAGGTCATTATTGCCCTCTACTCCTCTTTGGTCAGACCTCATCTGGAATACTGTGTCCAGTTTTGGGCACCACATTTTAAAAAAGACATCAACAAACTGGAGCAAGTTCAGAGAAGAGCCACCAGAATGGTGACTGGTCTGCAAACCATGTCCTATGAGGAACGGTTGCAGGATTTGGGAATGTTTAGCTTGCAAAAAAGAAGACTGAGAGGAGACTTAATAGCTGTCTACAAATATCTCAAGGGCTGTCACATTGTAGAAGGATCATCTTTATTCTCATTTGCACAAGGAAAGACTAGAAGCAATGGGATGAAACTGAATGGGAGGAGACACAGATTAGATATTAGAAAAAACTTTTTGACAGGGTGATCAATGAGTGGAACAGGCTGCCACAAGAGGTGGTGAGTTGTCCTTCAATGGAAGTCTTCAAACAGAGGCTGGATAGACATCTGTCTGGGATGATTTAGAGAATCCTGCTTTGAGCAGGGGGTTGGATCAGAAGGCCCAGGAGGTCCCTTCCAACTCTACCATTCTATGATTCTATGATTCTATGATTCTATGATAAGAGAACTCAGCCAGTGGAAGTAGATCCACCCAAACATCCTGTAGGTGGCAGATAAAACAGCGGAGATACTGCTCCAGGGTCTGATTGGTTCGTTCTGTCTGTCCATTAGTCTGGGGATGAAAAGTAGAAGAAAGGTTTACTTTAATGTCCAATGCTGCACAGAAATTTTGCCAAAACCTTGAAGTGAATTGCACCCCTCGATCCGAAATGACCTCATCCGGTACTCCATGTAAGCGAAACACATTCTTAATCATCAACTCTGATGTCTGTTTTGCAGTGGGTAAGCCGACACAAGGGATAAAATGAGCTGCCTTTGTTAGACGGTCAACCACCACTAGAATGGTGTTCTTCCCTTGAGAGGTTGGTAACTCCACAATGAAGTCCATAGAAATGGATCCCCATGGGCGGGACGGGGTGGGAAGAGGTTGCAACAGACCAGTTGGTGAGGAGCGAGGTGTTTTGCATCTTGCACAGACTTCACATGAAGTGACATAGTTTAAGACATCTTTCCTGTAAGTGGGCCACCAAAAGAAACGAGAAAGAAATTCTTGTGTCTTTAGAATTCCCCTATGCCCGGCTATCTTGGAATCGTGGATGAGTTGCAATACTCTCAATCTGACTGTTTCAGGTATATACAGACGTTGTCCCTGAATCCACACACCATTCTTAAAGACAAGACTTACGTCCCTTGGGGGTTGAGCCAACAAAGAATCCGCATGGTATGCTTCCTTGATGTCCTTAAGTAGGTCTTGATTATGAATCACTCCCAGGAATCTAGAGTCAGGAAGAATAGTCTTAGGAGGAGTAAGTGGACGTGTCTCTGCTGAATAAATCCTAGAGAGTGCATCAGCCTTTCCATTGCGCGATCCTGGTCTATAAGAAATGACAAAATTAAATTGGTTTAGGAAAAGATTCCAGCGAGCCTGGCGAGGAGTCAGGCACTTAGCCGACCTGATAAATTCAAGGTTACGATGGTCTGTCAGGACGACTATTTGCTGTGCAGTTCCCTGAAGAAGGTGTCTCCATTCCTTGAAGGCGGCAATAATGACCAACAATTCTCTATTGCCCACATCGTAGTTCCTCTCAGCCGAAGACAACTGCTGGGAAAAGAAGGCACAGGGATGCAAGACATTCTTCTCACCTGTTCTCTGAGAGAGTATAGCTCCAACGGCACAGTCTGAAGCATCCACCTCTATTATGAAGGCAAGCTCGGGGTTGGGATGTACTAAGATAGGTGCGGTGGTAAATTTATCCTTTAAACAGGAAAATGCTTCCTGAGCTTGCGGGGTCCAGGAGAACCTAGACTCTTTCCGGGTAAGTTGGGTGATAGGTGACACTACCTCAGAAAAATTCTTAATGAAACGTCTATAGAAGTTGGCAAACCCGATGAAACGCTGCACCTCCTTCACATTTCTAGGAATTGGCCAATCCTTGATGGCTTGGGTCTTGCTTCCATCCATACTAATCCCTTGCGTAGATAGTACATACCCCAGAAATTGAATTTCGGTCCTATGGAATTCACATTTTTCAAGTTTGATGTAGAGATGGTTTTGTCTTAGGCGTTCTAAGACCATTCTCACATGTCCATGATGTTCCTCTGTGGAGTTAGAAAAAATTAGAATATCATCCAGATAAATCACCACAAATGTATCTAGGAGATCCCTGAAGATATCATTCACGAAGTGTTGGAAAGTGGCTGGGGCGGTACTCAGACCAAAAGGCATAACTAGATATTCAAAGTGTCCATAGCGTGACCTGAAAGCAGTCTTCCATTCATCCCCAGGTCTAATACGGACCAAGTTATAGGCCCCACGGAGATCCAGTTTAGAGAAAATTTTGGCATGCCGCACTCTCTCCAACAATTCAGGGATTAAAGGCAATGGATAACGGTTTCTAATAGTAACCTTATTGAGTTCCCTATAGTCTATGCAGGGTCTCAGAGATCCATCTTTCTTCTTCACAAAGAAGATGGGTGCACCTGCGGGAGATGAAGAGGGGCGTATGAAGCCCTTGGCTAAATTTTCGTCTATATAATCCTTCAAAGCTTTTAGCTCGGGCCCCGCTAGGGGGTAGATCTTACAAAAGGTATCTCGGCTCCAGGCAATAATTCAATTGGACAATCATATGGACGGTGAGGAGGAAGCTGATCAGCGTTCTTCTTGTCACATAAATCCACATAGTCCTGGTATACAGCTGGTAGTTCAGGGACTGACATGGTTCCTTTAGGAACAGAGCAAGCTGAAACTCCTTGACTCATCTGTTTCTCCGGAAAGTGTAATTCCTTGGTCTCCCAGTTAATCGTAGGATTCTGCGCCTGCAGCCATGGTAGCCCTAGAATAATGGGAAAGTGGGGAGAAGAGATAAGCATAAAAGACATTTTCTCCTGATGATCTTTACCCATAAGGACCCTCAAAGGCTCTGTTTCTTGATCCACTGGTCCAGAAGTCAGTAGAGAGCCATCCACAGTCTCCATCTGTACTGGAGTAGCCTTCTTCACTGAACGTATCCCCTGTTTCAGAGCAAAGGAGATATCCATAAAATTTCCACTTGCTCCTGAGTCGATCATAGCAGAGCTAGACACCCAGACTGAGTCAACCCAGAGTTTGATGGAAAGGAAGCAATGAGAATTGTTTCTTTTACAACTCAGTGGAACACCGCTGAGGAAACTTGAAAAATTGCAGCGTTTATACCGTCATCGTCCCAGAACTAACAGAGTTTAAGTCCGAGAAATCAAGATCTCTTGCAGCAGATCTCTCTGGAGCCTGAGGCTCGGACATGACAGAGCTCCTCTTGCAACACTCACAGTGAATGACTGCTGCAGTAGTCTTACGAGAACGGCTGGGGCAGTTTATAATGAAGTGCCCTGACTTACCACAGTAGAAACATAGATTTTCCTTTATACGATGTTCTTTGCGTGCATCACTAACCCGTCTTTGTAAAGAGTCCACCTGCATGGGTTCAGGTTCTGGTTCCCTTGTGATCCTACTCAAAGGTTCCTTAGCTGAGGAGGGAGGTAGTAAAAGGTTAGTGCGATTATTTTCGAACCATCTCTCTTGTCTGCGTTCAGTCAGACGAGCATCAATACGGATACAATAGTTAATAAAGTCACCTAACGCAGTGGGAGGGTCGGCACGAGCAAGTTCATCCTTAATCAGTGGAGACAACCCTTTCCGAAAAATAGATTTTTTAGTGGAAGTGTCCCAAGTAGTATCAAGAGCTCATCTCCTGAAATCCAGGGCATATTCGGCTACTGAACGCTTACCTTGGCGCAAAGTTAACATGGCTGCTTCAGCTGTTGCACCTCAAATTGGGGTCATCAAACACCTGCCCCATGGCTGTAATAAAAGCATCAAGGTGATTCAAACAATCATCCTCAGTCTCAATCAGAGGGTTTGCCCACATCAAAGCCTTATTGGTAAGCAACATGATTATAGTAAGCACTTTGGATCGTTCAGTGGGAAATTGTGAAGCATGTGCAGAGAAAAATAAATTGCATTGATTAATAAATCCCCTGAATTTCTCACGTTCACCACCAAAACGAAAAAGGAGGTAATTTGGGGATCCCAGAACTTGGGGTTATGGCAGGAGCCTGGGCTTGTTCCTCTAGAGCCTCAATCCTGGCTCGCAATTCCTGGGTAGTCTGTCCAAACACTTGCAAATTATGATTAGTGAGGTCCTGTAGGCTTGCAAAACGGGTTTTTAAAGTCTGTACATCTGAAAGGATTGTATCAGTCACTCCGCAAAGTTCTTTATGCGGGCCTCCATCTTCCAGATCTTTTAAGGCAGAAGTGCTGGAAGGAGAAGAGGAAAGGAAAAAAAAAAAAAAACAATAGTGTTTACCTGTGGTAACACTCCAGAGTAAAATTTTAAGGGAATGCGCTCACCTGGAATGGTTGTGAGAAGTCACAACCACTGTCATCACATAAGGTATTAAACGGACATCTGATATCCACAGTCACAGCAGACACGGCTTTCCCAGACCCAGCAGACACTAAACATTGGCTCCTGAATCTTGTCAAGTATAGTGTACAGTTCCTATAGCGTCTTGTGCTTGGGTGCGAGGAAAACACAGGAGACATAGGTTGAAATGAAATGACTTGTATTACTTCATACAAGCATGCTGAAAAGTTCACACAGTTTGCAAGAACAGCGACAGGAGACACAGCAGGCCAGAGTAACTTCAAGCACTACAATAAATCTCCAAAGCAGGTTCAGGATCTCTTCTCTGTACCGTAATTCCTCTGCAAACATGGATTCACCAAACAGCAGGTTTCCAGAGTCCAAAAGTGTTCCAAGGTTCCTCAGTAGGGAATAGCTGGAGTACAAGTCCAAGGCTTCCAGGAGTCAGGTCACAGACTGACTGAGGCTTGATTCAGGAGCACTGATTGTTCAGCTGAGGCTGCTTAAGAAGCAAGAGGGAAGAATCAGGGCGGGAACATGAAAACTGGAAACTCCATATTAACTGAGGGTAAGAGCTGCAGAAAGACAGAAAGCAAAATGGCCGACGGAAAACTGAGTTTCAAGGAACATGTCAACAGAGACAAAGAACCTTACATTTGCCTACATCCTTAATTGCCCCTTTCTGTGCTAATCCAGAATCCTGTTTAAAGATCAAACGAGATAGACGTTAAATGAAGCTTTGGGTTGTTTTTCAGGATGATACTTTTGGATAAAGGATTTACAATCTGTTTTATTGGCCAGAGTTACTAGGATCTGTAGTGTAGCATACCTGTTCTTCAGATTCTTTAGGCCACAGAATCTAGGATTTGGGAACTTGGTCATTCCCAGACTCCATATGAAATTACATGATGATTAAACCTTCTTAAACTTGCTTTATACTTTGCAGCTGGACTTATTGACTTTTGTTTAGTTAGGCTTATGGAAATAATTCAATAGAGTCTTGATTGCATTTTATTTTAGGGCTATAAATGGGTTTTGCAGCTTCCAGAATTGGTGGCAAATCGGTAGAATTTGCCAGGACTTAGTCTTTGGTGCTGGTTTGACCAATAGGGCTCCAACAGATCACAAGAACTAAGGGCTCTAGCCTCTTTGCAGTGTGAATCAGACACAGCATCACACTCATTCTTATCTACTCTAGGATTTCAGTTTGACCCCATTCACTTTAATGGGACTGAGTTGCAATATAAGATACTCCTATGGACATTCTGGTTATCCATAGGAGTCTGAGCAGTTTAGCCTATGCCTTCCACGTAGTGACGACAGAGATATAGCAGCATGATATAGAGATGTTAGAGGATGCAGTATTGCATGTCTTGGTTGTCCTTCAGTATTTGTTATTAGCATCAACTCGAAATTAAAGTAATCAACCATCATACTATATAATGAATAACATGTCCGGGTCTCAACAAGAGGTCAGAGATCCCGTAGTGTCACGTGAGGAAGGCATTGCCTAAATCTACGGTATTTGGGCTTGGCCTAGTAAAATTACATCAGGTGCCAATATTACAAATTTAATTTATTTACATGTTATGATTGGTAATTTTTTTTTTTAATTATTCGATGTGCAGAAATATTTGACATTTTTGTAAAGAAAAGCAGCACAAATGACATGAATGTAGGATTATTCTTAATACTGTACATGTGTATAGAAATATTGATAATATATATATGATAATAATATATATTATGTTGTATTATTATTATAAATAATAATAATAATTAGTATTATTTGTATAATTATTACTAAACAGAAATACAAAAAGTCTAAGCATACGTGCTCTGGAAGACTGAGTTTATTTCAGTATGAAATCAAATACTTTGAGACAGATTACAGAAATGCTGGAGATAAAAGAACCAGTCTGGTTTTTCCATCTCCCAATTCTGCCAAAGCAATAAATGAGCTTGTTTCATCGTAACTGTGTTTTTTTTTTTTTCTCAGACCAAACTGCTCCCTATGACAGGTTTGTGTCATGTCTGGAGATGTGCACTTCTTATCTCGTCCGTTGACAGCTCAAGAGGCAGGGGCTGGATTTGGTGATAAAATTAAATCGATTAATCCTTTATCCACCATCCGATTTCTAGTGATCCGTGTAATGACAGCAATTTAAGATTGCATCAAGGGCACTAGCGATGATGGTTGAACTTAAATTTAGAATTAAAATGCAGGATTCATGAATACCAGACTAAATAGTACAAGCATTTCCATGTAAAACAGACGCAGCCTCCTCTCATTCCACCCTGCCGTTAGTTTTTAATTTCGACTGCTTAACCTTTCCCACTTCTATCATTATGCCGAGTCATATGGTGTAGGCAGACTGTCGGGTTCAGGCCCAGCTATCATTGACATTATCACAACGTAATGTTTTAATAATACCCTGCTTAGATTATGTATCACACTCTATTATACTAAATTTTTACATTTATACCCACCAGTGTTGCTGAACTTGTCCCCAATTTTAGACCGGGCGATCTGTTGTTCATCCATATCGTATTTTAGGTGTATTGTGCCAACCATTCAGGAAAACACACTAGAATTTATCAATCGTTAGGTTGTGTATTTTTCTATAGTACATACAGTGGATCAGGCAGAGAATCCCTGCTGATTACAGTTTACATCCAGTTTCTGTTCCCCAGGGCAGAGATTGATGGTTTCCTTCTAATAGTATCTGAATCATTAGCTAATGAGTTCCCGCGCACATATTAGCATATTAAAATATAGCAAAGGTGAATTTGTCTAAATAACTTAGTAGATTTACCTCCAATACAAGGATAGTCACTGACATGGGATCAAAAAATTGCAAAACGTGTCAAACCGTAGGTTTCCTGCGTAGGAAACTATGAGGTTGTATTCACACGTTGAGGCCAAAACCGCAAACTACACACTAGACAACCATTCTGTACATAGAAAAATTAATACACATATGATTTCCTTACTTTGTAGCAAAAGGTAGGCATGGATTAATTGAGAAAAGTAGATAAAATAATAATCAGCTCACCTTTCCGGGAGGACAATTCAGGGGGAAAACCACTTGTATTCACATAGGAACCCTGGTAGACCTTGCTTGATCAGGATGTTGCGCAAGGAGTGTAGGAGCACCCCAAGGCTGGTATCCAGCTCAGAAATGGAAGAAGGGTCCATGAGGACTGGGGTCCAGCACCAATAAAACAATGTTAAAATATAACTTTTACTGTGCAATTAAAAACATGGTGAGAAAAAACAAAAAGATAAAAAAAAGATTAAGGATCTGTAGCTGACGCTTTCCAAGTTAGAAACTCTTATTCATAGCTGAATTAGAGTTGCTAACTCGAATTGTGTTTTAACATTTATGAATCATTTCAGAATTATGTTTTAACATTTTCAACATTTTCTTATTGGTGCTGGAGCCGTGATCATGCACACTTTTTCCATGGCCTTATTGAACCATGAATGGGTGCCTAAACAATGCTTCAAAGCCATTTATAAATAACAGTGCAATACCATATATGAAATAACACTGCCATCAATTGTTTAATTCATAACATCATATAGTGCCAAAATTAGCATGTTGTAAAATACACAAACATTAATAAGTGCAGTAGTAAAAAGGTGAAACACCTCTGGGAGTTGTAGACTTGTAGACACTTGTGGTACAAACAAATTTTATTTTTTTGAGCCCATGAAGAGGCATAGAACTTAATGGTTGCACTCACTCAAGTGGTACAGGCTTAATGGTTACACTCTAGACTAGTCTTTAGGAAACTAGTACTATTGTCAAACATTTTAGGTATAGCTGCCTTGCTGCAGTCCCATAGATTCACCAACCTCAACTGCTCTTTATCAATCTCTGGGTGTCTTCTCTGAAAGCTTCTTTCTCCAGGATTTATCTCTACCTAGCTATTATTGATTATGCTTGCTTACATTTATTTATTTAGCTTGCTTATATAGAGTCAACATATTCTGCAGACATTATCACCCCTGTCACAACTGGGGCTCACAATCTATATTCCCAATTAGTATTTATTTTGTTGTCTTCACTAAACAGCCAGATGGACCCAACTCCTTTGAAGACTCTAGTCTCATCAGCATAGTCCTTGGTGACTCAAGGACCAAACCTTAACTCAAATGTTAGAACAGGCATCACTTTTTCACTACTGCTTACTATGCACACAAATGATGCCCCCAAACATATGCTAATTTGGACATTCTTCTTCAACACGCACAGCAGTTGTGGCTCAGCGCTTCCAATGCTACAGTGGTCACTGACAAGACAAATGCAAGACATCAAGCAATGGTCCCTTCTGACTTACATATTCCTTCCTTCTGATGGATAACATCCAGGAACATTCTTGGTGTCATCAACAAACACATGGATGGAGACACTCTTTGGACACTCAACTGATATCACAATTCTGTGCAACTCACAGCGAGTTGTTCTGAACCGGTCATGGCTCCTGCCTCTCATGTGGTTTCAGCCACACACTAATTAACTTCCTGTTTCTCAGTTCTTTTTATAATCTGTGGTACTGTATTGTCAACTAGTGGCAGATGCCAACATTGTAGGTGTACTTATAAAACTCCCAAAAAGCATCAATAGAGAATACATCCCACCAGACTTTTAGACATATTAATTAGTGATGATCGAACACTGAAATGCTCAAGTGCTCGTAACTCGAATTGAGCCCGATGTACGCTTGGATATGCTCGACTCGTAGCTCATGACCTGGTGAGTCCAAGAGAGAGAAAATATCCGGCTTCAGTGCGGCATGCAGCTTAGATGATTGAACTGAGCTTTTTAAGGGGACCCCAGCCCTCGAGCACCACATGCTACTCGGCACTACTCGGTCAAGCACCCCGATGCTCTATCAAGTATCGATCAGTGTTGAGCACGCTCGGCCATTACTAATCATAATATGATAATACTACATACTATGATTTCTAGAAGTCCTAGAATAACCAAGATTGCTAAACTATTCCATTTTTGCCCTTTCTTCATTCCATCCAAAAAAAAAAATGCATTAGTGAGACAAAATTTACTGTGAAAAATGCAATTAGAAGCATTAAAGACGGAAACAGCTGCAGCTTTCATAACGTCAATAATATGGGTGTTTTTACCTAATGTGTAAAAAAAAAATAATAATTTAAAAATATCTAGTACAGACAATTTCTGATGTGTAGATTTCTGTTTTATCACACCTTACCTTCCAAGCTGACATGTAAATTTCATGACCCAAAATGATAATTATTCTGCAAATTACAGAAACATGAATATGAGCTACTTCATCACGAGGAAGAAGAAGAGAATTGCTGAAGTGCAAAAACAGAATATGATAATGTGGCCTCATAGCAGAGAGCAGCATGGACCCTCCATGCTCACAATATTTATTTTGCTGAGATATTCATATGAGCAAAGTTATTGTCAGTATTTGTTTTATGACCTGTGAAATATTTAGCATTTTGTCTTCGCAAGACAAAAAATATTGGCTGATTCCTGGTGACTAGTGTTGGAGTCTGATTATTCGGGGTTTGGGATAGAATCAGTGGCAGGTAATTGGCAGAGGGTTAGTGGTAATTGTCAATGTCTGGTCTATCTATGGTGATAGTAGAAGTCTGATAACAATTGGTGCCTGATCCATATTGGTTAGTTGTAAAATCAGTGGCTGATACTGTATAGTCTGTAAAATTCTAAGGAGTAATGAAACAATTCTCACTTGACTCCTGGTGGTTATTTGTACAGTCTATGCCTTGAACGGTTGGTGTTAAGTCCATGTGGGTCAGTGGTATAGTAGGTAGCATTTACTTAATATTCTGTGAAATTTTAAGGGTTAATAAATCAATAATCACCTGATCCCTGATGCTCAGTGGTTCAGTCTGGGTAAACGCCATGTTTGCGATTGGTTCTGTCAGTGTTCTGTAAATTGAGTGACAGTCAGAAGTCTGCAGCACGAGTATCTATGACTACAATTAAAAGTGATCAGTTTCACTTAGTGATGAAAAGTAATATTATTGGAAACAATTAGTGGTTATTTTTATTCTCAAAATAAAATCTAAACTATAACCATAATGGCTCCCAGTCATAAAATAGCCAGAACACAATCTGCAGGGGACGCTGTACCCTATAATATGTAGTAGGGTTGCCATTGTTTGATATTTTGCAGCCTTTGCTTTTACGTAACTTTTTTGTTGAACAAAACAAAACGATATATCAATGTATACCAGCCCGATGGAGGCCAAAAAAGAGAAAATACATTGGATTATATTAGATACTTGCCAAACATTGGGATCAAATGTGATGTGAACAGAACCTGTCAAAAATCCTGCAATGTTTGATTAGCTCAAGATTATGCAAAACCTAATTATATTATTGAAGATACAAATACAAATACATACATAAAAATATACTTACTTATAGATAGATATTAACACAATAACTCTATAAAAATAGTGATACATAAGCATATGCCATACTGCATATATATTAACAGGAGCATCTCACAAAATTAGAATATCATCAAAAAGTCAATTTATTTCAGTTCTTCAATACAAAAAATGAAACTCATATATTATATAGAGTCATTACAGAGTGATCTATTTCACGTGTTTATTTCTGTTAATGTTGATGATTATGGCTTACAGCCAATGAAAACCCAAAAGTCATTATCTCAGTAAATTAGAATACTTTATAACACCAGCTTGAAAAATGATTTTAAAATCCGAAATGTATGATCAGTAAATGCACTCAATACTTGGCCGGGGCTCCTTAGGCATCAATTACTGCATCCATGCGAAGTGACATGGAGGCGATCAGCCTGTGGCATTGCTGAAGTGTTATGGAAGCCCAGGTTGCTTTGATAGCAGCCTTCAGCTCGTCTGCATTGTTGGATCTGGTGTCTCTCATCTTCCTCTTGACATTAACCCATATATTCTCTATGGGGTTAAGGTCAGGCGAGTTTGCTGGCCAATCAAGCACAGTGATATTGTTGTGTGTAAACCAGGTATTGGTACTTTTGGCAGTGTGGACATGTGCGAAGTAATGAAATTTCCATCTCCAAAAAGCTTGTCGGCAGAGAGAAGCATGAAGTGCTCTAAAGTTTCCTGGTAGACGGCTGCGCTGACTTTGGCCTTGATAAAACACAGTGGACCTACACCAGCAGATGACATGGCTCCTCAAACCATCACTGATTGTGGTATCTTCACTCTAGACCTCAAGCAGCTTGGATTTTCTGTTTCTCCACTCTTCCTCCAGACTCTGGGACCTTGATTTCCAATGTCTAGTGTGAGGTATCTACAATAAATGATGATTTCGGGAGCCATGTCATCTGCTGGTGTAGGTCCACTGCGTTTTATCAAGAATAAAGTAAACTTTATTCACCCATATACAGGCAAAGTTTCAGCTTCTAATTCGAAGCTCTTCTCATTCATCTCATATTTGAGAAAGTCTTCAAATGAGAAGCTGAAACGTCACATATATCTGAGTGAATAAAGTTTACTTTTTTTAGCTTATTTATCTTTGGAGTGCTGCTTCCATATATATATATGGAAAAGTTGGACTCCCCAACAGTGTCACCAGCAAAGCACCCCCACACATCACACCACCTCCTCCATGCTTCACGGGGGGAACCAGGCATGTAGAGTCCATCCGTTCACCTTTTCTGCGTGCAAAGCAGTAATCAAAGCAAAAGGTGGCTACTTTGAAGAACCTAGAATATAAGACATATTTTCAGTTGTTTCACACTTTTTTGTAAAGTGTAATGTATAATTCCACATGTGATAATTCATAGTTTTGATGCCTTCAGTGCGATTCTACAATTTTCATGGTCATGAAAATACAGAAAAATCGTTGAATGAGAAGGTGTGTCCAAACTTTTGGTCTGTACTGTATATATACTGTATATGTACATATATATATTACAGTACACATACGTATGACAACCGTGACACCTACAGTATAGACAGTACTGTACATTTTATATGTATATATATACACAGTATAGTATATGCTGTAGGTGTATGTCACATTTGCCATAGAGTACATGTATATATACAGTATAGTAAATACTGTAGGTGTGTGTCACTGTTATAGAGTACATGTATTCATATATACATAATATATATATATATATATATACGGTATATATATATAAAATCACATTGGTTGTCACTGTAGCTATACAGTACGTAGGTGTTCATGGGTCGGAGAGGTGTCAGCAACACTAGCCGTCATCTGCTGCCGCTAAAAAGGCCTCTAGAAATGTGCGACTCTAGAGGTCATTCTTTGTTACACAGGTGAAAAATAAGACTTTCCTTCCTTTACAGTGATCTTCAGGAACAGAGTTTCATATTCTGTTTTTCACTGTTAGAAAGTGCGCTGCGAGCATAAAAAGCAACTAAAAATATTCATAAAATGAGTGTTCATAGCATAGCCAAATAAATACCAGCACGATAAATGTAGTGTTCTAGTGTCCCCTGAGATAATTACTATTATTCCACCATACACTAATAAATACAATTAGTGTATGGTGCAAAAAATAGCTCATAAAAACATATATCTTTAAAAGTCATGTCCATTCCATAATTCCAGACTTTTCATAACCTGAAAATTAACATGGTCAAAATAATACTGAGCGTAAAGCTAGCAGTCATATCTTGGTCCTGGGCTTGGTCATGTTGAGGGCTGTAAAACTCCGCCCCTATCTCTTATTGGTGACTTTCTATGTACACTATATGTGGCCAGAAAGCTGCCAATCAGTGGTGTGGGCGGGGTTATAGAGCTCAACATTCAGAGAACTGCTAGATCTGCAGCAGGTAAAACAGGGATTTTATCAAAATAACAGAGAGAAGCCCAATAAGTGATACATCACTGGAATCAGAATCTCTGCCTCTACATTATGCTGCTCTCAGATAGAGTAGTAAAACCTGGTGACGGACAGAACTTATAGATCTGTAGCAAAGAAAACAGTGATAGTTTCAACATGACCACAACAGATGGCTACTTTTAGTTTGCATTTGTACACAGCTGTTTGACAGTCAGTTTTTTGGCATTTGTTTCAAAATGACAGCAAGCAGACCAATAAATTATACATAGCTGGAATCCGGGTCTCAGCGCCTGATTATCTTGCCACTCTCACATTACATAGGAAAAACTTGGATTCCCTTTACCTGCATTGTTCCCTGTTAGCCTATGTAATACATTGAATTTCTACTGTACGGTTTTATTGCTGTGAATATTCTGAAATGAATGTTTAATTGCTAGCCGTAAAATGGCTTGAAATAACTTGTAGTGAAATGAGTTATATAGGCAATAAGATAGTAAGAAAATTGTGCGAGAGGAAAAATTCTCACCCAACTGCCTAGAGAGGATAGGAAAGTGCACTGTTCAGACTTCATCAAATGACTCATTTTAACGAAAAATCAACTGCTAATGAAGCACTTAGGTGGAAGCTCAAGATAGACTGAAGATTCCTATTTAAGTCAGTGAGGAATTTTCAGCCAATTATGATGGTGCAATCAGACCATTCAGTCTACACTTAATCCATTCCCTCCCATCTTCAACCCAACGAGGTTATCCATTAAGCGGCACTAGTGCAGATCATTTTAAGCTTATGATTGACTAGGAGCCGATTGAGGGACATAGCTGAATACATACAACTCTAGAACTTTTATTTATTTGGTTCTTAAGCAGAGTTTTATGTAGATATCAGATTCCTGTTTCTGTAATTTTTTATTTAGATCTATTAGATTAAGGGCCATGTCACATAAAAAAAAATAATAATATAGAGTAGGAGGAGCTGAGCAGATTAATAGATTGGTGGTAAAATATTCAGTATATCTTATGTTCTATTTAGTTAAATTCCTGCATATTAGAAAATACTTTTTGACAGTGAGGGTGATCAATGAAGGGACCAAGCTGCCCCGAGAGGTGGTGAGTTCTCCTTCATTGGAAGTCTCCAGATGCTGGACAGACATCTGTCTGGGATGATATAGTGAATCCTGCATTGAGCAGGGGGTTGGACACGATGACCCTGGAGGTCCCATCCAACTTTAACATTCTATGATATTTGAGGCTAAAGGGTCCAGTGGGTGGTCTCACTCAATGATTGACCCCATTCCCTGTACAAGCATACTGTATACAGAGTTAGCTGTCAGTCACTCCGCTCCTCCAACTTTCTGCCTAGTGATACTTTATAAGACAACTTTTCAGTGAGTTGTAAAATTGACCCCCGCCATGGAGTCACCTGAAACATTACAATTTACCAGCAAGTTACGAACATATTATGGGTGTAGCACTACAATAAGTGGGACAGACCTCTCTATTCCATAGCTATGCTGCTAGTTATATGTCTATTACCAGAATTAAAGGGGTTGTCTTATGAGACACATTAAAGAAGCCCTCCTCCTATCAACATTTTTATCCTCTTAATATATTGCAATCATCATATTATATAGCACTGTTTGCTTACAATTGCTCATTTTGCCTTTCTACCGATAATTCTCTTTTTTCTGCTTTATGTAGAAACAGGAAGTCCCTTTTCCCTGCATGAGTCATCCCCCTCTTTAACCTCTGACTCATTTGCTCCTTCCTCCCCTCTGCCAGAGATTTTTGCAGTGATGATTCATAGGGACACAAAGAGACCTCCTGTTTCTACATAGAGCTTAGAAGGATTCAGCTAGTCAGTTTTTAATCACGTGATGTAATAGACCTAATGGAAAAGAGAAGAATTAGATGAGTAGAAAGGCAAAATGAGCAATTGTAAATACACAGTGCTATATAATATGATGATTGAAATATTTTAAGAGGATACAAATTTTGATTGGATGAGTGCTTTTTAGTGGCATAGCCAAAGAATATCAACTATCTAATGAGCAGGGGTCTCTGATCTCTTGTTCCAGTATCTGACCACCAGTGAGTGAAGAGGCACCGGCGTTGCATGCTCCGACTCTTTCCTTTCAGCACTATGTGAGTACCAGATACAGCTGAGAGTATTAGTTCTGCTGTATTCAGAACTCGAAAGACAATAAATGGACAGAGCCAGCGCATGTTCTGCCACGTCTACACTCATTGTTGGTCAGATGCCCACCAGAGATGGGACCTACATCTATCTATTGACTTTTTATGGCCTCATTCATCTATTGGACTTTTATGGCATTAACTTTCGATGTCCCGTACATTTCTCTGGTAAGACAACCCCTTTAATCCTTTGATTTCAAGTAAACAATTTGGGTAAATTTGGGCAGCCATCCAGCATTTGTAAATGGTTTGACGTTATAGAAAGTTGTTGAAAAGCTTGTAAATGTTATCTATAGCTATAAAATAAATATATGTAGTAAATAACAAAAAAATGGTAATAAAAGGCCTATGCAATTCATCATCCTTAGGCAAGGCATAGTACATGATTCCCCTCTTAGTAACTGACAATGAAGACCTGCATCAGTAAACACAATTTTAAATACAATTAACACAAATCTATATAAAGCATTGCTTCCGGCTTAATACAGAAAAAAGGGAAATATCCGCAGACGACATAGATACTAATAAATACTAGTGTTGAGCTGTCAAAAACTGTTTGTTAAATGTTAACATCTCTAGGGCTCCCAGGCTGTCATGACTTAATTACTACAGGATCTGTCTGTAATAAAGTCAGCAGACGGGGCATATAGGTGCTATAGCCGCTTCAGTTTAAGAATTTATGAAGATTAACTTGACAACTGTAAAACATAGTGATAACGTGGAAGTGATACGCACAGTGTTTAGGCTACTGGACAGCTCTGATTTAAAGGGAACGTAGGAAGAAGTCAGATTTCCCCATTGCCTGAATACTTATAAGGGCTTAAAGGGTTTATCCAGGACAATAAATGTACTTAAGCACTTTCAGGCAGTTAATTGCAACTTACCTGCCTATTGTGCTAGGTGCCGTTCTTTCCCTGCACAGAGAAGTCACAGACCACTCCTGCTGAGGATTCAGCTGCCTCTGCTAACACGACGGGGCGGGACTTCTGAGGTCATTCTGATTGACAGCTGGCTCCCACAGTTAGGCAGCAGGGATCCGGCCGTCAATCAGAATGACCTTGGAAGTCGACAGAGCAGAATGGAAAAGAAGCCTCCGCTCTGTAGATGTAACATCAGTAGAGGCTTCTGAATCGCCGACAGGAGCAGTCTGTGATCGCTCTGTGCCAGGAAAGAACGGCACCGGACACAACAGGCAGGCAAGCATTAATTACCTGCCTGTTAGTGCTTAGATACATTTTTTTGTAAAGTCCCAGATAACACCTTTAAAGTCTACAGGATAGGTCATCATCAATAGAAGATTGGTAGGTGGCCAATACCTGACAGATCTACCGATCAGGTGTTATTAAATCTCTGGCTGCAGCTGGATGTAAATGCTTTCAATGGAGCTATTGAGCATAACTGCATTCAAATAGTCGAGGACTTGTCGACACTGTCGACTGTCAAGTCCCACGATTTGGGAAACATATAGTATTTTATTGTTGCTCTGCTATGGAATCAGTTTGCCTTTTAGAAGCCCAGCTCTGATATAAGTAACCCCTCCTTTCTTCCCCAGTTAGTGTTTGTCAGTCGTCTTCATCTGATGTTCATCAATGTCCATCTCTGGATCTCCATTGCCTTTTTACCTACTACTGCTGTTGTATCTATTGCTGTTATTGTGCATAATACAAAAATTCAGCCTGAGAATAAACTTCTTCTGGAGTCTCCATATGTGCCTCTGCAGTAGAGTTAAAGCTATCTGATGAAGTTCTTGGTGTGAGTACTAGCTCAATACAGACATCTATAGAAATCTTTCTCAAGTGACCCACACTTGCAGCCTGGTTATGACGTCACATAGCTTCTATGGGAATTGGATCTTTGATGTAGTACCAGGCCTCGGCCTTCAGAGGCTACTACACTTTAAATGGAGCTTTGCTTAAAGCAAATAGCTGATTAATGGGAACTTCCGGGTCCCACACTGATCTGCTATTGATGACTTATCCTACAGATAGTCTGGGTATATGATATTAATGACATATGTCTTTAAATTATCACTATTCTGCCTAGTAACAGTGCTCTATAGTGTCCACATAATAGCACTTAGGCCCCAAAGTACAGTACCACAGGCTTCAAATCACCCCTCATTGTTAATTGCCTTGAGGAGGTTGGTAGAGGCCTAGATGTCTTTGAGGTGAAAATCACATGGAAACCTGTCCATTTTTCATAATGTATGGACAAAATTATTGGGCCACCTGCACATTACACCTGCAGGAGCTTTTATGATATCCCATTTTTAATCCATAGGCATTAATATGGAGTTGGTCCCTGTGCAGCTATAACAGTTTCCACTCTTCTGGTAAGGGTTTCTACAAGATTTTTGATGTGTCTATAAGAATTTATTTTTCATTGATCCAGAAGAGCATTTGTGAAATCAGATTCTGATGTTTGATAAGAGGGCTTGGCTCACAAACTAGGTTATAATTTGTCCCAATGTTATTGGATGGGTTGAGGTCTCGGTTCTGTGCAGCCGGTCATGTTCTGCCACATCAAACTCAACCAACCATGCCTTTATGGACCTCACATTTTTGCACTGAGGCACAGTCATGGGCAGCAGAAAAGGGCTTTCCCCAAAGATTCTTTACACGTTGAACATTTGCAGCAGATTTTTCTGCACCAAAACCCAGTGTTGACAGCAAAAAGCCAATGAAAATTCTGTGTGTTTCAGACACATTTGAAGCACTTTTTTCTTGTGTTTTAATGCATTTTAACTTGTGTTTTTTCCCTATACTGGGGGGTTGAAGAACGCTACAAAAATGCTGAACAATTTGACATGCTACAGATTTGAAAAAACTCTTTAATGGTTAAATCAGCAAGGAAAAAAATAAGCAGCGTGTGCTGAGATTTCAGAAATCTCACTCACTTTGCTGGTACTGTAAAATGCTGCAGTTTTTACTTTACTTTACAAACACATGGAAAAAAACGGTCAAAAACTCAGCATGTGAACAAGCCCAAACTGTTCTCACAATGCTGGAACCATACAAATGTCAAAAATGTCTTGGTATGTTAAAGGCTTCTGATTTCCCTTCACTGGAACTAAGGGGTCTAGGCCAACCCCTGAAAAACATCCACATAACATTACCCTTCCTCCACCAGACTTTATGGTGAGCGTAATGTCAAAGAGGAAATGTTCTCCTCGTACCCTGACTAATCCATCAGTCTGCCAGTGAGCGGGAGGGAGATTTCTCACTTCACAGAACACGTTTCCTCTACTCCAGATTCAGTGGTGGTGTGCTATACATCACTTCTTCTGAAGCTTAGAATTGTGCTTGGTGATGTACGGCTTCCGTGGAGTTGCTCAGCCATGGAAATCCATGCCATGAAGCTTTCACCTCACAGTTTATGTGCAGAGGAGGTTTGCAACTCTGCAGTTTATCTGACAGAACATTGACGACTCTTATGCCCTCTGTTCCGCAGCACTTGTCAACCCCACTCTGTAACTTGACGTGGTCTCCATTGCATGGCTGAGTTGCTGCAGTTCTTCCACCTATCCATAATATCATTCACAGGTGATCATGGAATATGTAGGAGGTAAGAAATATCATGATCAGACTTATTACACCGGTGACATCTATTACAGGACCACACTGATATCAGTGACCTCTTTAGAAAGATCCATTCTTCCACCGTGAGGTCAGATGGCACGGCGAGGGGCTGAATGATATACTGCTGTGGTAATGGGACTAATTGAAAAACCTGACTCTAATGATTAAGACGTTTGTCCCAAAGTAAATTGGTACAGTCCTTAGTAACATGATCACAAATGTTATATGTGGGACAACACAAGTCCCATCACTAGAGCACACGATCAATGGTGTTAAGAATTCTCTGACATTTACTCCCCTCAAAAATAATGAAAAATAACAGTATATTACAGGAGATTTTTTAAAATTTCTTTGTTTCCCCCAGCAACCAATCACATCAAAGCTTTCATTTCATATTCTGCTTTTCAAAAATTGAAAGCTGCTATTCGATTGGTTGCTGCACTCAGCAAAGACCGTTTCACTTTTAGACAGTTTTCATAGCTCTGCCCCATTGTTCCTCTAACGTGAGCGCTTTACAATTATTGTTTAATGGGTTCTCCATTTTCTAAGTGTGGAGTAAATGTAACATCCCGAGTAATAATATTACAAGCAATCTCCAGTTAGCTCTCAAGTACTATTTAAAATCCCCAAAGATAATGCTGATATTTTGCTTGTATAGAGCAGTCGTTTAGAGTATTACTAGTGAGAACCAGACTTCCGAGCTAAGCCGTTAATAATAGCTCTTAATCACAAAATGAAAATCTTGTAAGTCATGGACCAGCCTCAAATCTGTGAAATGTAATGAGGAGAAGAAGAAAAAAAGAGAAATAAACAGGAATTATTGAAGCGTTAACTGTTTCCTGGTAGCTCTATTATATTATATTGTGTATAGAATACTATGGTGAGGCTACAAGTCTGCGGTCACTGTAGTGACTGCAGACTTGTGAATTCTCACAGCGCGCACACTGCACATTGTTAGGATTCTCCGGCGCTGGTGCCATCAGCGGGCGGTCATGTGAGCGCAAATATGCGTTTTGAATAATTTTGGCCAAATTCCAACTAAATATGTCTGGCCTCGATTAATTCACTTGTATTGAGTGAGGCTGTGCACATCTAGTCTATATGTGACCGTATGTATGAAATCACATACTTGCGGTTATGTGCGAGCTCCTTGCACTGACGCTGGAGAATCCTCTAGGGATTCACAAGTCTGCAGTCACTCTATGTACTGGCAAGGCCGGACAACAGGGCCGGCTCCAGGTTTTTATGGGCCCCGGGCGAAAGAGCCTCAGTGGGCCCCTTTAACACAGACCACGATTCATGATGCACAGATACGGCAGAGAACTATAGATACAGTACAATGCCAAATACTTCACTTCTTCCATTACATAAGTGATATCTATTGTAAATTGTACAATAGCTCAAAAACCGCCAAATCCTCACAGCGCACAGTACAGACTGGACAGTACAGTCCTCCATACAATATTATGGACACCACAGTCTCCCCCTCATCACCCATATAATACCCCATGCAGGATGTCACCCCCCATATAATGCTCCATACAGAATACTGGACCCAATATAATGCTCCATACAGGATACTGGTCCCCATATAATGCTCCATACAGGATACTGGTCCCCATATAATGCTCCATACAAAGTATGGAGCTCTCCTCTGCGCTGCACTGCGTTCTGCACTGTTACGGCTCAGGAAAGGGCGCTGTGGAAAGACTCCCCATTATTATCATGATAGCCTCCCCATCATCATCAATGCCTGCCCATCATCATCTTCTCCCCATCATCAATGCCTGCTCATTATCATCAATGCCTGCCCATTATCATCATCTTCTCCCCATCATCATCAATGCCTCCCTATTATCAGCAATGACTGCCCATCATCATCTCCTCCCCATCATCATCAATGCCTGCCCATCATCATCTTCTCCCCATCATCAATGCCTGCCCATTATCATCAATGCCTGCCCATTATCATCATCTTCTCCCCATCATCATCATCAATGCCTCCCCATTATCAGCAATGCCTGCCCATCATCATCTTCTCCCCATCATCAATAATGCCTGCCCATTATCATCAATGCCTGCCCATTATCATCTTCTCCCCATCATCATCATCAATGCCTCCCCATTATCAGCAATGCCTGCCCATCATCATCTCCTCCCCATCATCATCAATGCCTGCCCATCATCATCTTCTCCCCATCATCAATGCCTGCCCATTATCATCATCTCCTCCCCATCATCATCAATGCCTGCCCATCATCATCTTCTCCCCATCATCAATGCCTGCCCATTATCATCAATGCCTGCCCATTATCATCATCTTCTCCCCATCATCATCAATGCCTCCCTATTATCAGCAATGACTGCCCATCATCATCTCCTCCCCATCATCATCAATGCCTGCCCATCATCATCTTCTCCCCATCATCAATGCCTGCCCATTATCATCAATGCCTGCCCATTATCATCATCTTCTCCCCATCATCATCATCAATGCCTCCCCATTATCAGCAATGCCTGCCCATCATCATCTCCTCCCCATCATCATCAATGCCTGCCCATCATCATCTTCTCCCCATCATCAATGCCTGCCCATTATCATCAATGCCTGCCCATTATCATCATCTTCTCCCCATCATCATCATCAATGCCTCCCCATTATCAGCAATGCCTGCCCATCATCATCTTCTCCCCATCATCAATAATGCCTGCCCATTATCATCAATGCCTGCCCATTATCATCATCTTCTCCCCATCATCATCATCAATGCCTCCCCATTATCAGCAATGCCTGCCCATCATCATCTTCTCCCCATCATCAATAATGCCTGCCCATTATCATCAATGCCTGCCCATTATCATCATCTTCTCCCCATCATCATCATCAATGCCTCTCCATTATCAGCAATGCCTGCCCATCATCACACACAGACAGCACACAAGCATTCTCTCACATACATACACACACACATACACACACACACAAAGCACCGTACTACATACACAGAGACACACACAGAGACACACACACACACGTCTTACCTGTCCAGCGTCCGCGCTCTCTGCCACAGCCGGCCGCTGAATGATGACGTAATTCAGCGGTGCTGCTGTGAGAGGAAGCGCCGGCGGCTTGCAGCGCCCCCTGG
This sequence comes from Oophaga sylvatica, assembly GCA_033576555.1. NCBI lineage: Eukaryota > Metazoa > Chordata > Amphibia > Anura > Dendrobatidae > Oophaga > Oophaga sylvatica. The sequence continues at coordinate 35,318,110 of JARQOD010000006.1, forward strand.
AGCCCGGAGCTGCGGCAGCGGAGGCACGGGAGAGGTAAGTATTGTGCCAGCTGATGCCGGGGCCCTGAGCAAGCGGGGGGGGCCCAGTGGCGGCGCTGACACCGCTCTCCTCCGCTAACGGGCGTGGGGTGCCAGACGGCGAGTGGGCCCCCCCGCCTGCTCAGGGCCCCGGCACTTGCCCGGGTGTGCCGGGTGCTGACGCCGGCCCTGCCGGACAACCTCTTTAATTCTTGTTGACTGTGAATATTGCTTTACTCTTTATTTTAATGGGTAACAACTTATTTTTTTATAACTATTTTGTCCACCATGGAGAGTTATGGAACTTTGGAAATCACTTTGTTAGAGGATTCCTCTTCATTTCTGGTAAAAAAAATATTGCATGTTAGTGGCTTCCAGACCTCTGCTTTTCCCTGGTCTATTTGCTTGTTTTTAGCTGTATTGATAGCATAACATACTTTTGGAGTACTGATGATGGCAGTGAAAGAGTCAGATCAGCACCTGTGTCTCACTAACTCTGGGGATAATCTGCTGCAGGAGATTGTTCTGATAAGGGATCTCTCATACAAGTGTATAACTCAGACGCGTACTTTCTGATGTTTTATCGGATAGCACTGACTCGGACCAATGTTATACTATGAGGCAGCACTGATCTGCAGTTTTCAGTCCAGCGTTTGATCCAAATTTACATAATTGATCCAATTCTCTTGCATAGGCCGGTGTCACACTTGCGATTGTGATGCGAGAAACCCGCACGTGTTTCTCACATCAACACCCGGCACTGCCGCCGGCCCTCGGACCGGAGCGTGCGGCACCGGCCATAAGAGAATCAATGCTCGTGTGACCCCCGGCCTAAGCCCAATGCTCCGAGGAAGAGAAAAGTGCTGACCTTTTCACTGCTATCTTCTGTACTCCAAAATAGTACGTTCTGATAGCAATGCAGCTAAATTTGCTCAGGCAAATTGACTGGGGAAATGCGGGAGTTTGGAAGCCACTTACGTGTAATCTTTGTTTTTACAGGAATTAAGAAAAATCACCCAATAAAGTGAATTGGCATATCATGGGGAGTACAATCATTTGATATGTCAAAATGTCAAAGTCGGTGACCGATCCACTAAAATCTAGAGAAACAAAAACTGTATCCACCTATCCGTGTGATATTATCATTCGATGGACGGACGGCATATTGCTTCACTTTGAGCTGCTTTTTAGATAAATATTTGTATAATGATTCCAGGCACAAAGAGTGCTGAACTACTGTCACTCCTGTTTCCACCTTTCCCCAATTACTGCTATTAATTTCATGGAACATTAGATGCAGTCGTTCTCATCTGTGGTACCAGCTGTCTGGGGCACGGTAAGACCTAAAGCCCATTGTACACTTACATTTTATGCTCCTTTATAGGACTGCACTGTGCTCAACTGAATAGTTTTTAAAACACGCTTGTCTGCAAGGCAGCGGGATTCTGCGTGTCTGCTCTGCTGGCATGCCGGTGCTGGAGGAAAGCAAATTGAAGTTGTTAGTTATGTTATTTTTATGTGTTTTGTGTTGCAGTTTTGCTATTTTGTGTACGTAAATACTGCATTGCACGGCTTATACGCCGATCAAGTGTGTTTCATGGCAGAAGTCGAAGAACAAGAAAAGTAATATGCGCTTTACTTGGTATCTTGGATCAAAGCTTATATTGTGTTGTATTATCGAGCAGAACTAGGAGTTTTAGTGCATATTTAGAAACATTTTAAGTGAAAGGAGACGTGATCTCTGGCGAGATTCAGAACTACTGAGGGCCAGAGGATCTGCTGCAACTATGCAGTATTTTCTTTATGTTAACACATTGTTTTTTTCGCTACGTTTTTTTCTGCACTGGAAATGCGTTGGCAGAAAAAAAAACTGCGCACATTTTTTGATGCATTCATTTGAATGGGTAAAAATACGCAATGAAAACTCTGGCCGAAAAAAACACGCACAGCAACTAAGTAAAAAAAATGCCAGGATAAAAATAAAAAACAGTGAGGAAATGAGACTTTAGAAACTTCATTTATTTTGCTTGTATTGTAAAAAGAGCTATGTTTTTTCAACACATGAATGCACCGAAAAAATGCAGCAAAAATGCTAAATGTGAATATAGCCCTACAGTAAATGGAAACATTATAGAGATATCTCCAGATGTGTATGTGTCAGTGTGACGTCTCACTGTGTCTCATCAGGTTAGGTCTGGCCATTTATAGTGTTAGGGGTTGTCCAAAACTTTGTCAGAAGGGTATACTAAAGAGTGAAAAAAAGTAGAATAAAACAAAAACGTACTCCTCTAGCAGATCAGTGATGCTCCTCCGTACTCTATGCGGTGTCCTCTGGCGGTCTCCTGACTAGGGAAATGTCAGGCGACCGCTAAAGCCAATCAATTCTAAAATAGTAGACAACCCCTTTAATTTATGAGTTTATAAGCACTTAACCAAAACTCAGCCCCTCAAAATTTTGACAACAGGTCTTTAGATAGATGTTATCACTAAATGTCTGTTGACCATTGTAGGGATTAAAAAATATTAGGTATACTAGCTCGGATACGGCACAATTACATGGACATATACATTGTTTGGAAATCTTTAGGTGTATCTATATATACCCACTACATGTAAAAGCCTCTCATTTTATATGCAGGCTTATGCAAAAGAGGTTTATTTCTCATTCAAGTGGAATCATAAAATCATAACATGCTCCATTGGATGGCAGATTGCAAGGATATTCGTGCCTAGAAGCATTGCCATATGGTTGATGGCATATGGAGGGCCTAAACTTTTCAACATTCAGTGCAGATGTTCAGGCTCAGGTCATGCTCTTTTGTCATACCGCAGTCCATATTTCAAGTTTGATGGAGTAACTGGGCCAATATTTGGATCAAGTATAAGATTGAGCAAACAAAAAAACCCAATTTTTTGATCTAAGACAATGCCATGCGTTTATCCAGGAAATATAAAATATTTGGTGGCGGCACAGAGTTCACATCTGAGACCACATTCTACGCCTGAGAACTGAGGGCAATGCACCAACCACGCTTCCACAACAGATTATTTTGTACTCGTATATGGATGCCATAGGGATACCATGCGTTAATGGAAGTTATTAGTGGATTTCAGGATGTGATATGGCATGTATATCTAGGTGGTCCATATTATAAAAAAAAAACTTGTAGTTGAAAACTTCTGCTAGTAAAGACCACAATTACAACTCAAGTGTTAATTTTTATGTGACCCATATAAGAGATCCCAGGGCAGGTTGATGCTGTAGCTTTCTCATTTCCATCCTTGCACTATGTCGGCTGCAACGGTTCTGTAACTGGTCTACAATTTTCTCCTTTTCAAGTCTCCCTAGGCAGAGGCTGCACCTTTGTGCAGAGATCTGGATTTTTTGTCACTTTCTTCAGTTTATAAAGGGTAACGGTAGATCCCCATTGACAAGAGCATTGAAGCTCAGATGAAAAGTGAATACTGTGTAAATTACTTCATTTTGACATTTTCCTTCTCCTCAAATGTGAAGTACAATATCAGCAACACATCTGCTCCAGTTTTTTATACCAGACTATTCCTATGTCATATTAGACAACAGGGACTGATTCCAGGGGATGACGAGAAATCCCGATAGATGTCACTTATGAACATAAACTTGTCACAAGCTAATTGTCTAGATATCTGTCGGCAGTCCATATATCCGGATGCTTACCTGTCTGTCTTAGAGGAATAATAATTTTGTGTATAGCTGCTTGCCTATAATAAACATTGCTACCATTGCTTACATTATGGTGGTAATGGTCATTGTCAGATAAATGCAGGTCAGATTCACTTTCTGGTTAATTAGACAAATTTTAGTTGGAGGAATTGAATTTTACAAACATTGGTTTCGATGAAACCCGTAAGGATTTTTCTTTATTACTCAATTTGTTTTTTCCTTTCCTTATTGCACGACTTTTCTCTATTTTTCCGATGATATAGCCGTGTGAGGGCTTGTGTTTTGCAAGACAAATTGTACATTTGAATGCCACCATCCATTTTATCATATCATGTACTGGAAAGCGGGTAAAAAAAATTCCAAGTGTGGCAAAATAGCAAAACAGAATGCAACTCTGCGATTTTTTTGGTGTTTTTTTTTATTTACAGCATTCCCTTTAATGCCAATATTAGGTCAGTACGATTACAGAGATACCAAATATGCATAATTTTTTTTTATTTAAGTGGTGAAAAAAAATTAAAAATTTGTATAAAAAATAATTTTGCTTGTGTCGACATATTCCCACAGTCATAACATTTAACATTTTTGGGATATGGCACTGTATGAAGGCTTGTATTTAGCACCCTCAAAAAATGTTTTTATTGACACTGTTTTGGGGTATATACGATGTTTTGATTGCTTGTTATTACATTTTATTTCTGTTGCTGCTCATAAAAAATGCAATTCTGGGGTTTTGATTTTTTTTTTTGCTACTCCATTTACCGATCAGATTGATTATTTTTACATTTTGATGAATTGGACTTTTATGAACGCAGCAATAACAAACAGGTGTACTTTTTATTTCTTAATTTTTAATAAGGTAAAAGTGGGGAAAAGTGGGATGATATGAACTTTTATATACAGTACAGACCAAAAGTTTGGACACACCTTCTCATTCAAAGATTTTTCTGAATTTTCATGACTATGAAAATTGTAGAATCACACTGAAGGCATCAAAACTATGAATTAACACATGTGGAATTATACGTTACACTTTACAAAAAAGTGTGAAACAACTGAAAATATGTCTTATATTCTAAGTTCTTCAAAGTAGCCACCTTTTGCTTTGATTACTGCTTTGCACGCAGAAAAGGTGAACGGATGGACTCTACATGCCTGGTTCCCACCGTGAAGCATGGAGGAGGTGGTGTGATGGTGTGGGGGTGCTTTGCTGGTGACACTGTTGGGGATTTATTCAAAATTGAAGCAGTGAGCGGTCCAGCTCACCCCAAACCATCTCGATTGGGTTCAGGTCTGGTGATTGTGGAGGCCAGGTCATCTGGCGTAGCACCCCAACACTCTCCTTCTTGGTCAAATAGCCCTTACACAGTCTGGAGGTGTGTTTGGGGTCATTGTCCTGTTGAAAAATAAATGATGGTCCAACTAGACGCAAACTGGATGGAATAGCATGCCGCTGCAAGATGCTGTGGTAGCCATGCTGGTTCAGTATGCCTTCAATTTTGAATAAATCCCCAACAGTGTCACCAGCAAAGCACCCCCACACCATCACACCACCTCCTCCATGCTTCACGGTGGGAACCAGGCATGTAGAGTCCATCCGTTCACCTTTTCTGCGTGCAAAGCAGTAATCAAAGCAAAAGGTGGCTACTTTGAAGAACCTAGAATATAAGACATATTTTCAGTTGTTTCACACTTTTTTGTAAAGTGTAATGTATAATTCCACATGTGTTAATTCATAGTTTTGATGCCTTCAGTGTGATTCTACAATTTTCACAGTCATGAAAATACAGAAAAATCGTTGAATGAGAAGGGGTGTCCAAACTTTTGGTCTGTACTGTATATATACAGCACGGTGGCTCAGTGGATAGCATTGCAGCGCTGCAGTCCTGGGTTTGAGTCCCACCAAGGACAACATCTGCAAGGAGTTTGTATGTTCTCCCCGTGTTTGCGTAGGTTTCCTCCGGGTACTCCGGTTTCCTCCCACACTCCAAAAAACATACTGATAGGGGATCTAGATTGTGAGCCCCATTGGGGACAGTGACAATAATGTGTGTAAAGCGCTGCGGAATATGTTAGCGCTATATAAAGATTATTATTATATATATATTTTCTTCCATTTTTTTTAAACTTTTTTCCTTAGCAGAAATCACGGTCTCCTATGAACATCAGCCATCAACTGTTTTTCACAGGAACACCGTGATGACAGACACAGTGGTCATCAGCAAACCCCTGGCTGTCATGGCAACCCATCAGCGTCACGCGATTGTGTCGTGAGAGCTCCAATGAAGAGTTAAAATGATGTTCTTTTCCTGCCGGCGTGCATTAAATGTCGCTGTCACAGCCAGTGGTGTCCCGGCTTTTAGAGGCAGATAATGGCTGAACATCACTGCCATCATCTGCCGGAAAGATGTAGGCTCGCAAGGGATGCGACATTTGATGAACATAGTCCTTCATATGTCATTAAGGGGTTAGATGGGGTATTGCTAGAATCGAAGATATTCTCTACCTATAGTTGTCTATGGGACTCGTGGAGAAAGTCATTTACAGATCTCCACTTTTTATGGCAGTCCCAGACAATTAAAGTCATCCACTGCTGATTTTGGCTTATATATACTGTTGTAAAATACTGACCAAATACTGAACGTGTGAACATGGGCTGATGCTGTCAGCACTGATTGGATAGTGTCAGTGGGCAGGGGTGCACCTCCAACCAGTCACACCCACTTGTTAATGTAATAATTTCTGGGAGCAATAATGGAGGAATAGCACCACACAGTTCTGAGAAAATATGCTCCAGAGTTGTCATGTCAGGAGAAATGCAAGCATGTACTAAAATAAACATTATGGTGAAAGAGGGTGAAAGGCCTTCTTTGAGGATGGGTCATTATTGTATCAATGGTGCTCACAGATCTCCTTTATTGTTTCCATAGCCCTAGAGGCTCATCCATACAAGTGGCTGAGTCTCCTACTTCTGTTTGTCCAACTCCACATCTTTGCAAGGCAAAGCCCATAAACTTGTTGATTGTCCATGAATACTAGACATCCACTTCACACATCCTTGTGTTATCAGCACACATACACAAAGGTTCATTGATCCATACACCTCCATTTTAAAAACAGATCCGTGTCATGATTGAGATCATCATGTCCTATCCTAATCTGTTTTGTGGGTCAGACTTGGCATGAAAGTCTATAGGAATCAGATAAAAACAGACAATAGAACACATACTTTTTAATTTAGTCTTCCATTAATGTTTCTTTCTTAAATGATCGATTACTAAATCCGCGCTCAGACTACCGCATTGAAACTCGGGCCAATCACGTCTGCAAATTGCCATGCTGCAGTTTTATAAACGTGCAGAAAATCAACCATGTTCATTGGCACACTGGCTGTAATGTGGCCGTCTATTTTCCCTATGTGATTCGTGGTGAACATGGACAGCATACGGGGACCGATTGTGTTCTCATCTGAGTGAGCCATGAGTCATTGGATAAAAAAATTCAAGCACTATCCATTCTTCACTCTTTAAAAATGGATGAGAAAAACTGATGGAAAACGCAAGCCAAACGAAAGCAAAACGGATGGCATGAGAGAGAAAAACATTCCATTTTTACAAAGATTTAGGCCACGTTATCATGTTCAGTATTTGGTCAGTATTTTACATCAGTATTTATAAGCCAAAACCAAGAGTGGAACAATCAGAGGAAAAGTATAATAGAAACATGTCACCACTTATGTATTTATCACCCACTCCTGATTTTGGCTACAAATACTGATGTAAAATACTGACCAAATACTGAATGTGTGAACGTGGCCTCAACAATGGAGTCGGATGTGAGAACGTAGCCTTAGGACTCATTAAGACATCAGAGATTATTCTTGTACGCAGAAAATGGCCCGATTTTCATCAATGTCTTGGATCTAAATTTCATTACTGTTTACCATCAGTGACTTCTATCTGTGAATGAGTAATTATTATTATTTATTATTATAGCACCATTTATTCCATGGCGCTTTACATGTGAGGAGGGGTGTACATAATAAAAACAAGTACAGTAATCTTAAACAATACAAGTCACGACTAGTACAGGAGGAGAGAGGACCCTGCCCACGAGGGCTCACAATCTACAAGGTGTGAGTTCTCACAGTGTTAAAAACATGTGAAAAACGTCTGACTTCTGATGTGACCTCAGCCTAAATTCACATGAACATATGAAAAATCATCTGTTTTTCATCCAGAAAAAAATGTCTAACATCCGTTTCTATACATCAATAATTTCCAATCTTAATAATTGCAATGGATCCGTTTGTGTGCCATATGAATGGTGTCTATATAGCATCTGTTTATTATGTTCAACCATTGAACTATAAGGATGAGATATATGGATGTAAGTTCAGAGAAGAGCGGCCGGAATGGTGATCGGTCTGCAAACAATGTCCTATGAGGAATGATTAGAAGATTTGGAAATGTTTACCTTGTGACAGAGAAGACTGAGAGGAGACTTATTAGATGTCTACAAATACCTGAAGGGCTGTCACACTTAGAAGGATCATCTTTATTCTCATTTGCACAAAGAAAGACTAGAAGCAATGGGATGAAACTGAATGGGAGGAGACAGATTAGATATTAGAAAACACTTTTTGACAGTGAGGTCGATCAGTGAGTGAAACAGGCTGCCACGAGAGGTGGTGAGTTCTCCTTCAATGGAAGTCTTCAAACAGAAGCTGGACAGACATCTGTCTGAGATGCTGTAGTGAATCCTGCATGGAGCAGGGGGGTTGGACACGATGACCCAGGAGGTCTCTTCCAACTCTAACAAGGTCGCTTGTCGTTGATTAAGGGCGTCAAACACAGTAATGCATGCTGGCCAGCGGGACGCCAACGATCAATAAATGGCCCAGGACATTCGAGCATGATCAGCGACATTGCAGCGGGGGCCCTGTTTCCGCTGCATGTCACACGTAGCGAGATCGCTGACAAGGTCGCTGTTGCGTCACAAAATCACTATGTGAGAAGGGGGCTTAACATTCTATGATTGTAACTAGTGCATGCTGTGATTGTTTTCATTCAAAGGGCTCATTCACATCACCATATTTTCAGGTCCGAAAGCTGTCCGTGAAAAAAAGGATGGCACATGGACAGCTCGAAGACCAATGTGTTTCAATGGGGCAGTGCATAAAATTGTTTTTTTTTTTTTACAGACTTAATCTGCACCTGAAAAAAAATTGCAGCATGCACTAGTTTTGGATGAGACTCGTTTATTCGAAAACAAAATGGTTCCCATACAGAACATCTGTATTAGATCCATTTTCTTAAGAATGCATTGCAGTTCTGTTCCATAGGAAACTGTAACTGTCCATAGAAAAAAAGAAAAAGAACACATGCCTTTGTGTGAATCACGCAGCTTTTAGATCACTGTGGATTTCTTGCAATCATGTGACGCGCACACGGTACCAGGGCTATGGGTTACTCGGCACCGAACCCATGGAAGTCTATGGGGGATGTCACTGGCAGCAGAGCTCGGTCCGTGGCCCTGGGCGCTCATTCAAAGGGGGAAATATTTACAGGGGAATTGTAGAAGTAGTTCGTGACGCCACCTGTGGTTTCTGATCAATTTGACCAGCGCTGCAAGATGAATCTTCTGAGGGGATGTTATGGGGCAGCTGGATGTTAAGTCTCCCACAGGTGAGACTTTTCCCTCGAAGTCTATGGTGGTGCAGGGTTCAGGCAATAACGCAGTCACACACAAGTCAGTCTCTTTCCATACCTTTACTGATGTTGTTGGCAGGTATATCCCGGGAAGCTGGTCAGGGTGGAGAATGCACATGCAGGTAATCGCTGAGCAGGTTTGAGGCCTCCTTTCCCTTTAAAATGTATGTGAGTCCTAACTTGCATAAAGTCAAGTTTAACTCGTAATGCAACAGCTACGCCCGGTCGACATTGTGGTAGAGCCTTTTCTGTCTCTGGTACTCAGATGTTGGTAAGAACGAAGTCCTCCTATGCAGTGCACTGCTAAAAGTCCTTGTCCTCCCTGACTCAAGTTACGTATCAACACTTAGGGCTACCTTCTGCGACTTGAAGTCCAGCAAGGATTCCGGTTTTCTATTACTAGCCGTGAAGTACTAGCAATGCTTCGGACCCGGCGTCCGGTTAACACGTGACGGTGATTATCACCCAGGTCACTATTCCTTTCTTCTCCACTCGCCTGTCGCCCTGCTCTCACCCTTAACATAAGCACGGGTAGCAGTAGGTGTAGTTGTCAGCTTTCTTTCTTTCCAGCTCACTGACTGTTCTCAGTTGGCTCGTTGTTGTAACACTGTCGTCCCCTTCCTTCTCTTCCTTCACAGACTCTGTCCAGAGCAGCTTTCAGGACATTCCGTCAGACTGAGTATAAGCCCGCTCGAGAGTCACTTTCCACACTCATAGGGAACACAGTCAGCCTGTTCTGAGGTAACAGCTTCAATCTCTCTCCTTCTGTCTCTGACAGGAATCACTTCAGCTCTCACAGAGCTCTGACAGGAACTAATCTGAATCTCTTCTCAGACTAGAAAGACTACTGAACACAACTGCTACGTCTCACTAACCTTATATATCCTAAGGTTCCCTCTAGTGGTACTGTTGGGAAATGTGAGTGTGAATGAATATCAGGTTTTGCAATTACCTTTTCTGTGCACTCTCCTGGGAACATGTGTACCAAGCGCAGCTGGGCCACACATCTTTTTAAATTTTTGAAATAAACTACAAATTTTTTTCATCGAAGAAGCTGGATTTTCTCCTTTTCTTTGAAACTGTCAATGGTCTTGGAAATCATGATTAAGTTTTTCTGGATATAACTGAAGTTTTTTAATATGTTCATGTGAACCTACCCTACCTTCCCAAGATGAACTTTTGGTGAGTTTTTGATGTAAGATAGGTTATTTGCATTTTTTTTTTCAAAAATCTTCAACATCAAAAACTCATCGTGTGAATGTAACTTACTGTCAGTGCAAGTTGAAAAATACTCATGTGAACTAACACACTGATTAACATTAGTTGCATGCTGACAGCACACGGACCGATTCGGAATATAACATTATGTTGCATGGTGGCAAAGCTTTCATTTTACGGCAGCCATAAACAATGGGGACTTTGGCCTGAAATGTTCTTTGTGACTTTTTTACAGTGTCACCAGCGTCCTCTGATAATTCACCGCTCCTCTGCCCATTGTGTTTTCTAAAGGTCTTTCATTTGCTCCTGCACAAGAACACAGAGGGTCATTGTTGTACGCGGGGAATACATCTGCCAGTGGTTTGCACTGAGGATTAGACTGATTGGAGGCAGAAAAAGAGACATTGCCCTTAGCCAAGCAAGCTGAGCCGATTTTCAATTGAACAGCATGTAAAAACATCTGTAATCAAAATGAACTATAGGATTAAGCAGAATATGTATCTGGCTGGATGTTCTATATGAGAAGGTCGGTTATTTTCCCAGCGACAGCTTGTCCCATAGACGGTCCCCGATAATGCAGATTGAATTACTTTGCCTAATAACACAGATTGAATTATAATACACTTTATGCAGCATTATTGCGTATTATTCATCAGATAAAAGCTAGACAATTATTTAGATAGGTTTCTGTGTTTTTTCATCAGGTAGAGATTGTTGGGGGATTTGACCGGGATGGGATTTAAAGAACAAATTTTAATCCACAAACAGATGGATTATGTGATGTATAAAAGTGAGAATTTAAGCAGATTTTCTAAAGATTTTTGGTCCAATGTCCGGAGACAAAATAGAGAATGGGCTTCTGTCTCATTAAGATAATGACTTGAATGATCTTGATCACGGTCCGCTTGGCCCCCTATGCTGGAATTATACCACATGACGGATGTAAACTGGAAGATACTAAAAAAAAAAACACTGTCAAATTCTTTGTTTGCTGAAAAGCCAACTCTGCATTCATTCTCATTCTCATTTCTTCGTTAGGAAATCATTGATTTAGGCCGTGACCCTTCAGAAAATCCAAGCGAGAGCCTCAGGGCCACAACCAAAACTTACCCAACCTTGCAGAAAATCTTCATGTGTTAACACAAGATAAAGCAAAATCTGTAATACTTTTTTTTTGCCAATAGGACACAATCGATAAAAGTTCAAGCTAGCTGCCTGCATTTCTAAAATGCTTCGCAACAAAAGGATTTAGGCATTTATTTGTAGAGAACAGAGAAGATTACAGATATATACCGACATACAGATAGAGGAGAGCTGAGTTTGTCACCTGGAAGATTTCAGTATTATACTTTGATGTGTAATGGTTTGCTATATATGTGTGTGTGTTTGTGTGTGTGAGTGCGTATGTATATGTATATATATATATATGTATATATATATATACATTTAGAATGAATTCCGCAATTTTTGTGCACATGATGCGTTATTTTCCACGAAAAAAAACGCATCGCGGAAAAAGAAGCAACATGTTCATTAATTTCGCAAATTCTAGCGTTTTTCCCGCTATATTATTGACCTAGAAAGTTCAGGGAAAAATCGCGGTAAAAACCGTAAAATCCGCGCAAAAAAATGCATCAAAAACGCGCAAAAAACCGTGCGTTTTTGCCGCAAAAAAAGTCCGGTTTTGCTCAGGAATATTCTGCAAACATTCCTGAACGTGTGCACTTAGCCTTAATGTGTCTCAGAGTCAAGTACAAGGAATAAAAAAAGATTTGAAGAGACTGGAGATGTGTTTGACAAGCCCAGATCCGGCAGACCCCGCAAGACTACTGCTCAGGAGGAACGTTTGTTGGTTAGAAAATCCAAAGCAAGCCCCTCTTCCACTGCAGCAGAGCTCCAACAGGCCTGGTCACCTCAAGTCCCTGTGTCAACTAGAACAGTTTGTAGGATTCTGTCTCTAAATGGCCTCCATAGTCGAATCAGTGCCCAGAAGCCAGCACTAAATAAAATGCAAATAAATAACCGTGTGGCACAGTCCCACAGCCTGCTAAACAGATGGATGCTGGAAAAGTGGCAGAAGGTGGATTTCTCTGATGAATCTTCAGTAGGGCTCAGTTAGATAAAAAAAACAAGTAGGTGAGAAGAAAGGTGTACTGTATATACTCGTGTATAAGCCGACCCGTGTATAAGCCGACCCCCCTAATTTTGCCACAAAAAACTGGGAAAAGTTATTGACTCGTGTATAAGCCGGGTGTATAAACTGCCCTCCTGCTCTGTGCTGCCCCTGTCCTGCTCCTTGCTCCCCCATCCAGCTCTGTGCTCCCCCAATCTCCTCTGTACTCCCCCCTCCTGCTCCGTCCTCCGCTGTGCTCCCCCATTCCTTCTCCGTCCTCCTGTGCCCCCCGTCCTGCTCAGTGCTCCTCTGTGCCCTCCATCCTCCCTGTCCTGCTCCATGCTTCCCCCGTCCTCCTCCACGCTTCCCCCGTCCACCGATCTCTCCCTCCCTCCTGCTCCATGCTTCCCCCGTCCTCCGTTCTCCCCGTCCTCCTCCATGCTTCCCCCGTCCTGCTCCAGCTTCCCCCGTCCTCCTCTATGCTTCCCCCGTCCACCGATCTCCCCCCGTCCTGCTCCAGCTTCCCCCGTCCTCCATGCTTCCCCGTCCACCGTTCTCCCCCCGTCCTGCTCGTGCTCCTTGTCCTCTCCTCCATCATACTCACCCCTCCCCGTGCCATCGCTGAGCGTCCCTGCAATCCTGCGTTCTCCCCGTCTTCCTGCAGCTCTTCAGCACTGAGCGGTGATGTAATACCGCTCATTAAGGCCATGAATATGGAGGCCACGCCCATGGGAGTGGCGTCGCGTCCATATTACATGACCTTAATGAGCGGGTATTACATCACCGCTCAGTGCAGAAGAGCTGCAGGAAGGGGAGAACGCAGGATTGCAGGGACCCTCAGCGATGGCACGGGGAGGGGTGAGTATGATCCCAGCCACCGGCTCCTGCCGCGGCATCCCCTCCCCCGCTGGTTTCTGCCCTATGACTCGTGTATAAGCCGAGGGGCATTTTCAGCACGAAAAAAGGTACTGAAAATCTCGGCTTATACACGAGTATATACGGTAATTAAATGTTTGGCCACCAAAGGATGCACCAAGCGCCTGTGCTGGTTTAAGCAGTCATTCTGTACTGACAGAAATTCACAGGCAAATTGCATGAAAGCGGTCGGGCCGAAACTTTTCTGAGGTTTGCTTTGTTTCCCAATTTCAGCTGCAGTATGGCATTGCAGTGACAAAAACTCAAAGCTATGTGGGTCAGGACATGATCTGTGTATTGTCAGTGGTGGTGGACAGTGTCAGTTTATTAGAACAGTACACTTTTGCCAACTTTACACATAAAATGAATTCAAGAGTCTATAAAACTACCAAACTAGAATCTCACCAGTCTCCTGTCCCTTGTTTTGTGTTGTATTTTTTTAGCAGTAAATAGGGAGGCTATGGAGTATGGATGATTCTAGATAAAAATGACATACAATTCAGAATTTAAACCTTTAGTGTAAAAAGTGCCATTAACAGAATCTCTATAGAAAAAAATGAGCAGAACACGCTCACTCTCACAAAAAGTGACTATGCCGTCAGAGTCCAATCCAGTCTATAAAGTCTCAAGAGCAGACAATGGTTCAGTATGAATATGATTCACCAGACTGAATGGCTATCACCGCATTAATGGAGATAAAATGTGCATGGCAATTGAGAAGTTAATGAAAATCATTAGTTCTGTGAAAAGAGCTTCGTAATTCGTGGCTCCATCTCCACATCAAGTGTAACAGTCTCTCAGGTTTAGGACGCTGTGTCCTCCACCAAACAGTGCACAGGAAAAGGTTATTAACATTGAATGGAGGCCATTCTCTCGGGAGAGTTGCAGATAAAATGACCAAGGAAAGAAATAGCACAACTTCTCAAATTAGCATAATTACTAATTATCTCTTAATAGCCCCACTTGGCTTTAGAGACTTGGCTCTTGAAATTCCGCTTAAAGTTCAGTCAGGAAAAACAAATTTCACGCTGAAATGTCTCAATAACACAGCTGAGGTGCAGAAGTAATCGCCTCATTTAGGTAAAGAGAAGCAAATGGACATACGGATAATCATGAACCCTATTTACGTGCATAATCATATGAACCTACACACATTTCAGGTCCACATACAGTGTAAAATAAGAGTCTATGTTCACATGTAGCAGACACACTGGAAATTTGCTGGGGGGACAATTACAGCAGATTTTCACCATAAATTTCACCCTTTTGCAATTGTGTGAAATTTGTAGAAAATGTGAAAACTGGATCAACTAAAGATCTGCATGCCAATGTTGGTCACCGTGATTAAGGTGCAGCTTTGAAACTAGATACTAAGGGCAAAAAAAGGCAAAAGGCAGCATAGAACAATATGAATACAGAAGATCGAAAAGTAGATAGACTTTTAATAGTGGGCAGCACTGTAGGTGGATTGGTCGCGCACTGCAGTTTGCACTTATGTATCCTCATTTGGTGCAGTGGACTTCCCTTGGTCATCGGTCCAGTCCATACTAGGATTGAACAGTAAGCATGGTAGCAGAAAAATGACCCATATGGGGCCACACTCCAAGGATTTGAGGAATAAAGGACAATCTGGTGTTTGCAGGTGCTGCTGGGTCTAAAGGAAACAGGGTGAACAGGAGAATAGAAAGAGGGGAGTTTTTTTGACAACACATTTCATAATTGTTCTAACTCCTGCATCAGGTTCCTGCAAACACCACATTTTCCTTTTTTTCCCTGAAGTTCCATGTCTGACTTGGTAAGGTTCAGAGGCTGGAGCAGTGTTGTGCTTGCAATGTGTACAACCTTACCAGGTAAGCGCCTCCCTTGAGTCTCTATTTCTGTTTTATCCCACCGATTTCACACATGGAGCACCCCTGCTTCTCAATCTTTCACGCTCCAAGGATTTGTCACCAATTTATTTTCTGAATCTACAGTTACAAAAAAAATCATTAAGAGTTCAGTATCAAATTAGAGGCATAGAAAGGCACAACACGAGATTACAGATTCTTGTGGGTGATGTAGCTTGCTCATTCGGCTGACAACTAACACCGATCTCTACATATTAGGGGCAGAAATATCATTGGTGCAACTTGTGCGTTGCGCAGGGGCCCAACAGGTAAGAAGAGGGCCACTACCACCTCAAAGCAGATGGAATTGTGCATTAAGATAAGCTCTTGGACAGCATATTTTGTTCTTGCAAAAGGGGTCCTCTTCTGTCTCTGTCTGCCAGTGCTCCATTGTGACAGGGTCACTGGCATGGTATATGAGGGGAGGTATGTGTCATAAAGATTGCTTTCTTCTGTGATCTAGGAACCCATAAGTTTCAATTAAGCATGCTAGGTGAGAAAGGAATTAATCAGCCATGTTATGGATGCGTTTGTAGGTGAGAAGATATGAGACGGGAGGGACGCCTACTCATCATATCTCCACCTCACTGGTGTGGCTGAGATGTTAAATGTCCAGCCATTTTTTTTTCTGTCTGGGTTGTGTGGAGGAAGGAGGCCTCCAGACTGAAGCTCCTGCGAGAGCTGCCATATGTGTTTTACCAGAAGTACAGGGCAGGACTTTATATGAACTTTTTACTTTCATTTGAGCCAGAAAGGCTGTTTTCTGTTACCAGTATGGGTTTTTGGTTTATGATGCAATTAACCACCCATAGACTTTAACCAAACGTGTTCCTGTGTCTACCCTGAGGAGCAGCTAAGTGAACCGGCCTTTCACATCCATATAAATGCATTTTGGGGTTTTGTTAAGCAAGCATGTGCTTTCAAAGAGAAAAGGGGAGTAAGCCACTGCCATACACCTCCAACAGTCACTTATTTATTCTCAGAACAAAGGAAGTCAACTGGCTGGATCTTTCTTTTTAATCGGGATGTCACCACACACTACATTAGTTCTACCTAAATTTGCAGGTTTAGCCAATATTGCTGTTTTGTGCATCGGCCCCTTTGAATACCCACATTCATAAGGTAAACGTTATAAAGATGTTATCGTGACAAAAATAAAATGGACTAACATCAGACATCCCCTTCAGTCAACTATTATTCACTCCCGTGGATGGCTGGATGTAAGCAGTGAAGAATGGAGCTGAACAGCACAGCTCTGGTCACTGTGTTGTGACCTTTCCGGGGAACTGCATCTCAGGTCCTATTCAAGAGGAGCCAGGTTTTGGATCCCCCCAAAGGATAGGTATTCAATACTTTTACCCCAAACAACCCTTTTAAGGTACAAGAAAGTGGCTGCTATCACTAATTAAATGCCATATCTAGTGTTTGATCATAGTCTTCTGGGTAAAATATTATTTACTAGACTAATATCTGATTTTAAATAGGTGGAAAAAGTTAAACTGAGCTACAAAACTTACAGGGTGAAAGACTTGCCAACACTTAAAGATAATCTGTCATCAGGATCAGGCACGATAAACTGAAGGTATGGGCATAAAGGCGCTATTCTGCTGATTTAATAGGTACCTTCACTGTACAAATCCACTGCCTGGTAATTCTTTAATTACCATTAGAAGTTTTTATTGCAATAAGCTGCTCATGCATTAGGGCAGGCCTGTGGGGCAGGTCTGTGAGTACAGTCTACATCTCTGCCACAACCCCACAGCTGTTTCTGGCATAAGTATCTTTATACTGTTTAAAATTCTGCGTCGGAGACGTCCTTTCCGCGGGCGTCGTTTGCGCATATCAATTTGGTTGCAGGCTTCAGTAAAATGGCTCCGTTGTCGGCACATGCACACTTTAACATCCCAGCATGCTTCAGGAGAATGGCACCTGTGTCGGCGCATGCGCAGATTGCGATCTCGGTTCAATAATAAGCAAAGCATTATCTTCCTAGAGATAAGCCACTATCAGAAGAGTCTTCCAGAGCAGCTCTCTCATAGAGAACACAGAAGTGGTCAGCTGCGCCAGGCATTCTTATGCACAGATAAGTCAAAGTCAAAGGAAATAGCTGCCAACTGTACAATTGTTTGGCCATATTTATGGGGGCTTAAGTCTTTGGGAGCCTTTAGAGCTAATAAATACAGAGGCATTTAGTGACGATACTTTTAAAGATGATCTATCATCAGGTTGAAAGAACATAGTTTTTGCTCTTATTTTGCTTGCACTGCTCCCCCTAGTATGTATTTTTTTAAATTTTCCCTGCGAGCACCATCTTTTTGATGAAGCACCAAATGAAAAAGCCCATACTTCTGTAACCGTACAGTGGCATGTAAAAGTTTGGGCACCCTTGGTCAAAACTACTATTATTGTGAACAGTTAAGCAAGTTAAAGATGAAAGAACCTCTAAAAGGCCAAAAGTTAAAGATGATACATTTCCCTTGTATTTTAGGCAAAAAAAAACCAACATATATATATATATATATATATATATATATATATATATATAATAGCAATTTTTTACATTTTAAAAATTACAAAAAGGAAATTGGGTTGATGCAAAAGTTTTGGCATCCCTGGAGATTTATGGGCTCAGATAACTTTGACCAAGGTTTTCGACCTTAGTTAGCCTGTTAGGGTTATGGCTAGTTCACTATCATCACTAGGAAAGGCTAGGTGATGCAAATTTCCCAGCTTTATAAAAACTGAGCCCCCTCTAACCTCATGCCAAAAACCAGCAGCCATGGGTTCTTCCAAGCAGTCACCTAGCACTCTGAAAGTGAAGGCCCACAAAGGAGGAGAAGGCCATAAGAAGATAGAAAAATTGCCATTTCCTCAGTTTGAAATGTAATTAAGAAATGGTAGTTAACAGGAACATTGGAGATCAAGATAAGGTTTGGAAGATCAAGCTAAATTTCAGAGAGAGCTGCTCGTAGGATTGCTGGAGAGGTAAATCAGAACCCCTGCTTGATAAGTCTGATGCATTTTGGAAACAAGTCCTGTCTGAACCGATGAAATTAAAATAGAATTCTCTGGCCACAAAGCTCAAATGTTTGTGTGGAGAAATAAGGGCACAGAATTTCAGGAAAAGAACATCTTGACAACCATTAAGCATGGGGGTAGATCAATCATGCTTTGGGGTTGTGTTGCAGCCAATGGCATGGGGAACATTTCACGCGTAGAGGGAAAAATGGATTTAATGAAATTTCAACAAATTCTTGATGCAAACATAACACCATCTGTAAAATATCTGCCATTGAAAAGAAGATGGCTTCTACAAATGGATAATGATCCTAAACACATGTCAAAATCCAGAGTAGACTACCTCAAAAGGCGCAAGCTGAATGTTTTACAATGACCCTCACAGTCCCCTGATCAAAACATCATTGAAAATCTTTGGCTAGACCTCAAAATAACAGTGCATGCAAGACGACCCAGGAATCTCACAAAACTGGAAGAATTTTCCAAGGAAGAATGGATGAAAATCTGTCACGGGTCAGTAGTGGGAAAACAGGGGATGAGGAACCTTGGCCCCTGAACTGCCCCTCAGGCTAGGGGGGTGCCCTGTCTTTCCTTAACTTGGGGGTACCCTTGAAGGTAGGGAGGCCCAAGTCACCGACCTGTCCCTATCTCCTGTTTAGCCGTGAGCTAAACCCTACAACCCCCTCTCCAGGAGGTGAGACATAGAATAAAGTGAACTGCACCAATATAACAAAAGGAAAGAAAAGACAGACACCTCGTGGACAAGGCAACAAAAAAAACAAAACTTAGCTTTCTCTGCTGCAATGCACCGCACAGCAGAGTAAGGCCACAGATCACAGTATACAGCTGCAGCACCAGAAAGCTCCTGACTCCAGCTTGGTTGGTCTCCAAAAGGACCTATCACCAACAGTCAGCTGATGAATCAGGTGACCTTTTAAAGGATGGTGGGAGTGGTCACCACCTGCATCAGCAAACTCAGCAGCAATGTAATTACACCAGCGAGCACCGGGGGAAAAAACAGACATTAACCCCTGATGGCCTGAAAGGAAAAAATAATTAATATGAAACGCAAAATCTGCCACAGATCCAAAAATGAATCGTGACAAAATCCCTTAACCCCTTAATGTCCACTGACATGCAGAGTCCGTCATGGCAAGGTGCCAGTTCCGGCACCAGGACGGACTCTGCACGTCATGGCTTTGATCTACCACTGCGTTTAAACACGCAGTGGTAGATCAGTGCCGACAGCTGTCACAGACAGCTGACAGGCACGGCAAGCGGTGCGGGGACCTTTGCCGTCGGTCCCCGCACTCACAGCGCTGTGATTGGTCAGTCAATCTGACTGACCAAACACAGCAGCGATCGCGCAGGAGAAGCTGAAATTTCAGCTTCCCCAGCGCGATCAGTGCAGGAGCCGGCGCTGCAGTGGCCAGGCTTCCTGCACTGACAGCCAGGAGTGGAGCCCCCACCGCCCCTGGCTGATTAACCCCCTGACTGCTGCGATCGAGCGCGATCGCAGAGCTCAGGGGGGGAGGCAGAGGGTCGGGAGCTCCCTCTGCCTCAGATCAGCACCCTGCAATGTATTTGCAGGGGCCGATCTCTGCCTTGATGACCCGGGGGTTGTCATGACAACCTCCGGGTCATTTAGCTACGGGAAGCTGCTGTGATCATTGTCACAGCAGCTTCCACTATAGTTGCAATGCATTGCAATGCCAGAGCATTGCAATGCATTGTAACTGCAATAAAAAGTAAAAAAAAGTGAAAGTCCCATAAAGGGACAAGTTAAAAAAAATATTTTTTTAAAAAAATTGTAAAAAAAATATTAAAAAATAATTTAAAAAAAATCCCTAAAAAATACACATTTTTATGTAATAAAAAAAATAAAAAACAAAAAACATACACATGTTAGGTATCGCCACGTCCGTAAAAATCCCATCTATAAAAGCGTAACCCTAGTTAACCCCTTCAGTGAAAGCCGTAAAAAAAAAACACAAAAAGTAGTAAATTATACTTTTTCCAAGCGGTATCATTATACCGCTTGGAAAAAGTGCAATAACACGCGATCAAAAAGTCAGATATAAATAATCATGGTACCGCTGAAAACGTCATCTTGTCCCGCAAAAAACAAGCCACTATACAACATCATCAGCAAAAAAAAAAAAAGTTATAGCTCGCGGAATAAACTGATGCAAAAATAATTATTTTTTCTATAAAATTTTTTATTGTGTAAAAAACGCCAAAACATAAAAAAAAATATATAAATGAGGAATCGCCGTAACCGTAGTGACCCAAGAATAAAGCTGCTTTATCAATTTTACCACACACGGAACGGAGGAAAAAAAAAAAAAACAATTCCTGAATTGCTGGTTTTTGTTCATTCTGATTCCACAAAAATCGGAATAGGAAACGATCAAAAAACGTTATGTGCCTGAATATGGTACCAATAAAAACGTCAGCTCGTCCCGCAAAAAATAAGCCCACAGATAACTCTGTCGGCCGAAATATGGAAAAATTATAGCTCTCAAAATACGGCGATGCAAAAATTTCTTACAAAAAATTATTCCAAGAAAAAGCATCTTTAGTGTGTGACAGAAGCTAAACATGAAAAAAGGGTGTAAATCTGGTATCGCTGTAATCGCACCGATCCAAGGAATAAAGTCGCCTAATCACTAATACCGCACGAGGAACGGCGTAAAAAAGAAAACCAATTCTTCACCTTTTGTGGATTTGTTCATTGTGCCTCCCAAAGATCGCAGTAAGGCGATCACAGTGGTTCCCCCCCACATATGGGCTATCAGCGTACTCAGGATAAAATGCACAATAGCTTTTGGGGTCCTATTTCTCCTGTTACCCTTATAAAAATAAAAATTTGGGGCAAAAAGGTAATTTTTGTGGAAAAAAATATGATTTTTTTATTTTCACGGCTCTACATTATAAACTTCTGTGAAGCCCTTGGGGGTTCAAAGTGCTGACCACACATCTAGATAAGTTCCTTGGGGGGTCTAGTTTGCAAAATGGGGTAATTTATGGGGGTTTCTACTGTTTAGGCACATCAGGGGCTCTCCAAGCGCGACATGACACCCGCAGACCATTCCATCAAAGTCTGCATTTAAAAACGGTGCTCCTTCCCTTCCGAGCTCTGCCATGCGTCAAAATAGTGGTTCCCCCCCACATATGGTATATCAGCGTACTCAGGACAAATTGCACAATAGCTTTTGGGGTCCTATTTCTCCTGTTACCCTTAGAAAAATAAAAATTTGGGGGCAAAAAGATTATTTTTGTGGAAAAAAATATGATATTTTATTTTCACGACTCTACGTTATAAACTTCTGTGAAGCACTTGGGGGTTCAAAGTGCTCACCACACATCTAGATAAGTTCCTTGGGGGGTCTAGTTTCCAAAATGGAGTCACTTGTGGGGGGTTTCTACTGTTTAGGCACATCAGGGGCTCTCCAAACGTGACATGACACCCGCAGACCATTCCATCAAAATCTGCATTTGAAAAAGGCGCTCCTTCCCTTTCCAGCTCTGCCATGCGCCCAAATAGTGGTTTACCCCCACATATGGGGTATCAGCGTACTCAGGACAAATTGCACAATAACTTTTGGGGTCCTTTTACCCTTTGGGAAATAAAAATTGGGGGTGGAAAGATCATTTTAGTGGAAAAGATATGATTTTTTAATTTTACAGCTCTACGTTATAACCTTCTGTGAAGCCCTTGGGGGTTCAAAGCTCTCACCACACATCTAGAAAAGTTCCTTGGGGGGTCTAGTTTCCAAAATGGGGTTACTTGTGGGGGGTATCCACTGTTTAGGCACACAGGGGCTCTCCAAATACAACATGGCGTCCAATCTCAATTCCAGCCAAAAAAGTCAAATGGCGCTGCTTCCCTTCCGAGCTCTGCCATGCACCCAAATAGTGGTTTACCCTCACATATGGGGTATCAGCGTACTCAGGACTAATTGCACAATAACTTTTGGGGTCCTTTTATCCTTTGGAAAATAAAAATTGGGATGAAAAGATCATTTTTGTGGAAAAAACATGATTTTTTAATTTTATGGCTCTACGTTATAACCTTCTGTGAAGCCCTTGGGGGTTCAAAGCTCTCACTACACATTTAGATAAGTTACTTGGGGGGTCTAGTTTCCAAAATGGGGTCACTTGTGGGGGGTTTCCACTGTTTAGGCACACAGGGACTCTCCAAATGCAACATGGCGTCCAATCTCAATTCCAGCCAAAAAAGTCAAATGGCGCTGCTTCCCTTCCGAGCTCTGCCATGCACCCAAATAGTGGTTTACCCCCACATATGGGGTATCAGCGTACTCAGGACTAATTGCACAATAACTTTTGGGGTCCTTTTATCCTTTGGAAAATAAAAATTGGGATGAAAAGATCATTTTTGTGGAAAAAACATGATTTTTTAATTTTACGGCTCTACGTTATAACCTTCTGTGAAGCCCTTGGGGTTAAAAGCTCTCACAACAAATTTAGATAAGTTACTTGGGGGGTCTAGTTTCCAAAATGGGGTCACTTGTGGGGGGTTTCCACTGTTTAGGCACACAGGGACTCTCCAAATGCGACATGGCGTCCAATCTCAATTCCAGCCAAAAAAGTCAAATGGCGCAGCTTTCCTTCCGAGCTCTGCCATGCGCCCAAATAGTGGTTTACCCCCACACATGGGGTATCGATGTACTCAGGAGAAATTGTACAACAAATATTGTGGTTAATTTTCTACTGATACCCTTGACAAAATTTAAAAAAATTGTGTCGAAAAAAAATTTTGGGAAAAAAAGTTAAATGTTAATTTTTTCCTTCCACATTGCTTCAATTCTTGTGAAGTACCTAAAGGGTTAATAAACTTCTTGAATGTGGCTTTGAACACGTTGAGGGGTGCAGTTTTTAGAATGGTGTCACTTTTGGGTATTTTCTGTCATATTGACCCCTCAAATTCACTTCAAATGTGAGGTGGCCCCTAAAAAAAATGATTTTGTAAATTTTCTTGGAAAAATGAGAAATTGCTGGTCAACTTTTAACACTTATAACTTCCTAACAAAAAAAAATTTTGGTTCCAAAATTGTGCTGATGTAAAGTAGACATGTGGGAAATGTTATTTATTAACTAATTTTTGTGACATATCTCTCTGATTTAATGGCATAAAAATTAAATTTTGAAAATTGCAAAATTTTCAAAATTTTTGCCATATTTCCTGTTTTTTTCATAAATAAACGCAAGTTATATTGAAGAAATTTTACCACTATCATGAAGTACAATATGTCTCGAGAAAACATTCTCAGAATCGCCAAGATCCGTTGAAGCGTTCCAAAGTTATAACCTCATAAAGAGACAGTGGTCAGAAATGTAAAAATTGGCCTGGTCTTTAACCTACAAAATGGCTTGGTCGTTAAGGGGTTAAACAAGAATTGAAAGACTCTTGGCTGGCTACAAAAAGGAGGTGCTACTAGGTAATAACCATGCAGGGTGCCAAACTTTTGCATCACCCCATTTTCCTTTTTGTAATTTTTAAAATGTAAAAGATGAAAATTTACAAATGATTTTTGCCTAAAATACAAAGAAAATGTGTCATATTTACCTTTAGGCCTTTTAGAGATCATTTAATCTTCAACTTGCTTAACTGTTCACAAAAACAATAATTTTGACCGGGGATGCCCAAACCTTTACATGCCACTGTAGCATGTATAGATAAGGATATTGTGTTCTTCAAATATCTTACTATGTAATTTAATATAGAATTGGCTCACACCCCACATCTCATCACTTCACTGTTTCTTCGCTCTCCTTAGCGCCCATCATCTCTATCGTTGCTGTTCCGTCATGTTTTTGTACCACTGAACCGGTTATTCTTGATTTATGCTACAATTCATCTATTTTTGCTTGCGCTTCAGTATTACTTATGCTTCTGAACCAAAAAAGTGATTTACTACATCGCCTACATGTTGTAACTAGTCTTTCTCCAAATGTCATTTACATTCCTTTGTGTTCTCCGATCAGACTTTTCATTGAAATTCCGTTTTGGTTTTCTCTGTTAGACAAATACTGATCTAAAATGTACAAATACAAAGAAAAAAAACGCATTTCATCATCCTGGGGGAAGGTGAACTCCACTGCTAGATACAGCAACTAATTTTATCACACAAGCTTTTCTTCCCGGTGGCCAAGAAATTCTTGTTTTTTTGTCCTTTTTTTCTTGCCTTAGATACCTTTTCTTACAAACCTTTATCAAGGCTCAAATTTGTTATACCCAATGTATCTAATACTTGTCTTGTGTATATGCTGAATATCCTAATGTTGTAGACATATTTCGGAATAAATAGGTCAGCAAAGAAACCTTCTATACTTAGTATAAAGCAGACTCTTGAAGACAATCCCTCGTAAATCTAAATTAGAACTCTTAGGGGAAATTATAGATTTGATCTAACAATATAAAGAAGAACATTAATATATAAATGGTTATCATCCTCTATACTGATTAAAATGAAGCTCCACTTTCTAAGAGGCCTTTCAGTTCATCGCAATGATTATCTGAATACATGCATTTTTCTACTTTAGTTAAAAAAGAAACCTGGATTTGCTTAAAAAGCAGATTGTCACAATGTAATAACATGCATATGGTCTAATTGTAGATCTTAGATATTACATTGTCTATAGATATGTGTCTATAAAAATTATATTGTTCCTCCATTTGTGTCTGATTTTATTAGAACAATAAAAGAAGTGGAAAAAACACTGGAATGATCAATAAAATATAATTATTTTTATTAACACCAAATGTTAAAAACAACCTCATGTAAGCAGAAAAGTAAAAAAATAAATACCGTATATAGAGGGGATAAAAATAGCACAGGAAAATCACGAGGAAAAACGTATAGAAAGTGGGTCTAGTGATTATATGGTGTAAGTTCAAATAATATCAAGTGGTAGAGAGATAACAGGGTGATCCATATAAATCAGTTTTAAATGTTAAATAACAATAGAAGTCCACAAAAGCAAGCAATTGGAAATTACATATAAGGATACCGAACATGAGTCCCTCAAGAAACCACAGATACAAAAATATAAGGATAAGTTACCATATATAAGTGCCCAGTAGCTCCAACGTACGTTTCGCCAGGTGGCTTTCTCAAGGAGTGCCATTTTATGTAGTGGCAGACAGAAAGAGTTTTTTTTTCTCATAGATTCATATGAAAACTGGAGTATATAAGGAAATCTGTCAGCAGTTATGTCTGCGATGGAATCTGAAAGCAGCCTGATATAGGGGCAGAAACCCTGATTCCAGTGATGTATCACTTGCTGGGCTGCTTGCTGCAGTTCTGAGCTGTGTATAACCCCACCCACACCACTGATTGGAAGCTTTCTGTGTACACTGTGCATTGTCAGCAATCTGCCGATCAGTGATCGGGGCGGGTTACACAGATTAGCTGTGGACTGCTTGTCACATGACACCTAGTCTTCTAGTGATTATCTCCTGTTGATAAAACACTGATTATATTGAAACTGTGACACATCCCTGGAATCAGGCCTTCTTCTCCTACTTTATGCTGTTCTTAAATTAAATAGCAAAAATCAGCTGACAAATTCCCTTTAAAGGATCGAACATTGAGTGATAAGGTAGCTACCTGAAATAGATACATGATATTTCTAATTTGTATACCTTTTTCCTAGGGACTATTGCTTGGCCTGTAACAGTACCCCATTAGACCACCATGAAAGGCCTCTCACAAAGCCAGTGAATACTCTGTACTGAACTGGTAAAAGGAAAAAAGCAGCTGTCCATCAATGGATAGGATTCTGGTTTGTCTTAGTATTAAATGACGTGCTGCAAGGCTCATGAAAGGGTTGGCTATTGACCTACAGGGTAGTTACCCCAAATAGGTGACACTAAAGTACCAGCTACTTTCTCTTAAAGGAGAGCTAATTTGTATACACTTTAGCCAGGGAGCATTGTCTGACCTATAAAGCCCCTTATAGTCTGTAAATTATTATCGGCCAAATGATTGGTCAACCGATTGTTGAGCTGGCAATTATCTCACCCAACTCTCCCATACACTGGTCGAGCACTCCTGTCTTATTGACAGAGCTGCTTCCAGACATCTCTCATCTCTGGTGGCAGTTTATATCAGAGATACCAAAAAGATTGGAAGGCCGAAATCGAAAATTCCGGATTCCTATCTCCCGCGACAATCATTGATCTGGCTATCCTATACATATTAAACTGTCAGCCAAACCGGTAGATACGGCCAACATTATATATAGAGATTTAAGTCTCCCTATGTCAGTCTTTGCAAAGGGAGAACAGTATACCTCAGTAAAAAGCCTCTCACCAAGCCAAACAGTACCCTGCTGTATTCTGATAAGGGACAAGAACCTCAGGATTATGGTTTGATATATTATTCTTAGTCATACCATAATTTATGCTCAATGGCTCATTAAAAGGTTGGACATTGACCTTTAGGGTTGTTACCTCCAATTGCTGGCACTTGAGTCCAAGCCTTCTTCTGCCTGAAGGACAGCTAATCTTCATACAAAAATTTGTAGTATTTCCTATTGTATACCCTACTAGGGAGGAAATTCTGCAAGGGAACTGTAGGAAGTCCATGTGCCTTCATATCTCAGACATGATACCTAAAATGTCTACATAAGCAGTCAAATATGGGAAGCAATAAGTCATCTCTCTCTGGTGGATGTAACCCAGATACCATGCAAGATACTTACCCTCTTGTTAGACGACTATTTGAAAATTGGATCAGCCATATGATTGATCCCAAGAACACTTTTAAAATCTGGTTAAAATTCATCATCATGTATTTGAACCAATAATCTGATCTGTGATCCATGGAAAAGGTTAGGATGAGGAAAACTCATAGCAAACTGTCCCACCGCCAAGTGCCAATTCGAGAATTTACATGGCTCTGGCATCTTTTGTCTCTTGGCGTGAATCATAGCCAGAACTACTTGGCATCATTTACCCCCTTCTATGATCGCCCCCATGTGTTTTCACAATACCCCTACATTTTTATCACTGCCACCTATAGGTTACATTGTTACAAAAGGTGCTGATTGGGACTTTACAATTTCAAACCCATCTTTAACTTTCGATTCTAGAATCCATTGAAAATTCTTTCCCAGTTCTCTCAATTTAGAAGTAGAGACAATCAGAAAAAAAAAGTTACTCTATTATTCCTAGAATACAGGCTGACTCTCCTTCAAGAAAGTAGACAAAGGTTTCAAATTGCTGCAAAAACTATCTAAATCCATAAGCTTATCATGTAAGTTCTTTCATTCCATAGAATAGGGAAACCGCAAAAGGCTAAAGAGAAATGTGATTGATCAATCTGCAGCTGAATACTTTTCATACCTATATTAATAGATACAATTCATTTAAACTTCAGAACTCTTATGAAAGCTGAACCAGCGTAGGGAAGACGCCAGATCAAAAGGGATGGATGGCAGAAAAATGTATGCAGATGAGAGGGCTGTTTTATGGAATAGATGGAGGATAACAAAATATTCAGACATTACTGAGGGACAAGCAGATTTATTGAGAAGCACCCCTGTTTGCATCTTTGGGTTTTGGTGTATATATACAGTACAGACCAAAAGTTTGGACACACCTTCTCATTCAACGATTTTTCTGTATTTTCATGACTGTGAAAATTGTAGAATCACACTGGAGGCATCAAAACTATGAATTAACACATGTGGAATTATACATTACACTTTACAAAAAAGTGTGAAACAACTGAAAATATGTCTTATATTCTAGGTTCTTCAAAGTAGCCACCTTTTGCTTTGATTACTGCTTTTCACACAGAAAAGATGAACGGATGGACTCTACATGCCTGGTTCCCACCGTGAAGCATGGAGGAGGTGGTGTGATGGTGTGGGGGTGCTTTGCTGGTGACACTGTTGGGGATTTATTCAAAATTGAAGGCATACTGAACCAGCATGGCTACCACAGCATCTTGCAGCAGCATGCTGTCATGATCCATTCCTGTGTTTAGTCTGTCTGCCCTTGGTCCGGGCGGATCATGTCAAGGGTTAACTTTGCTCTGCCTCATTCTGGGTTCAGGTTGGCTATTTAGCTCTCACACATCCTGCTAGCAGTGTGAGCTATACTGCTACCTTCGGCTTGTGAACCTGACTGGTAACCCTTGATTTGTCCTGCTGTTATCCCTGACTTGTCCCGTGTCTGTTGTTTCCCTCTGTCTGCCCTGTTCCCTGCATTTCCCTTCTTGTCTGTTTGATTCTCTGGTTTTTGACTCGGCTTGTATTCGGACTCGTTTCTGCTTTCTGTCTTTGTCTTATCTGCTTCTGACCGTTGCTGACCTCCTGGCTTTCTCCTGACCACGCATATTGCTTATTCCTTTTGTCCTGCTGCCTCCGTACGGTTTTGACTTGGCTTGCCTGACCACGCTCACGCCACTTGGTGGCGCCTGTGTTTCTGCTCTGTAGAGGACTTACTGAGACCTGTGATTCTTCCTGACTCAGTTTTGGACGTTTTTGCTGCCACCTGGTGGTGGTTTTGGCTGCTGCAGTGCAGGCCTACTCTGGTAGTGTGTAATCTAGAGTTGAGCGATACTTTCCGATATGCTAAAGTATCGGAATCGGAATGGTATCGCCGATATCACTAAAAAATCGGCGATACCCGATACCGATACCGGAAGTCCCATGTAAGTCTATGGGAACAAAATATCGCAACTAAAAAAAACCCATTCTTTCCTTGTAAACACTAAATATACACACATAGAATACATATATATATATATACATGTCATTGTGACATATATATATACATATATGTATAGTTTATACACTTCTACATAGTAAAATATCCTTTGATTCAATTGCCGGGTAAAGCCGGCTTCAGTGAAAAGACAGAAGCACCCGACATGAAATGACACTTGGTGTATATAGGGTTAAACATTTCTTTTCATGTCCTTTGCTATCTAATTTGCACAAACAATTAAATCAGACTATGTGTGCAAAATTTCACACCTGTAGGGGTTAATTAAAGGTGTAAATTCGTTGTAAAAAAAAACGGACTTTTTTGCTACGAATTTACACCTTTAATTAACCCCTAGAGGTGTGAAATTTTGCACACATAGTCTGATTTAATTGTTTGTGCAAATTAGATAGCAAAGAACATGAAAAGACATGGTTAACCCTATGTACACCAAGTGTCATTTCATGTCGGGTTCTGCATTTTCACAAAAGCCGGCAATTGAATTAGCGGCTATTATACTATGTAGAAGTGTATGAACTACAAATATAAATATATATAATATGTGTCACAAATTCAATGACATGTATATATATATATGAGGTGTAAAATTGCTGAAAAAAAATGCGTGGGCTCCCGCCCTATTTTCGCAACCAGACAGACAAAGCCAGTGAGTGGGGGCAGATAATAATAGCCCAGAGAGGGACCATTATTTTTGCCCCCCCCCCCGGCTACTAACATCTGCCCCCAGACACCCCAGGAAAGACAAATCTATAATTAGATTCGCCCTTTCTGGCACTTTGCCCGTCTATTCCCATTGCCCTGTAGCGGTGGCGAATGGGTTAATATGGGGTTAAAGCCACCTTGCTATTGAAAGGTGACCTTAAGCCAGGTTAATAATTGAGAGCTGTCAATTAGACAACTATCAATTATTAATCCTATTGCATGAAATAAAAATAAAACACACACACTTTAATTAAAAATCATTTTAATGAAATAAAGACACATGTTTTTGACCATCTTTTATTTTACTGCAAAAACCATTTCCTGTAATAAAAATAAAATAAAAAAGCAAAATTATTCTTACCTATCCCATGCACAGTCAGGTCCCACGGTGTAATCCTTCAGAAAGGGTTAATGTTTACTGCAGGGACCGCAGCTAATGCTGCAGCCTCACAGTAAACCCCAAATGAATGAGTTCCTCTCCTGCCTGACAGGAGAGTAAAGGCTGGGTGTCACATAACGATACACCAGCGATCCCGACAACGATATGCACTTGTCAGGATCGCTGGTGTATCGCTACATGATCGCTGCTGAGCTGCCAAACAGGCAGCTCAGGCAGTGATCTGGGACAGCGACACTGCGGGTAACATCGCTTAAGGGCCCGTCTCACATAGCGATATCGCTACCGAGATCGCTGCTGAGTCACTAGTTTTGTGACGCAGCAGCGAGCTCACCAGCGATATCGCTGTGTGTGACATTCAGCGACGATCAGCCCCCCTGCCGGGTATCGCTGATCGTCGCAGAAATGTCAGGACCTTTTTTTGATCGCTGGTTTCCCTCTGACAGGCACGCATCGCTGCGTGTGACAGGCGGGAAACCAGCGATCAAAGGTCCTGACATTTCAGCGACGATCAGCGATACCCGGCAGGGGGGCTGATCGTCGCTGAATGTCACACACAGCGATATCGCTGGTGAGCTCGCTGCTGCGTCACAAAACTAGTGACTCAGCAGCGATCTCGGTAGCGATATCGCTATGTGAGACGGGCCCTTAAGTGGAAAGCTTAATTGATTGCTTTCCACTTTCACTTCAGGTCAGCCAGGGACACAATCAGTGACGTCAGAGGGAACTGATTAACAAAAATAGGGGTTCCCTTCGAAAAAAAAATGGCGTGGGGTCCCCCCTATTTTTGTTAACCAGCCAGATGAAGCAGACCGCTGAGGCCTGGATTTTAGGCTGTTAAGGAGCCAAGATCCATGGACCTTGCCAGCCTGATAATACCAGGCCACAGCAGTCTGCATATCTTGGCTGATTAACAAAAATAGGGGATCCCCTCGAAAAAAATTGGCGTGGGGTCCCCCCTATTTTTGTTAACCAGCCAGATGAAGCAGACCGCTGAGGCCTGGATTTTCAGGCTGTTAAGGAGCCAAGATCCATGGACCTTGCCAGCGTGATAATACCAGGCCACAGCAGTCTGCATATCTTGGCTGATTAACAAAAATAGGGGATCCCCTCGAAAAAAATTAGCGTGGGGTCCCCCTTATTTTTGTTAACCAGCCAGATGAAGCAGACCGCTGAGGCCTGGTTTTTCAGGCTGGTAAGGATCCAATATCCATGGACCTTGCAAGCCTGATAATACCAGGCCACAGCAGTCTGCTTAGCTTGGCTGGTTAACAAAAATAGGGGATCCCCTCGAAAAAAAAACGGCGTGGGGATCCCCCCTATTTTTGTTAACCAGCCAAGTAAAATGCAGACTGCTGCGGCCTGGTATTAAAAGACTGTCAAGGCCCATGGATTTTGGCCCTCAACAGCCTGATAATACCAGGCTACAGCAGCCCCACATTTGGCGCATCAAAAGATGTGCCAATTGTGGCACTTTACCCGGCTCTTCCCACTTGCCCTGTAGCGGTGGCAAGCGGGGTAATAAGGGGTTATTGTCACCGTTGATTGCACGGTGACAATAAGCCCGGTTAATAATGGAGAGGCGTCAATAAGACACCGATCCATTATTAATCCCAAAGTTATTAAATGTGTAAAAAAAAGACACAGCAAGAAAAAAGTATTTTAATGAAATAAAAGAGACAACACAGTTTTCATTTCTTTTATTATACTCTCATTCCTGCGACGCCATCGATCTCCTGTAAAAAAAGAAAAAAAACAAACCAACAGTATACCACCTGTCCGACGCAGTCCATAACGATAGTCCCACGACGATCCAGCTCTGCTACATCGCAATGACAGGCAGAGCCTGACATCCCGGCACAGCACAGCTGCTTACCAGCTTCCCCGGCAGTGACGTCATCGGACTGACTGCTTTACGGCCGGGATTACCCAGCAGTCACTGCAGTTATCGCGAGAAACTGCATGTGACCGCCGGGGAGAAGAGGATGGCGGCCATGAAGCAGTCCAGGACGTGACCGCCGGAGATCTTCTGCCAGGTAAGTGCCGCTGACTCCTGACAGACCCGACCGACGGACACTGACAGTGACAGTGACATCCCGATTCCGGTATCCGATAAGACGAAAATATCGGAACTCGGAATCGGAATTCCGATACAGCTAATATCGGCCGATACCCGATATTTGCAGTATCGGAATGCTCAACACTAGTGTAATCCCTTCTCCTCTCTGTAACCTACAGGTGGAGCACACACTAGCCTGCATTACAGCTGCTTGACACATGCTATTCCATCCGGTTTGCATTTAGTTGGACCATCATTTATTTTTCAACAGGACAATGACCCCAAACACACCTCCAGACTGTGTAAGGGATATTTGACGTAGAAGGAGAGTGATGAGGTGCTACGCCAGATGACCTGGCCTCCACAGTCACCAGACCTGAACCCAATCAAGATGGTTTGGGGTGAGCTGGACCGCTCACCGCTTCAATTTTGAATAAATCCCCAACAGTGTCACCAGTAAAGCACCCCCACACATCACACCACCTCCTCCATGCTTCACGGTGGGAACCAGGCATGTAGAGTCCATCCGTTCACCTTTTCTGCATGCAAAGCAGTAATCAAAGCAAAAGGTGGCTACTTTGAAGAACCTAGAATATAAGACATATTTTCAGTTGTTTCACCCTTTTTTGTAAAGTGTAATGTATAATTCCACATGTGTTAATTCATAGTTTTGATGCCTTCAGTGTGATTCTACAATTTTCATAGTCAGGAAAATACAGAAAAATCTTTGAATGAGAAGGTGTGTCCAAACTTTTGGTCTGTACTGTATATTTTATATATTTTGTTTGTGAGTGTTGAAATTGAGAAGATATTGGTCTCAAAATCTGCACAGCTGGTCAATTTTTCAGCAAAAAAATCCCATAGCATGGGGGGTGATTTGTATTCCAATCATTTTTATAGATTTTTTTAAGATAAATATGGAGAAGGAGAACTAAGGGAGGGGAAATATGGATAAGGAACAATATTTATTAGGGATACAAATAAGGAAAAGGGAAGGAAAGAAAGGGGAGAACTTGGTTTATATAGTAGTGATAAGATACATAGTACAAACAACTACATATCAAACAGCGATAACATATATAGAAATAGAACCAATTGTAAAGATTTTCTAAAATAAATATGAGATAAACATAATAATAGAATGTTAGAGTTGGAAGGGACCTCCAGGGTCATGGTGTCCAACTGCCTGCTCTCAGACAGATCTCTGTCCAGCCTCTGTTTGAAGACTTCCATTGAAGGAGAACTCACCACCTCTTGTGGCAGCCTGCTCCACTCATTGATCGCCCTCATTGTCAAAGTTTTCGCTAATATCTAATCTGTATCTTTTCCCTTTCAGTTTCATTCCATTGCTTCTTAATGATACATAGTATTCCAAAATAGTATTAAGTGTTACACTCGGTACTGGGCCTGCTGCACCCGGCCCCGGTACCATACCTCCACGGGGTTCCTGTCGGGACTACCGCTCTGCGCCATCCTGCCGCAGCCTCTGCTCCTTCCATCCCCTCTGCTTCCTGGCACGCTGCCAGCAGTTCCCTGGGGAAAGTGTTTAGCTTGCGCGCGTGCATGCTCCTGGTCTCTTAAAGAGACAGCGCACATTTTTCAAAAACGTCTCTGACCAATGGCATGGTACTGATTACTATTTCTGGCCCCTCCACCATAGGGAGGGCACAGGAGCAACAAGTATCTTCTGTTGCTAGCTTCCGGTTCCGCTGTTGTTGTGCCTATGTTTCTGCAGTGTTCTGCCAAGTGCTTCGCTTACACTGTTTGTCTCCGCAAACTGTCAGTTACCTGTTACCCGGCTGTCCAGGATGACGTCCGTTCTGTCTACGCCAGTTCCGTACCATTCCGCTACTCGGCCATCCTAACCTCTGGACAACACCAGTGCCAGCTGATACCCGTGTACCTGGAACCCGCTGGTCAGTTC
Organism: Oophaga sylvatica; assembly: GCA_033576555.1. Classification (NCBI taxonomy): domain Eukaryota; kingdom Metazoa; phylum Chordata; class Amphibia; order Anura; family Dendrobatidae; genus Oophaga; species Oophaga sylvatica. The sequence goes on from JARQOD010000006.1 coordinate 35,352,536, forward strand.
CATCATACCTGTTAAACTTGTTTATCCGTCTGTCCTGCTGGGACAGCTGCCACATGTGTGGGGTCTAACTAGAGGTAGCACCTATGTCCCCCAGACATTCCATTCTGACCCTGTTCGAGGGGACTTACTACGGGTGTCTGGGGCTCACTTAGTCACGCCCCCTTCGGAGCCCCCCATACCGTTGTCCCGAGGTTCTACAAATATTGCAATAAATAATGAATGTGAACTTCACCACCTGTGCCTCCGCTTCCGTTCATTACACTAAGATTGTTCAGTTAAACAAGAGACACGGTCCTCAAAATCTCAGTTTTTTGTGTATTTTTTGTATAAATTACTTACTAAGGCATATCTATATTCTAAGGATTTGGGGGTGAGATTTGTAGAAATCTCACCCTTATGGCTTGCAGTGCAGTGTGTGTGAAAAAATGTGCTGTATTTCTGTCCCATGTGGACATATTTCAATAGGTGAGGATAGCATACTTGTCAGTCCTACCAGAATTTCCAGAAAGCTCCCAGAAATATGTCATCAAATCCCCTGTACCCTGTTGAAACCACCTGAAACTTTAGGGAGATAGTACCTGAGGCAGAGAGGGGCAGTGGATGGACATGGAAGGGCTAGGCATGGAAACGGGACATCAGTGTGACCAAAAAATTTCCAGTGCCGAGCTAAACTCCAAGGTGGCAACTAGCTAAATTTGACATGTATAGGATAACCTACACAGTAAGATGACACTATGATACCAAACATGGAAGTTGAAGATGTACATGATGAAAATGAGATAAGCACACTGAGATCTCATGTTGGTGGTGTTAGAAATGTGGTGGTGTCAGGCAGCAATGGAATGGTGAAACATTTGATTTCTTTCCCTTGAAGCCCCCCTATTTTGTGTACATCCTCCACCACTCATCAGGGCTCTTAATAGCGTTCTCCACACTTTCTGTACTGCCTTATTGTATACTTACAGATGTACTCAACACCATGACGCTAGTGATATTGAGTTCATCCATGATCATATGGTTGGTTGATACAAACACTATAGAGTATTTTGTCAGATGATCAAATAACCTGTATTATTTTTAATTTATCAGATGACTATTTTTTTTGTAATATCCAAATTTTAATGTCTTAAAGTTTTTTTGGGGGGACTTAAATGGGTAATTTATGCTAATGATATTGATCTATCTTTAGACCAGGTCTTTCATTTCATTTCAATGGGGAATGGCTGATGTCAACACTGATGTAAATAGTGAATGGAATTGAACAGCACAGCTCCAGTCACTGTACAGTAGCCCCTGCCGAGAACTGCACATCAGTTCTTATTCTGTCGAATAGTTCATCATTATCATTATCTTGGAAAAACCCTTTAAATATGGATGATCTCTCCTTAATATATTATTTTTTGTATGTATGCCTGGACTACTCTTTTATTGTGCAAAAAGACCCCTATCTAATACATTTTAGATGCAATTTGTGTCTTTAGTCATAAGTTGTCATTAAGGGGACTTTAAGGTGTTGTGCCACAAACAAAAGTACATTTTAATCAACAGATCTTGGAATAAAAATAAACTCCACAATTGGATGTGTTTAAAAAATGTTCCTATGCTGAGATAATCTTATTAATGTGCCCCTGCTGTGTACTGTGTAATGGTCGTGTCTGACTGTACAGGAACATGGTCTGATCATACCACAGCTCCTGGGCGGGCCCACCTGCCCCAACGCATGTTTTCACCCAGAAGCTTCGCCAGGGGGCGACCATGTCCCTGTATGGTTAGACTGTGCACAAAAGCCGTTGGCACAACTGTAGATAGCGGTGCTCAAGTAGGATCCCAATCCGTACCAAAGTATATATCAACTTGGCACACACACTCAAGTGTGTGTGCCAAGTTGATATATACCCTGCATGGTTAGACACAGCCATTACACAGTACACAGCAGGGACACATTTATGAGATTATCTCAGCACAGGAACATTTTTTCTAAACACATCCAATTGTGGAGTTTATTTTTATTCCAAGATCTGTTGATTAAAATGTACTTTTGTTCATGGTATAACCCGTTTAAGTCCCAATTCATGCTAAAAAGTAAAATACATCGATGACAAAGTAATAACAACTGAGCTAAGACGTCAAAAAACATCATTTAAATCTGAAAATGATAAACAGGTATTTTTTTCTTATATGATCTGGATACTCTATTGAGAGTATCTGTAGTAAAAGTGACTGGTGTAGGTCAGGTAGGGTGCATCCATGAAGACAATTCATTAATCTCATATTGTTGGGTTAAAACTCCCAGCACCCCCGCACTGATTGCAGGAGCTATGACTCCTCAGAACTGGCATAACTTTAGGTGTAATGATCCTGGGCTCAAATGGGAAAGAGCTGCAGTACCATTCATGGCCACTACGCAGTGTACTGAGCTGTGCCATTTCGGGCACACAGCCTCTTCAGGCAACTGATATGGGGGTGTATGGAGTCAGATCCCACTAGTCGGACATTTATAATCTATCCTAATGATAACTCATCATTATTGAGAACCCCTGAAAACCCCTTCAAAATAATGAGAGTAATCTCCGCTGAAATAGAAAATGTAGCTGTAATAAATACAGGAGCTTCTTGCCATTTCCATCTCCCACTGAGTTTTCGCTATCACAGTTTAGCAAAGTGTATCATGGTAGTTTATATGTAATAAGCAGCTGAAAATTAGCCCACTAGAGGGAAATCCACAATCCTTGACAAGCTTTTTCCTGAGGGTGATTGATAGGTTTCTGTTCAGTCTCTCTCCCCTTCTCTCCCGCGCTCTCCCTTTTTATAAATGTAATGAATTCAAGTGTTCTTTTATAACAAGAACGCGAAGAAAAAAAAAATTCTTGCAGGCATTGGAAGACACAGATCTGCTTTGTGCTGCACTGAGATTAATTCTCTTCATGGAGCAACCCTGACATGGTTGAGGATTAAAATAATTAACAATTGTAGTGTAAATCTTTGAGAGAAAGGATAAAGGGTAATGTAAGAATGAATGAAAAATGATATAAATGTTAAAACGCCTGAGGGTAAATACATTTAAATGTCAACATCTCTATTTTTTAAGACCAGTAACGTGCAGCCAATTCCCTTAGTGGTCGGTTATCAGACTCAATTGCGGCTGAGCGCGAGGCTTCTTAAGGCAATGTGGCCTCTTTCAAACACCAGCAGAGCAGGGTTCAGTATATTAACAAGATCAACCACTTTCACTGAAAGCAGAGAAAGGACTCGCACTATGTTAATTGTCACATTTCAAATATGCTGGAAGCTGAGACTCATATTGTAGTTTTCCCATTTTATTACGAGCAGAGGTCAAGGGAAGAGTTCATTGCCCTAGATGCAAGATGGATATTCAAGCCAAAGTCCGTAATAAAGATTTTTGTTAGAGATTTCCACCCAAAACTTAACATTGTACAAGGGAAATAGGAAGTTACGGCAGAAAACATAGTTTGGTAAGTTTGCTTTTTTCTTTTTAAACCTAGGGTCTATGCACATGGATGTATTATAGCATCGTACAAGACTTAAAGGAACTTCTCACGTAAAAAAAACACTATTAACCTGCAGATATGGGGTTAATCTGCAAGTAATAGCATTCTGAAGCTGCCCGGCACCCACACTTATTGTCCTGTCGACAGGAGGAAATTAACTTTATACCCCCAGGCAGCAGTCAACGTTTGGTCACGGAGGTGATGCCAGCGCTGTTGCAGTCACCACTCTGTGTATAGATAACAGCGTTGGTAACCGCACACCCTTCACTGACAGCCAGTCTTAATGATAAGCCGGCTGTCAGTACGTGCTGTTGGCGCAGTTACTGCCACTGCTCTCTATACTCAGAGTGGTGATGGAACCCCCATCAGCGCCATCCCACATGACTGAAACCTGAAAGCTGTCGGGAGTAGAGTTGAGCGATACTTTCCGATATCCAAAAGTATCGGAATCGGAATGGTATCGCCGATACCCAAAAAATATCGGCGATACCCGATACCGATACCGGAAGTCCCATGTAAGTCTATGGGAACAAAATATCGCAACTAAAAAAACCTCTTTCTTTCCTTGTAAACACTAAATATACACACATAGAATACATATATATATATACATGTCATTGTGACATATATATATATACATATATGTATAGTTTATACACTTCTACATAGTAAAATATCCTCTGATTCAATTGCCGGGTAAAGTCAGCTTCTGTGAAAAGACAGAAGCACCCGACATGAAATGACACTTGGTGTACATAGGGTTAACCATGTCTTTTCATGTCGTTTGCTATCTGATTTGCACAAACAATTACATCAGTCTATGTGTGCAAAATTTCACACCTGTAGGGGTTAATTAAAGGTGTAAATTCGTTGTAAAAAAAACGGACTTTTTTGCTACGAATTTACACCTTTAATTAACCCCTACAGGTGTGAAATTTTGCACACTTACACTCATGTAATTGTTTGTGCAAATCAGATATCAAACTACATGAAAAGACATGGTTAACCCTATGTACACCAAGTGTCATTTCATGTCGGGTTCTGCATTTTCACAAAAGCCGGCAATTGAATTAGCGGCTATTATACTATGTAGAAGTGTATGAACTATAAATATATATATATATATGTGTCACAAATTCAATGACATGTATATATATATATGAGGTGTAAAATTGCTGAAAAAAAATGCGTGGGCTCCCGCCCTATTTTCGCAACCAGACAGACAAAGCCAGTGAGTGGGGGCAGATAATAATAGCCCAGAGAGGGACCATTTTTTTTGGCCCCCCCGGCTACTTAACATCTGCCCCCAGACACCCCAGAAAGGGCAAATCTCTAATTAGATTTGCCCTTTCTGGCACTTTGCCCGTCTATTCCCATTGCCCTGTAGCGGTGGCGAATGGGTTAATAAGGGGTTAAAATGACCTTGCAATTGAAAGGTCACTTTAAGCCAGGTTAATAATTGAGAGCTGTCAATTAGACAACTATCAATTATTAATCCTATTGTATGAAAGAAAAATCAAACACACACACTTTAATAAAAAAGAAGTTTAATGAAATAATCACACAGTTTTTGACCATATTTTATTTACCTGCTAAAACCATTTCCTGTAATAAAAATAAAATAATAAAGCAAAATTATTCTTACCAATCCGATGCACAGTCAGGTCCCACGGTGTAATCCTTCAGAAAGGGTTAATGTTTACTGCAGGGACCGCAGCTAATGCTGCAGCCTCACAGTAAACCCCCAAATGAATGAGCTCCTCTCCTGGCTGACAGGAGAGGAAGTGGAAAGCTTAATTGATTGCTTTCCACTTTCACTTCAGGTCAGCCAGGGACACCATCAGTGACGTCAGAGGGAACTGATTAACAAAAATAGGGGTTCCCTTCGAAAAAAAAATGGCGTGGGGTCCCCCCTATTTTTGTTAACCAGCCAGATGAAGCAGACCGCTGAGGCCTGGATTTTCAGGCTGTTAAGGAGCCAAGATCCATGGACCTTGCCAGCCTGATAATACCAGGCCACAGCAGTCTGCATATCTTGGCTGATTAACAAAAATAGGGGATCCCCTCGAAAAAAATTGGCGTGGGGTCCCTCCTATTTTTGTTAACCAGCCAGATGAAGCAGACCGCTGAGGCCTGGATTTTCAGGCTGTTAAGGAGCCAAGATCCATGGACCTTGCCAGCCTGATAATACCAGGCCACAGCAGTCTGCATATCTTGGCTGATTAACAAAAATAGGGGATCCCCTCGAAAAAAATTGGCGTGGGGTCCCCCCTATTTTTGTTAACCAGCCAGATGAAGCAGACCGCTGAGGCCTGGTTTTTCAGTCTGGTAAGGATCTAATATCCATGGACCTTGCAAGCCTGATAATACCAGGCCACAGCAGTCTGCTTAGCTTGGCTGGTTAACAAAAATAGGGGATCCCCTCGAAAAAAAAAACGGCGTAGGGGTCCCCCTATTTTTGTTAACCAGCCAAGTAAAATGCAGACTGCTGCGGCCTGGTATTAAAAGACTGTCAAGGCCCATGGATTTTGGCCCTCAACAGCCTGATAATACCAGGCTACAGCAGCCCCACATTTGGCGCATCAAAAGATGTGCCAATTGTGGCACTTTACCCGGCTCTTCCCACTGCCCTGTAGTGGTGGCAAGTGGGGTAATAAGGGGTTCATGTCACCGTTGATTGCACGGTGACAATAAGCTCGGTTAATAATGGAGAGGCGTCAATAAGACACCGATCCATTATTAATCCCAAAGTTTTTCAATGTGTAAAAAAAAGACACAGCAAGAAAAAAGTCTTTTAATGAAATAAAAGAGACAACACAGTTTTCATTTTTTTTATTACTCTCTCATTCCTGCGACGCCATCGATCTCCTGTAAAAAAATAAAAAAAACAGTATACCACCTGTCCGACGCAGTCCATAACGACAGTCCCACGACGATCCAGCTCTGCTACATCGCAATGACAGGCAGAGCCTGTCATTGCAACGCAGCACAGCTGATTACCTGCTTCCCCGGCGGTGACGTCATCGGACTGACTGCTTTACGGCCGGGATTACCCAGCAGTCACTGCAGTTATCGCGAGAAACTGCATGTGACCGCCGGGGAGAAGAGGATGGCGGCCATGAAGCAGTCCAGCCCGTGACCGCCGGAGATCTTCTGCCAGGTAAGTGCCGCTGACTCCTGACAGACCAGACAGACGGACACTGACAGTGACAGTGACATCCCGATTCCGGTATCCGATATGACGAAAATATCGGAACTCGGAATCGGAATTCCGATACAGCCAATATCGGCCGATTCCCGATATTTGCAGTATCGGAATGCTCAACCCTAGTCGGGAGGAATAAAGTTCATTTCCTCACAGCAGCGTAGCTCTAAGTGTGGAAGCTGGCAAGTTCAGAACATTATTAATCTGTAGATTAACTACATACGTGCAGGTTATTAACATTTTTTCTTGTGACATTAGACTAATGTCAGTCGACTAATGTTGGTCGAACCACCTGAAATCAACTGGTTTGGCCAAGACTCTAATGTTTATTGGGGCCCTAGTCAATTGATCATCGGATAACATATCGATCAGGTATGTCCAATATAGGTCTACCCATTAATTGTTTCTTCCGGAGACATCTCTGCCAGCAGCTCTCCTATACAGAACACTCCTGTGTATGATGGTAGAGATAGCCGAGATGGCGGTCAGCCAAACGATAAGCCGAAGCATCGTTTGTTCAACACTCAACCTCCAACAAATGTGTATGGCCAGTATCAGTGTTCTTCCAAGGCATATATAATTTTTTCAGGCAAATTTTATGTAAATTTGTGGTATGCCCCATCAGAAGCAATATTTACTAAATGCTTAACCATTGACACTTTGCTAATAGGGAGAATGTACCTTTATACTGTATATACAGCATCTAACAGATCTAACAAAAGCAATAAAAACAATCCAAGAATTTTTGCAACTTGCTGGTTGCAACACAAACACATTCACTTAAATGAAAACCTAACTGAAGGTGTGGGTAAGAAATAGCTATTACATATTATGTATTGGGCACATTTTAATATGTTGTCATTATAATAATCCATTGACGAGAATGAGCAGTTCTACCAACAGGGAAGTTCCACCAGAGTGATGCAACGCCTGCCAGCATCTCATGATGGCCTCTGTAAAATATTCTTTTACAGCATTCAAAGTTCCATAAGTTTTTAATGGGTTGCAGGTTTGTGGTTGTGAGGTGTGTAGTTCTCCATCATGGCCTAGCCCTAGCTAAAGAATTGATGATCTTGGTAATAAAAATAAAATTAACAAAGCTCCCAAAAATAAATGTTTAAGATATTAGAAATAAATGTGATACTAGAAACACCAGTCCCTAGAATTCTATCAACATTTCAACCGTGGTAAGGAGGATTTGGTATATGGTAGCAATTGATCATGTGAACTCCTATTCTATACATCTATATGGGTAAAAATGAGGCGTTTAACATAAGTTTAATCTAATAAGTAATAATATATAATCAGAAAATAAGTAATCAGTAATAAGATAAAAATGATAATCATTTTGACCACGTATTCCAATTGGGCAATAATTAGGAATCGTAATTAGAGCAATTTTTTTTACACAAATGTTTTTTTACATGAACAATCGTGACAGCGCGGACCCCTCGTAAATCCTGTCATCCTGGAAAAAAAAACTATATTCACGGCTAATTTTAGATAAGTCTTACATTCTTTCTATATTTTGCCATTTCATATATTTGAATGGCAGAAGTCATTCTTTTCATTGGTTTTGATCTTTCTTACAAGCGTGGTCTGCAATCTATGACCCTCAAACCATGGTAAAACGAAAACTCCGAACACATCTAGCCAATGCCTAACTTTCATGAAATCCTGAGTAGAGATGAGCGAATTTTTTTGGATTCGGTTCCAAATACGATCGGATTCGAATATTGTTTTTGCAATATTCGTCGATCCCAGCTGAACTTCACTAGAGTCAATGGGAGTAAAAATTACCAAATAGGTTTGGAACCGATCATAAGACCTACATTCGGCACGAATAGTGTCCAAATATGTAAAAATCAGATTCGGGGACAAAATCCGAACAAATTCGCTCATCTCTAATGCTGAGTAGTTTGGTCATTGTCGGAGCCTCCTACATGGACAACTATTGTTTTATAACATGGTAGGATTACAATTGAGACTAAATGAAGGGTAAAAATGGTGAATGAGTCGAGGGTCACTTAAGGGGACTGTACTGTTTTCTAGATTTCTAAGGCTTTATTCTCCTTCAGATTTTTTTCTACTTTTTCTTTATTCCGTATTAGTGTTCTTTTCCTTCACTATGGCTAACCTATGATTTTGCTTTAACTCAGCTAAGAACAGGTAATGAATTGATTCCTCTTTAAGTACAGAAAAGCGAAGTAATTACGGGAAATGCTTTAAATTGAAGCTAGATTTTGAAGTCATTATGTTGTTTTTTAGTGGAGCAAAAAGATAGGTTGAGCTGTAAGAAGCTGTGAAGAATCTGGCAAGACTCATATTTCTCTTTTCCTTCCTTCACACTAAATTACACATTAGCTATAATTTCTTTGCAAACTATGAAATATCATTCTTTAACAGTCAAAATAAATTAGAAAACCTAATAGACCCTATAAGTCCCGCTTTCTTTATCCAATAAAACTAGGTGAATGTTTTATGCTTTCATATTAGTGTCATTCATTCCGGTGCAACTAATGGAAACCGGGAGCTGGCTAAACATCAGCAGTGAACAATATCCTGATAAGCAATGAAAAAAAGGAACAGTTAAATTACAAAAATAAATTGTCAAGTCTGCAGAAAGTGTTCTCTACTGATACTCATGTAACATAACTTTCTATTATAGGAGATCCCATAATAAATGTAGAAACAATCTAGTCAAAAGTCTGTAAGACCATAAAAATATCATGGCCAACCACCAGAAGTCTGATGCCATATAATTGGAATTTTGCTTCACTGTCACTGCCTAGACCGACTCAAAATAGCAGAGGGAAATGAAAAATATCAGGCATTTCTAATGCCATGCAACATGTTTCAGACAATATATGTATTGGATGTTGTGCATGAAGTCTAGAAAAATGTCATCCGAATGCCAAATCAACATGTTGATGTGACCATGACAAGATATCAGGCTGGTGTCTGGTTTGTGGTGACAAACACAATATATTACAAAGGTGATGTGTTTAATACTGAAGCTCTAAACTAGAAATGTATCCATATCTTTTTTTTTATGTATGACACCAATATATTCCATAGTGATAGACGGAGATTGCCATAAGTCATATGTATCGGTCCCTGTACACAATGAAGCAGACAATCTAGTATAAAAAATGTTTTCATAAACTAGATTTAATTTATATCAAGCCAATTATTCCATCAGTACTGAATGTATTTGGCATGTGAGAGGAAATGTGTTGGCACAGGGAAGAAAGGCAATTGTTGCCCTAGGTTGGATTTCACCTTTGAATACCAGTGCTGCAGGTCAACAATGCTGATCCCTGAGCCCCTACAAGATAACTCATAATGGCATCTAAAAAGGGATAAACTTCTGCAAATGGACAGATATGAGAAACAGACAGACTGATAGATAGATAGATAGATAGATAGATAGAAAGATAGATAGATAGATAGATAGATAGATAGATAGATAGATAGATAGATAGATAGATACTAAGAACCTCATGCTCAGTTTTGAAAATTTTTGCCTAGCGACATTAGATCAACGTATGATTTTTGGATGCGCGGTACATGTCTTTTTTTTACGGTTCAGCATATTACATGGTCTCTCCCCTCTTTTTTCTACTTGGCCCAGAACTTCTCCCATTTGGTACAAGCGTTTTTAATTAGCAGGTGACTGCAAGAGGGGTGCCACCTATTTTTGCCCTGAGTTCACAGTTTTAGAGCCTGTAGAAGTTATTTGCTCTTTTCACTTAGTGTTGGTGCTGTGTGGTAGCCATTGTTGCTATGGTTTTATGCCTGTGTGATGGTGTAGCCTGGAGTCATGGGGACTCAGCCTTGCAGCATGGGTGCTGTGAGGTACCGGGTCGCCCGCCCTGCTGGTGCACTGCCGCAGGGGCGGTGGCTGGTTCACACACTGAGAGTTTCGCTGTCACATGGCAGTCAGATCAAAATGTTAACCTAAGAACTTCATGTTCAGTTTTGTAAATTTTTATGGCATTAGATCAGCGTATGATTTTTAGATGTGCTGTCCATGTCTTTTTTACTACAATTCAGCATAGATAAACATAAGAATATTGTGTAAACATGCAGTGGGTGCAAAACCTTGAAAGATTCCACCAAAAACTTCTTGATGTATACTTCTTCAAAAGAAAAGCAGGACACGAAATCCAGAAATCTGATGTAGCAGACTTTATTCATCTCATGTAATGACATTGTGACTCTACATCAGAGCCTCCTGAAATATTGAGAAAAGCGCTAATGCATTGAGCTAGAACATTGCCACATTGGCTGAATAAAGTATGTTGCACATGATTTCTGGATTTGGTGTACTGCCTGTATTTTGTATAAGATAGATATATAGATAGATTGATAAAATTTAAAAAGGTTAGCAGCACTCGTAGTCCAGGTAGTCAGGCTCGACAAAAAGGCCTGGTGTAGCCTGAAACATTGCTATAGCACACATGAGCTGATAAACATCTAATTTGTCACAGGAGGGTCCATTGGACCCCAACCAAGTTTGTTTTCATCAATTATGGAAGGTAGGTAACCGTCCATTTCGGAAGCTTCCTAGCTCGAGTGCCCCACCTCCCTCAGTGCATCGCAAGAAGCAGAGAGAGCAGAAATTTCCACCTTGCCACGTTTCCTGAAAAAACAAATCAATGATGACATCGAGCCCTCTTGTTCTGGAAGTAGCCCAAGTCCTCTCAAAGATCGATGTCATTTGCGTGTGAGATCTACTGAATGAAAAACTAAAACCAAATGTGACAATTGCTAGAAACTGTAACAAAATATGCGATTCTTGTGCAAATAATTACTTGTTTTTTTTCTTCAAATTACATAAGCAGATGTTTAAATGTTGTTGATTAGTAAAATGTTATATTATCGTTTAGTTAAGATGTTGTACCTTAAGTTCCTAAGTATAGTCAAAAATATTCTTAAATATATTGCTTATTTTTTAGTATGAAAACTAGGGTCTAGAGATGGTGAACCCGAACAGTAAAGTTCGGCGTCCGTACCGAACACTGGTGTTTGTTGCGCTGTCATGTGGGGGAAAACAGTTTTCAACCTGGACGGTGCCAAGATGTGACCATTGAGGCTAAGAACCACCGGTGACTGAACTGCTGTGAGCGCAGCCTCAGTGACTAGCGGTGACATCATCAAGGTTATGGCCGGTCACTGAGGCTGCATTCCCTGCCTGGCTGAAGTGCCGTGACCTCAGTCAGAAGTCCGCTAGCACCGTGAGACAACTTGGGAACCGTGGCTCTCTGACCGGCGGGTTTAATTTCACCGCCGATCAGAAGCGGTGTTTGCCGCGCTGCCATGCACATGACAGTGTTGCAAACACTGGATATTCGGGCCCCCCATTCAAGTGAATGGTGAGCGTGTTTGGGTCCGGGTACTGTACTGGTACCTGAACCCGAACTTTTTGTAACTGTTCGGCTGGACCCGAACATCCAGGTGTCTGCCCATCTCTACTAGAGTCACATGGACCTCACACGGCTAATAGTGTAAGTATTTTGGTGCATCTAACTGAAATTTAAAAAATTCAGATAGATAGATAAAATATTGTTTTGATTTCTTCTTGGTATAATGTAAGAGTTGTGACTTTTGACTCAGCTGGGTGTTTCTGCCTTGCTGCTCCCACTTTCCGCCATGCTTTTTTATACAGACACACTGAGGGAGAGCTGCCACAGCTTCACCCCATCCCCACGTTTTTGTGTTTTCCATTATACAACTGTGCTCTGACATCTGCTGACTGATTAGGATTCTGAGCAAGAAGGGAAATGGTAAGCAGCTAGAAGGTTACAAGATATCTACAGTACCTTTCGCCAATGATTTCTTCTGGTTGTGGCTATATATGTGATTATTTATCCTAAGATGTATGGTATGAGAGAATCAGCTTTTAAAAACAGGATTTTACAGTACTCTGTCACGAGATGTGTTTGCTATGTGTTTTTCCAGCAGTGGTTGTAATGTGATTGTGAGACTGCCAAGAGTTTTGCTATCTTGGGATGTTGTATTGAATTTGCTTAATGAGTAATTGGAATCATTAACCAAATTATTATTTTTTTACTATTTGTAAGTAGATACTAGTTTATCTCCTTTTGTTCCAATCCATTTTTGTTTTCCAATTGTAGTGTAAGGTTCTATGTATATATTCCTGAAACTCAGTTTGTTCGTCAGCCATTTTACTTTCTGTCTTGCTGCAGCTATCTTGCCCTCAGTCAAAATGGAGTTTCCAGCTTGCATGTTCCCGCCCTGATTCTCTCCTTTGCTTCTTAAGCAGCCACAGCTGAGCAATCAGTGCTTCAGAATCTAGACTGCAGTGAACCTGTGACTTGACTCCTGTAAGCCTTGGACCTTGTACTCCAGCTATTCCTACTGAGGAACTCTGAAGCACTTGTGGACTCTGAACCCTGCTCTTTGAAAGACCCACGTTGCATGGACTTACGGTAACAGAGAAGAAGATCCTGAATCTGTATTGGAGAGTGATTGCTGAGCTTGGATTACTCTGGCCTCCTGTGTCTCCTGTTTCTGTGTCTGCAAACTGTGTGACTATTTCTGCCAACTTGTATGAAGTAATACAGGACTTTTCTATATCAAACCTGTGACTCCTGTGTTTTCATCGCACCCAAGCACAAGACGCTATATGAACTGTACTACATACATTACAAGATTCTGAAGCCAAAACGTTAGTGTCTGCTGGGTCTGGAAGGCTGTGTCTGCTGTACTGTGGATATCAGACGTCCGGTTGTACTTTCTGTGATGACAGTGGTTGTGACTTCTCACAACCATTCCAGGTGAGCAATTCCCTTAAGTTTTTTCTTTTTGCAGTGTTACCACAGGTAAACACTATTGTTTTTTTTTTTCCTTTCTTTTCTCTTTTTTGTCTGCTGTAACTCTGGATATCAGATGTCTGGTTGAAACTTTCTGTGATGATAGTGGTTGTGACTTCTCACAACCATTCCAGGTGAGCAGTTCCCTTAATTTTTTTTCTCTCTGCAGTGTTGCCACAGGTGAACACTATTGTTTTTTTTCTCTCCTCTTCTTCCAGTAATCCTGTCTTAAAAGATCTGGAAAATGGAGGCCCGCATAAAGGAACTTTGCGGAGTGACTGATAATATCCTTGCAGATTTGCAGAATATAAAGACCCGTTTTACAAATCTACAGGACCTCAATAATCACAATTTGCAAGTGGTTGGACAGACTACCCAGGATTTGCGAGCCAGGATTGAGGTTCTAGAGGGGCGAGTCCAGGCTCCTGCCGTAGCCCCGAGTGCTGGGATTCCCAAGTTGCCCCCTTTTCGTTTTGGCGGTGAACGTGAGAAATTCAGGGATTTATTAATCAATGCAATCTTTTTTTTTCTGCACATGCTTCACAATTTCCCACTGAACGATCTAAGGTGCTTACTATAATTATGTTGCTTACCAACAAGGCTTTAATGTGGGCAAACCCTCTGATTGAGACTGAGGATGATTGTTTGAATCACCTTGATGATTTTATTTCAGCCATGGGGCAGGTGTTTGATGACCCCAATCGAGGTGCAACAGCTGAAGCAGCCATGTTAGCTTTGCGCCAAGGTAAGCACTCGGTAGCTGAATATGCCTTGGATTTCAGGAGATGGGCCCTTGATACCACCTGGACAGTTCCGCCAAAAAATCTATTTTTCGAAAGGGGTTATCTCCACTGATTAAGGATGAACTTGCTCGTGCCGACCCTCCCACTGCGTTAGGTGACTTTATTAACTACTGCATCCGTATTGATACTCGTCTGACTGAACGCAGGCAAGAGAGATGGTTCGAAAGCAATCATACTAACCTTTTCCTACCTTCCTCTCCAGCTAAGGAACCTTTGAGTAGGATTACACGGGAACCTGAACCTGAACCCATGCAGGTAGACTCTTTACAACGACGGGTTAGTGATGCACGCAAGGAACATCGTTTTAAGGAGAATCTATGTTTCTATTGTGGTAAGTCAGGGCACTTCATTATAAACTGCCCCAGCCGTTCTCGTAAGACTACTGCAGCACTCATTCATTGTGAGTGTTGCGAGAGGGGATCTGTCAGGTCCGAGCCTCAGGCTCCAGAGAGATCTGCAGCAACAGATCTTGATTTCTCGGACTTAAACTCCGTTACCTCTGAGGACGTTGACTGTGTAAACGCTGCCATTTTTCAAGTTTCCTCAGCGGTGTCCCAGCTGAGTTGTAAGAAAAACAATTCTCATTGCTTTCTTTCCATCAAACTCTGGGTTGACTCAGCTTGGGTGTCTAGCTCTGCTATGATCGACTCAGGGCAAGGGGAAATTTTATGGATGTCTCCTTTGCTCTGAAACAGGGAATACGTTCAGTGAAGAAGGCTACTCCAGTACAGATGGAAACTGTGGATGGCTCCCTGCTGACCTCTGGACCAGTGGATCAGGAAACAGAGCCTTTGAGGGTTCTTATGGTAAAGATCATCAAGAGAAACTGTCCTTTATGCTTATCTCTTCTCCCCACTTTCCCATTATTCTAGGGCTACCATGGCTGCAGGCTCAGAATCCTACCATTAACTGGGAGACCAAGGAATTACACTTTCCAGAGAAACAGATGAGTCCAAAAGTTTCAGCTTGCTCTGTTCCTAAAGGAATCATGTCAGTCCCTGACACACCAGCTGCATACCAGGACTATGTGGATTTATGTGACAAGAAGAACGCTGACCAGCTTCCTCCTCACCGTCCATATGATTGTCCAATTGAATTATTGCCTGGAGCAGAGATACCTTTTGGTAAGATCTACCCCCTGGCGGGGCCCGAGCTAAAGGCTTTAAAGGATTACATAGATGAAAATCTAGCCAAGGGCTTCATACGCCCCTCTTCATCTCCTGCAGGTGCACCCATCTTCTTTGTAAAGAAGAAAGATGGATCTCTGAGACCATGCGTAGACTATAGGGAACTCAATAAGGTTACTATTAGAAACCGTTATCCATTGCCTTTAATCCCTGAGTTATTGGAGAGAGTGCGACATGCCAACATTTTTTCTAAACTAGATCTTCGTGGGGCCTATAACTTAGTCCGTATTAGACCTGGGGATGAATGGAAGACTGCATTCAGGTCACGCTATGGACACTTTGAATATCTAGTTATGCCTTTTGGTCTGAGTACCGCCCCAGCCACTTTCCAACACTTGGTGAATGACATCTTCAGGGATCTCCTAGATACATTCGTGGTAATTTATTTGGATGATATTCTAATTTTTTCTAACTCCACAGAGGAACATCATGGACATGTGAGAATGGTCTTGGAACGTCTAAGACAAAATCATCTTTACATCAAACTTGAAAAGTGTGAATTCCATAGGACCGAAATTCAATTTCTGGGGTATGTACTGTCTACACAAGGAATTAGTATGGATGGAAGCAAAACCCAAGCCATCAAGGATTGGCCAAGTCCTAGAAATGTGAAGGAGGTACAGCGCTTCATCGGGTTTGCCAACTTCTATAGACGTTTCATTAGAAATTTCTCTGAGGTAGTGTCACCTATCACTCAACTTACCCGGAAAGAGTCTAGGTTTTCCTGGACTCCCCAAGCCCAGGAAGCATTTTTCCCGTCTAAAAGATAAATTTACCACTGCACCTATCCTAGTACATCCCAACCCCGAGCTTGCCTTCATAATAGAGGTGGATGCTTCAGACTGTGCAGTTGGAGCTATACTCTCTCAGAGAACAGGTGAGAAGAATGTCTTGCATCCCTGTGCCTTCTTTTCCCAGCAGTTGTCTTCGGCTGAGAGGAACTACGATGTGGGCAATAGAGAGTTGTTGGCCATTATTGCCGCCTTCAAAGAATGGAGACACCTTCTTCAGGAGCTGCACAGCAAATAGTCGTCCTGACAGACCATCGTAACCTTGAGTTTATCAGGTCGGCTAAGTGCCTGACTCCTCGCCAGGCTTGCTGGAATCTTTTCTTAAACCAATTTAATTTTATCATCTCTTATAGACCAGGATCGCGCAATGGAAAGGCTGATGCACTCTCTAGGATTTACTCAGCAGAGACACGTCCAATTACTCCTCCTAAGACTATTCTTCCTGACTCTAGATTCCTAGGAGTAATTCATAATCAAGACCTACTTAAGGACATCAAGGAAGCATACCATGCGGATTCCTTTTTGGCACAACCCCCAAGGACGTAAGTCTTGTCTTTAAGAATGGTGTGTGGATTCAGGGACAACGTCTGTATATTCCTGAAACAGTCAGATTAAGAGTATTGCAACTCATTCACGATTCCAAGATAGCTGGGCATAGAGGAATTCTAAAGACACAGGAATTTCTTTCTCGTTTCTTTTGGTGGCCCACTTGCAGGAAGGATGTTTTGAATTATGTCACTTCATGTGAGGTCTGTGCAAGATGCAAAACACCTCGCTCCTCACCAACTGGTCTGTTACAGCCTCTTCCCACCCCGTCCCGCCCGTGGGGATCCATTTCTATGGACTTCATTGTGGAGTTACCAACCTCTCAGGGGAAGAACACCATTCTAGTGGTGGTTGACCGTCTAACAAAGGCAGCTCATTTTATCCCTTGTGTCGGCTTACCCACTGCAAAACAGACATCAGATTTGATGATTAAAGATGTGTTTCGCTTACATGGAGTACCGGATGAGGTTATTTCGGATCGAGGGGTGCAATTCACTTCTAGGTTTTGGCAAAATTTCTGTGCAGCATTGGACATTAAAGTAAACCTTTCTTCTGCTTTTCATCCCCAGACTAATGGACAGACCGAACGAACCAATCAAACCCTGGAGCAGTATCTCCGCTGCTTTATCTGCCACCTACAGGATGACTGGGTGGATCTACTTCCATTAGCTGAGTTCTCGTATAACAACTCTTAGAGTGCCTCCACTAAACAGTCTCTCTTTTTACTCTAATCTAGGTTATCATCCTAACATTCTACCACGATTTCCCATAGAAACGCCTTTACCAGCAGTGGCTGAAAGAATCACGTCTTTACAGAAGAATATGGATCTTCTAAATGAAAACCTGGAATCGGCTCAAGAAAGGTACAAGAAAGCAGCAGATAAATTTCGTAAACCTGCACCAGCTTTCAAGGTAGGAGACTTGGTCTGGCTGTCAACCAGAAATCTTAAGTTAAGGATTCCATCGTCTAAGTTGGGACGTAAGTACATTGGACCCTATAAAATCAGTAAAATTATAAGTGCCGTTGCTTGTCGTCTTCAACTGCCCAGAACTATGAGAATCCACCCTGTCTTTCATGTATCCCTACTAAAGGCTGCGACACCCAATACGTTTCCTGGACGTTCCTCTCCTTGCCCTGACCCAGTGCTAGTCGATGGTCAGGAAGAATTTGTGGTGGAAAGGATTTTAGATTCCAGGTTGTATAGAAATCAGTTACAATATCTGATTAAATGGCAGGGCTACCCAGTGGAGGACAACTCATGGGAACCGGTCAATAACGTTAATGCTCCTCGCTTGCTCCGTCAGTTTCATCAGAGGTACCCACACAAGCCTGGTCTGAGGTCATCCGGAGGTTGTCCTTAAGGGGGAGTAATGTAAGGTTCTATGTATATATTCCTGAAACTCAGTTTGTTCGTCAGCCATTTTACTTTCTGTCTTGCTGCAGCTATCTTGCCCTCAGTCAAAATGGAGTTTCCAGCTTGCATGTTCCCGCCCTGATTCTCTCCTTTGCTTCTTAAGCAGCCACAGCTGAGCAATCAGTGCTTCAGAATCTAGACTGCAGTGAACCTGTGACTTGACTCCTGTAAGCCTTGGACCTTGTACTCCAGCTATTCCTACTGAGGAACTCTGAAGCACTTGTGGACTCTGAACCCTGCTCTTTGAAAGACCCACGTTTGCATGGACTTACGGTAACAGAGAAGAAGATCCTGAATCTGTATTGGAGAGTGATTGCTGAGCTTGGATTACTCTGGCCTGCTGTGTCTCCTGTTTCTGTGTCTGCAAACTGTGTGACTATTTCTGCCAACTTGTATGAAGTAATACAGGACTTTTCTATATCAAACCTGTGACTCCTGTGTTTTCATCGCACCCAAGCACAAGACGCTATATGAACTGTACTACATACATTACATGTAGAGGTTTTTATTTTTTGTTTTCTGTACATAATTATTGGGGTTGGCATTCAGAGATATGTTTTACAGTAGTTAAGAATCATGGAAAAAAATGTCTGAAGGTGTTTCATTGACTTCTATGAGAGAGTGTTGTGGGCATGATCAGTTACCCGTGGAACGGTTACCATGCAGGTTGGGGGAGGAGGGGAGCTGTGAGCATCACTTGGTGTCATTAGCATGATCTTTTGCTATCTAAAGTATATACCGATCAGACATCAGCAAATCTTAAAAAATTTGAATTCACTAGCATCAACAAATTTTTCCTAAAATATTGGCTTCCCTTTGCACAATCCACAAGACACATTTACTGTGACCCACAATCCTTGGTGTCTAAATTATTCTTAAGTAGCAAAATTAAGACAGATATTTGCAGTTTGTGAACAATAAAAACAATGTGTAAGGTGCTGTTACTGCAGTATATGACAGATCAATGTATTCACAGTCGCAATGACTATGCAGGAACAGCACCTCCCTTTCACTTGAATCTTTGATTATTCACAGACAGAGACACCCACTCCCCTTTTCAATGTGTTGAAATGCAGTATTACACCACAATCAGATTAGACCTTTATCTATGACAAATGAGCTGTGCACTCTGATCTCCTACCCATAGGTTGTAAAATCCTAAAATTATGGTACTTGGCTGGCCCTCTTTTTTTATATTGGCTGTGATATTCCCCCCTGATGGGCTTCACTAGACCATTTCATTTGATAGCTTCGAGACATTATGGGGAAGGCCAAGCGCTGTGTCTGATGTTATGAGCCCGGTTTCTGGTTGCTGAAGTTTTGAAATAGTTTTGAAATAGCACAGAGTATTTTTTTTGATCCTCACAAATTGAATCATAAATTGTTCCATTTTGCAAATAACTTTGAAATTTCAGGCAATTTAACTCCAAGTTGATCAACAGTGGATCAATCTTCTCAACTCTAATATTGATCATCAAGATATCTATGGAAAAGGGATCTCTACAGTACAGGAGTATCAGTCTATTATGAGACTCAGTCTCCAATAAAAACTGCAACATTTCATGTATTTTTCAGATATAAATAAAGACTTGGAAAATTTTAAAAAACATAGCCAAAAATTCAAAAAACATAGTTCATTTAATAGGTAATTTTCACATTAGTCTATAGACCTGTTACCGATGCAAAAAAAAGCTACCTAGAGAACCTCTTCAAAAAATAATTTGCTATATAACTTCTTCAAGTGCCGTTCAGAAAAACTTTAGCTGCTCAAGATTTGTGACAATAGAAGAGGAGGTATGTTGGAGTCAGTCTCGCAACATTATCACCGTGTGTCTAAATGTTTTATATACTTGGCTCTTTTAAACATTGATTCCTGGTATGTGTGTAATTGCAGAAATGGTGTACTGCAATGCTCCATAAAGTTTTGTGAAGGACATAATGTGATTGATGCGTAGATGGAGGATTTTTTTAAATGCATCGTTCAAGCACATCATGAAAACCAGCGTGATTTGTTTCCTGAGACTTCATAGTTTCTTTTATTACACTGAGAATTACTTAAGTTTTTGCACCGTTTGTACAAGATATCTAGCACAGATTAGAATATGTACAATCATATGAACAAGACTATTATTAATGTTGTTCATTGGAATGATGGAGACTAACCAAACAAAAGCTATTTTGGTGTAAAAAAGGGCTTTTTTAATAGAATCTGTTGGGATAAGAGTTCTGTAGAGATTCTTTTTGAAGACAGTTTCTCCCTTATTCCTCCCAGAACTTTATGAATGTTTTGACAACTGGTGTTACCATTTTCCTGACTTTGTGGCTTGTTCCTCCACACTCCTGCTGAATTCAAATTTCATACGATAGACTTTTCACCGCTGACAACCATTTTATTGAACCATAAAAGGTCATCAAAAAAGAAGAAAAAATAAAAAAAATCCTTATGCTCATCTTACCACATACCTCTCCAGCGCCGGTGCTCCTCACCATCACCTGTGTGGCCCTTGTGTTATCTTTTTGTCAGCACCATGATCGCTGAGTTCTTGTGCCTTTTCACGTTAGGCCGGGACTTCCTGGAGGAGGACATTTTCTATGCACGCACATGGTCATCACATATGACCTTATGCTTTCACTTGCTCCAATCCGTCCTGAGTCGGAAGACCCAGAATAGCGTGAAGCAGACCAGGAATTTAGCACTCATGGCATTGAATGTAAGAAATGACACAAAGGGCAAAATTTTGTCCAAAATACCATTTGGGACAAATTTGTGACTTTTGTTGCCCAATTTGTAGCCCAGAATGCAGGATAACATTGTCCCCTTCATTTTCTGATTTTCAAAGAAACTTGAAATGCACCAAGTTTATTTGGCACAATTTATTCCAGTGATTTTTTTTAGACTGACATGTTGAAACTGTGTGGTCATTTTATAATTGCCAGCCAGAAATATGCCAAAATTCAAAGGCAAATTATGCCAAAAATAAAGAGTGGGGCAAGACTTTAAAGAGGTGTCCACTACTTGTATAACCTTATTTCAATTACTATATTTCCCCCTTGTAAAATAACAGCAGTCCATACTTACCTCCGATGTGAGTTCCATTCAAGCAACATCGACGCCTGTACTCCCTGGGCTCACGTGAGAGTAAAGTGGCCCTGCAGCCACTCAGTGGCCACTCTACTCTCACTTCCTTTGGATGTATGTCACTGACATCCAGAAAAAGTCAGAGCGCTGCATCTCCCACTTCTTCCGGGTGTCAGTTTGATCTGAAAGAAGTCAGAGTGAAGCCAGCGCCGCTTAGCTGCAGGACTAGCTTAACATAACAATGTCATGCAAGCCTTTGGAGAGCAGGCGCTGACATTGCTGGATGTGAATATAGGTGGTATTATTTTACATGGGGAAATTTAGTGATTGAGAAAAGTGGTTGTCTAAGAAGTGAGCAATCCCTTTAAGTCTTCAAAAGTGGGCAATTTACTTCATTATTACCACCACATGCAACAATATGATCAAATTGGATCAATTTTCTTTTATAATACCCCTTATGTTTTGAGGTTAATGAAAAGCTTGATGTTAGATGCCATAATAATTTCATTACTCAGGATCCTAGTTTCTTATAGAAAACTATTTGAATAAAAAATGGAAGTAGTATAAATTACAGAGCCCCAGATACACCCTGGTGTCTGGGGGCTCAAAGGTCCCTTGCTAGTGATAAGTGAACCAGCCAAGTTTTGAATTCAGCAAATCACACATATACACAGGAAAATTCGATTTGTAGCAAAGTTTATCAATGCAAGTTGAATGTTCCTTAATAGCTTTGGGGTCACTCCAGACCACAGAGCATAATAAATGAAAAATATAAAAAATTATTTTTCACCTTACCGCTCACCTGTCCTTCTGCCTCGGAGCCAGCTGAGCTGGCCGTACAGGTGAGTGGTTATGGAGTATTATTTTTTTTAACCATTTGCTTGGCCTTCTACTATTCCGAAAATGTTGCTGAATTTGTGTGGAGTGAATTACAAAATATCTGTATTCTGAAGGATACAAATTTTTTGTATAATTTGAAGAGAATTCAGTGGTGCGCGAATAAATTCACTTATCTCTACTTATTGCCAAATAAAACCGGAGTAGACTCCGGTCATGTAAGTAGGATGTGGTAGGGGGGCCAGTTACAGAATTTCCATTTCAAAGAAAGAAACAGGCGCTCCTTGTGTGAATCCGCCCAGACTGGCTTACTGGAGCCCAGTACTAGAGATGAGTGAATATGTTCGGAAAACGATCGCAGAATCCAAATTTGCCATATTCGTACCATATCGTGCCGAATTTATGTTTGATGATCGTGTCCGAGCATACCCGCTCATCTGTACTCCCACTGACTCCAATGGCGTTCGGCTATGTTCAGCGAATATTGAAATACGGCAATCGTAATCCGAACCGAATATTGAAATATTCGCTGATCTCTACCCAATACTAAAAATATTCACCTGGAATTTTTGCGCAAACTCGCACAACTCTGATGTTATCAGCCTGCAGCCCTCGTCATCAGCTAAGGGTGAAGATATCAATCCAAACCAAAAATTAAAAAAAGAAGAATGACGATCCATTGGCGCTGTCAGTCACTCCATTTAATTTTTAAAATACAATGTTTTTATTAAAACAACGTGTTTCTAGAGCGAGCCGCTCTCTTCATCAGGTAGACATAAAAACATGCGTTTGATCGTCATTCTTCTTTTAATTGTTCGTTTGGATAGATTTTCCATTTCGTCCCAAAAGCTTTAATTTACTTTTATATTGCATGTAGTAATGTTCTTCTGTCCATTAGTATAATGTCCATAATGAACTGTGTACTGGTGAAGTACAGATCTCCCCCACTCCTTCAGATATAATAATTCTTGTAATTAGTATTGATTTCTTACAAGGCTAATGTGTAATGTATGGGAGAATGATACCAATAGTAGAAAAGCAAAAGTTGAAAGCTATGAGGCAATGAAATATTGAAATCTACAGGTTTGATTTAGCAGACTCCAATGAAGTCTAGTGGTATAAACTATACACAGCAGTAGAATTCGAGGATGATAAATCCTTTTTTATATCCTTTTTTCTTTATGCATAGAAAAATGTTTGCCATCCAATCACAGCACTTCTTTTATTTTTCAAGAGAAGAGATTAGTGAACCCGAACTGTAAAGTTGGGGGTTCGTACTGACAGCTAATGTCCAGTGCTGAACTCCGAACACGGACTTCTCCCTGAAGTTTGTTGTAGTGTTCGGAGTCCGGGAGAAGAGAGAGAGGTAAAGGTTGCAGGATAATAGCATTCTAAAAATTATTTCCCAGCAACCAGGCTTTCAGTGCAGCAGCCGGCCACCTTTAAGACGTTGTTAGCCTGAAGATTAACCCTACATCTGCAGGTTAATCTGCAGGTTAAATATTAATGCATGCTTGCCTTGGTATCCTCATGACAATACTTCTTGACTTACGTATAGGAAAGTTATCATGAAAAAATGACAATGTTTGACTTTTTTATATCACAAATCTGTATTAAAAGTAACATAGGGAAATCTTGCGATTTTCACACTGGCCACTGGGGCTTTTTTATACTCATCAACACATGTGCATTAGCCACATTGAACAGAACCTGATTCTACCTTTTGTTCTGAAGCAGCTGATGAGCGTGTGCAAATGATATTGTGAAGGGAAGGAAGCAGGGTCAGCTGTCGCCTATTCTTATTATTGGATCCTGTATTATCAGCTGTATATGGAGGGGTCACCTGTCATTGTAATCCTGTCTGTGTTGATGATAAACCTGCTGACATTTTTTTATGAAAGGGCAGGAATTATAAGTCTAAAAAAAGCCCCAGTGGCCAGTACGAGAATTGCAAAATTACTAATTTTGTTTTTTTTTTCTATTAAAGCTTGTCATATGGAAAAATTAATGCCAAAATAAAAAAAAAAACATATATCACAAATACCTTATTTGAAGAATAGGTCATTTTCTGATGATAACTTCCATTTAGCACTATAGGCACGCTGTGTAAATTCAAGTCTTTTTGCATGGCAATGCGGAAATCATGATTGAGTTGAGTTAAAGACTTTAAATCGATGTATTAGGGAATGTTCTATATTTTACACGTTTTACACCATGGCTATGGTTAAAGATGGTTGATGGGACATCTGGGAATTTCCTTCCTTCCTTTAGATGAAATACTTTGGATAAATGTATTGAGAAAATTCTGGCTTCTCTGGGAAATCTGGTGTTAAAATGGCATCTGTGTAATTACAGAGTGATTGCTACATTATTGCTGCATTATGTTTAGGTACTTATGTGCTCATTTACTCTGCATGCTACATATGTCCTGATAAGTAGCTTATTACAGTGTTATTTCCATCAGCATCTCTACTTTTTCAGTATAAAAATGCAAGGTCATAGATGACAGGACCAGAAATAGCGGTAAGTGCTTCTTCAGATGTATCATACTTGATGCAGGTAATGAAGACTGAAAAATCAGTAATTGTCTGGGTTGTAGAGGCAACAAGGGGATTTTCTTACTGGCCAATTATCTTCCAGCCTGTGCGTGTGACATGATTGTGAGGTATTCAGCTGTTAACCTCTGCGGGCTGGCACTTTATGTCTGGAACATTACACAGAAAAAAAAATTCTTTAAATCTTTTCATAAATGAAATTTTTTTTTGTCTTTCGTGTAATTTGTGCCCTCCGCACGTACAGAGACATAATGACAGACATTCAGTTTTTGGACCCAGTTTAAATTTCTGATAAGTGTACCCACCGGGGTAGAAAGGAGCAATATATACTAGTATTTTGAGGATATATATACTGGGATTTGCGAACGTCTGTGTAGCTGTTCATATACAGTACATTAAAGGGGTTGTCCAACTGATGACCTAATATGAGATCATAGGAGTCTGACTCCAGTTCAAATGCTCGACTTCGGCTCCACACGTTCCCTACGGGGCTGCTAAGCACGGCACTCAGCTCTTTCCAGCAGCACCATAGAGAATCAATGGAGCACCAGTCAAGTATCCAACCTTTATAATGGGGATAAAAATGCCCTGTTGAGGATAAAAGTTCCCCATTCTGCCCATCGGTGCAGATCACAGCAGTTTGGATCCCGACAAATCAGTAAGTTATAACCTATCCTTCAGATAACAGCTTGTATGTATATATATATATATATATATATATATACACACACAAACACAATGCTTCATTGTGGGAAAAATGAGAATAAAGGAAAGTAGGAAACAACACATAAATGAGATCTCTTTAACCTAAATTATAAGTTATTTTTGTTATTTAAAGGGAATCAGTCAGCAGGTTTTTGCTACCACATCTGAGAGCAGCCTGATATAGGCAAAGAGAAGTTAAATCGAGAGATGTTTCACTTAGATTGCTGGGTGCAGCAGTTCTGACACAATCAGAGTTTTTAGATTTAGCAATACAGCAGAGCTGAGGAAGCTAACCCCGCCCACACCAGGCCCTGTATATACAATGTCTATAGACAGTGAGGTGCCTATCACAGGAGGGGGCTGTCAGACTAGCATGCACTAGACTGCAGTGTCCCAGCAGTGATAAGCTCCTGATGCTAAAACAATCATTGCAAGCAAACAAAACCATGGAGCTTGATAAGAGAGTCATCACTGAAATCGGTGTTTTAAACCCTACAGCATGCTGTCTTCAGATTACATTGCAAAAATCTGCTGACAGGTTCCCTAAAAATATTTAAAACAAATGCCAGCATTACACTATTTTTGTTCATCCCATCTTCGAAGATGGGATGAGCAAGATGGAATAAAACTGATCAATAGTCATGTATACTCCAAAATGGTAGACATAAAAATCTAATTATTATTATGCTTTTATAGCTCTATCTCATAATGCAGCGCTTTACAGACATTATCATCACTGAGCCCACAATCTAGATTCCCTATCAGTAGGTCTTTATAGTGTGGAAGGAAACCAGAGAACCTGGAGGAAACCCACGCAAACACGGGGAGAGTATAAAAACTCCTTGCAGATGTTGTCCTTTGTGGGATTTGAACCCAGGACCACCAGTGCTGTACAGCACCAGAGATAACCACTGAGCCACCATGCTGTCCATGCAACTCATCCAGCAAAAACAAGCCATTTTCCACGTATGTAGATGAAAAAAAAATAAAACATAAAAATATATTAAAAAGGAAAGCATAAAAATAACTTTTACATTTTTAAAAAACAAAACAATCCTTTTTTTTTCTTGTTGCTGTGCTCTCCAGCGGGATTGGCACCCACCCGTGTATCTTGGATTGGACTCTACCTCATTTGGCTGGATCTTTCCGTCACGTCTGCAGCTCCCATACCTCTCTCCTGCACCCCATTTTTATTTCTACATGATCTAGTTTTATAATTATTGTGTCATTTATACCACCCAGTAAATGCTATAAAACTAAATTCACAATTGAGAAATTGCCTTTTCTTCACCTCCCCCACAGCAAAACACATTAAATTTTTACCCCAAATGGTGTCAAGCTCGGTGGCTCAGTGGTTAGCACTTATGCTTTGTAGCGCTGGGGTCCTGGGTTCAAATCCCACCAAGGACAATATCTGCAAGGAGTTTTATGTTCTCCCCGTGTTTGTGTGGGTTTCATTCCACAGACATACTAATGATGTCTGTAAAGCGCTGTGGAATTAATGGTGATATATAAATGAGTAAAATAAATTAATTTTAAAAAATGACTCATCCCACAAATGTAGGACAGAAGGAATGAAAATGTTAGAGGTTTTGAGATGTGGCTATCAAAGAAATGAAAAATTGTACCAAGCTAGACACCTCATTAAGGGGTTTATTAAAGTATTTATTATGAATATTGTGTATATCCGGACGCGCATTGCCTTATTGTTATGTGCAATATCATGCAGCTAATCATTAAAACTGTATATGCCAGTAGAATGTGATTGATAGTTTGCTCACATGATATTGCTCCTCTGGCAATCATATGGCATCATTTTCCTTGGCACACGAGTAGTATTTCCACTCTTATATAGTCTATGGTGCAATCTTGTGCATTGTTTTCCTCTCAGTCATATTGTAAAAGAAAATGACCTTTTCAAGTCACTGAGCCCAGGAGGAGCTGGATGATAAACTTCAGTTCCCCAGATGGCCCTCTGCTGCCATAATGAAGGAAGTTTACTGTAAAAGAGTGACTGAAACAAGCGTGTTTGGAAGTCGACAGTAATTATCTGCTATCTGTGTAAAAGACATAAAGTATGTGTTGCTGAATGTGAAAGAGCGTAAGAGAAGATCCCCAGGGAAGTGGAAATGGAGACCTGTCTGATCGAATGCTGCTATTTATATGAATGGGAGATGCTTCCGCTATTAGTTCTCTGTCCCAAACAGCAGGAATCACCACCTACACAACATGCCGTGTACGTTTACCATCCCTTTATGTATCTGTTACTAATGAAACTCTATTTACTAATATTTCCTGCTGTGTAATACATTGTAGCGACACTTAGATAATTGATGGGGAGATGCATTCATTTGTATCCATTGTTAAAAGTGATACTATGAGCTAAAAGTTCCACCTCGATGGTCCCTGGCGATCAATGGATCCACAAGTGTCTTCTGGAATGAGATGAAAAGCTCCCTCTAGCGGTGGCAGCAGGTAGTAAAAATGTTGTCTATGTACGAAATTTGTAGCTCTATAGAAAAAAGTGTGCTCCAAATGCTATAAAGATATATGTTCTATCATGTATGTAACATGTTATTAATTTATTGTAATCCAAATAACTCATCATTAGATAGGTGATAACTTACTGATCGGAAGGAGTCCGTCTGCTGGGCAGAATAAGGCACTTATATTCCTGTTAGAATGTAGCTGTAACACACCTGTTCGATCACCAATCCATCCATTCCATAGGGGGCTGTCGAGAACGGCACTCAGCTTTTTCCCGAGAATCAATGGAGCGGTGGTCAAGTATTCAACCTGCCACTCCATTTAATATTGGGGTTAAAAGTGCCATGCTAGGGATAACATTTCCCCAGTCTACACAACGGTGCAGGTCAAAGCAGTTGGATCCTCATTAATCAGTGAGTTAGGACCTATCCACCAAATAGGTGATAATTTGCTTTTACAGGACAATTCCTTTAAGTATCTAAACACAATTCGCCTCTGACATAAAGTTCCCAAAGTAAGGTTCTGTTCACACCTGTTATTTGAAATTCCATTTTAAGAACAGAGAAACAAAATGAATGCGTATGAATGCGAGAGTGCTTTCACATTGCGTCCTTGTTCACGTTCAGTGGTATTGTCGGGGCTTGCGTCCGAACCCCCTGCAAAATGGAATTTGGGCGTATGCGCCAAGACTAACACGGTGCCAAGCATCAACGTATGCTCTGACGTGCATCATTTTCAGCCTTATACACTTACTGCAGTCTTCTACATTTGCGTGTCCACCTCCAAGGCATATGCGGCCAAAAACGATGCACGTCAGAGCACACGTGGACTGTTGGCAACATTATAGTGAATGGCTCTGTTGGTGCATACGTCCAAATCCCGTTTTGCGGGGGGGTACAAATGCAAGCCCCGATGGGACCACTGAACGTGGCAGGAACGCAATGTGAGCAGATGTAACCGGCACCAGAAGGATCCTATTGACTGGGCTCATCAGGCCTCCATTATAGTGTCCATTATTTTACTAAAATGAAGAATTCAACAGAGAAACAGAATTGCAAAAAATCTGTCATGAACGGAACCTAAAATGAGAGCTGTGCGAACATTAATAGTAGTACAATTGTCATTGTTAATGACCTTGGCTGTATTTCTCAATCATTATTGAAATAGTTTATCACTTTCGCATATCATTCTTTTTCACTGCAATTATTTCTGTCAAACAATTGTGCAGTGTAACGTAAGAGATATATTATGCTGTCACACATCATTTAGCATTTCTATGCTTCTCGACCCTATTACTAAATATTTTTTGGAAATATGGTTCCATTTAACTAGTTGGATGATAGGGGTTTTTTTTTTTAGTCTAAAAACTAAAACAAAGAAATACTATAGGAAACTGTAAGACAACTCCTATGAGTGTCTTGTAACCATGCTGTTATTTTATTTGTAGGGTAATTCTCCATATAGCTCAGTATCCCAGACTAATGCTACTAATCATCTACGATCTTTATATTACCAATGGCCATTTAATTGGAACAGATTGCAATAAACACACTAAGCAACACAGTAACTGTAAAACAGGAGAAATAGATCATATTGATATGAGATAGAATGATGCATGGCGGGATAAGAGTTAGTACAAGTTGTAATTTATTGATTTAAAGATCCACTCTGTTATGAATGTGCTAGAGATGGTTTCTGAGCAGAGGCTCCCTCTGGTGGTTACAGACAGTACTGAGCCTTTCAGCGAGGAATGGCAATCTGGGATCGCTGACTGGCCTGATATAAGGGAGGTTCCCTCCCATGATGGTTGCCGGTGATCAATTGTTCTTGTCTCAATTGTGGTTCCTGGTTCATTTGGAAGTTTGCTGAGTCTTGCCTGCATCTTCTGCTATCAGATAAGATATTTTCTGCTTTTATTTTTGTGCTTGCTTTTTGCATTGTTCCCTGCACTTCTGTGGAGGTCAGCCAGGTCCCCTTCGGGGGGCTTGTGCTCCTCTCAGTTTTTCTGAAGCCACTGTTATTTGTTCATTTGCTTTTTCCTGTTTTTTTCAGTGGCTGCAGCTTAGTTTTGTTACACCTGAGAACTGATTTTAGGTGGTAGAGATCGTGTGATCTCAGGTGTTTTTGCAATCAGAAGAGTTGGTATTTTTTAGTTTTTTTTTTTGGATTGCAGTGAGTATCCTTTCCTGTACGTTTCAGTCTAGACTGATTGGGCCCCAGCGTTTGCTCATTCTATTTTCTGTCTGTGTCCATGCTTCTTCTTGTCTAACCGCCATTACATGTTTGGGGGCTTCCTATTTTCTTTGGGGATCTGCTCCGGGGCAGATAGCTTTCATCTTTCTGCCTTTAGGTGTAGTTATCTCTCAGGCTGTGACGAGGCGTCTAGGATCAACGTAGGAATGCTCCACGGCTACCTCTAGTTGTGTGGTTAGTTTAGGGTACTGCAATCCAATAAGTTCCAGCCTCTCTGGTGTATTGCCGTTTTTGCTTATTCTCCTCAGCTACCATAACACAACACCACTCATTCCATGTCCTGTGGCTTTACCCAGTGAATGGCTCAAAGCAGGACTGCCTTCTAGACCCTGAAAGGGAATCTTTCAGCAGGTTTTTGCAATATAATCTGAGGACAGCCTGATGTAGGGACTGAAACACTGATTTTAGCGATGTGTCACTTATTAGGCTGTTTCAATGCAATGAGTGTTTTTTTTCAGCAGAAGATTATCACTTCTAGACTAGTGACTATATGGGACCTTGTTCAGCTCCGCCCCCAGCACTGATTAGCAGCTCAATGTCTATAGAGCTGTGATGTGGCGGGGTTAGCTTTCTGAGCTCTGCTGCATTGCTATAATCTAAAATCTGTGATTGTGTCATAACTGCTGCACCCAGTAAACTAAGTGATATATCATTGGAATCAGGGTCTCTTTCCCTACATTACACTGCTCTCACATGAGTAAGGTGACCGATTCCCTTTAAGCCCAATATGAACAAAAACTGAAGTTTCCCCACAAAAAAATATCAATCAGCTCAGCTCAGTTTGCTGATGTAACAAAGTATTAAAACTTAGTGTACACAAAAATAAAACATATTGGTGAAAGATGGTATACCGGTAGTAAGAAAAGTGCCTTATATTTTAGGCAATGCAATGTCACATTTCTAAGCCTGGGTTTTCTTAGTCTGTCCATGATTTAAACAAGTACACTAGTTTTGCTGAGTAAGAATTTTTTTTTCTTCTTTTCTGTTAATACAGCCTACCGAATTAGCCTGTGAGCTGTAACATCAGCCATAGCCCATGGGCAACTATGGCACTATTTTTTTTAAATAAAGTAGACTTTTTTAAGAAAAAAATTCTTGGCAACTACTTTAAGGCTATTTGCTAAATAGAAAATATATACAATATGTACAAAAAATGCCGGGAAAAAAAATGTTGCACAGGTTTTAAGATAGAAATTTAGAAATTAGTATCAAGTAGAGATGAGAGGATCACATCCAGGCGATGATTCAAATTTGTCTTGAAATTTTTTTCTGAATAATTTCTGATTTTCTTGCGAATAGATTGAAAAGAGCCGGCAACATGTTAAAAACATAAAGATAAATACTCACCCGGCCCTCGCCTATCTTTTCTAGTCCTGATACCTGTTTGGTTTTTCAATGAGCCCACTTTCGTGACTTCTGGTGCATTTTTGGGGGTTTCCTGGTCTGACTAGACCGCAACAACATAACATTACAGCCTAGTCAGTGCAGAAGATGGCAAAGATGACAAGCAAAGGCAGACGCTAAAGATGACCCAGTGAAGTCGACAATAATGACAGGATGAAGAAGTTGAGTGGACAGGAGCAGGGGTTCATGGCGGGATAGGTCATGGCCGTGTAAGTATAAATATATATATTTTTTTTTTCTTTTTTGAATTTTTGATCGCTCATTTTTTAAATGAGTTTTTACAGGTTTCGCTCAAAGCTAGTGATGAATGAATCTGACAAACTGTGTTCAAATGTGGCCATGAAATTTGATTTTCTTTGAATATTCACATGGCCATCACCTATCCCTATATATATGTGTGTGTTTTAACACATTATGCTCTGGGATCTGAGGAAAACTCACAGCAGCGTAATGATTAATATTTGATCAATAAACTTTAAGCAACAGCTTTTGGCGATTGGGCGTATGTTTGTCATTTAATGAACCCCAAATATCAAAAAACTGATCAACTCTTCCAAACAGGAAGAGACAAGTATGAAGCTGTTTGGCCAATTTGAGCGCTAAGTACCTTCATTTTTTAACATGTTTTCTACAGCTGTTATAGAGTTCAACTTTCAGGTATTCGATGTTTACGTATTATAACGTTTCATAGTGCAGCTTTAATTTGTTACCTATTGAACCCCAGATATCAAATGTGGGAAACGCGTCAACACCTGAGATTTGAGGATCATGACTGGCACAGCAGCAATGCAATGTATGGGACAATCTACATTGAGATGAGTACCTATGATTGTTTGTTTATTATATTATTTACTTTAAATATGGAATTTAACAGAGAGTTCTATTAGGGATAGTCGTCAGTGAGTGGGAGCACCAAATGGAATTTTAGTGCCAACCTCCGCAGCCAGGCAAGGGCCAGCTGTTAAAGGGCATAATAGGGACCTGCTAGATTAGAAGCTCTCTTGGGCACCTGGTTATGTGTGTTTACAGCTTGTTTTACTGTCTTTGTACCTATTTTGATTGTTTGCCCCTTTTCTGCCACCATCTCTCTGTTTAGGGTTAATCTGGCAATATTAAGCATCATTCGAGATGAATCTTACATTTCTAATTATTGGCAAGATTGAAAATGGTGGTTGTTAAGTAATGGTGTGTATGTGTCCTAGTGTTATGTTATCCGTATACCTTCTAGGTTTTGAATGCATAGTTAATAAAATTAATGTTTTATTGATCAAATAGGGTAATTACGCTGTCAGCACAATTGAATTTTACACCCTTTGTATCTTACAAATCTGTGAACTCAAAGCATAATAATGTACACTGGATTTGAGTTGAATAAATTCAAAGAGAATCAAATTTCATGGCCAAATTTTAGCAAATTTTGGCAGATTCGTTCATCACAAGAGTTGAGGAAAAACTGTAGAAAATAATTGCAAATGGGAGTGATCAAAAATTAATTGTAAGAAATGCAATAAAGGTTGGACAGGAAGGTGAAATAAAATCAGGATCGTGTGATGATATAAAACTAAAGTTAAAAAAGCTCTTATCCTCTTAATAGATTGCAATTATCATATTTTACAGAGAAGAATTAGCTGGGTAGAAAAGCAAAATGAGCAATTGTAAGTACACAGTCCTATATAATATGAGGACTGCAATATATTAAGGGGATAAACACTTTGATTGGATGAGGGCTTCTTTAAGTGTAGTAGTTTTCTGCACTATTCAATTATCTGTTTCCTTTTAATGTGTGTACCGGGACCCACATACAAGTAGTTAAATCCACCAGAAGGAGCCCCAGGGCAACGCTATAAAACTGCCCATTACCATTTATAAAGCAGGTGTTCAAATGAATTGGTCTTTTATCGTAACACAGATTTACAGTGCATTAGGCAATCCATTTTTCAATTTAGTGTACTGCCTCTGATAAGTTAACAGATGTCGATTGATTTTTTTCCCTTTAGTCCCCCTGTTTACACCTGACAGTCAGTGTTTTATAGCTGAACAGTTATTTGAAGTTATAAACATTATAATTAGCAATTTTTTTTTTAATTAGGATGACAATTAACAGGAGATTTGCAAAGCTGCTAATTTGACATGTCATACGCTCCACGCTGTTTACGTTAACCAATACTTGAGTGAATTCAATTGAACAGAACCATAGTGTCTGCAGAGGGAATCTCCGAAGAGCGCGCTCGGCCCACTTGTCTGCCATGATGACACGTTATGCTGACAACTGAGACGACACTTCATTTGTAGTATGATGACTGCGGAGCACTCAAGGTTAAAGCTGCTGAACAACAGGAAATATGTTGTATAGGAATCCAGAGAGGTATGGTCTGTATAAAGCACAGCACGGTCTCTATTTGCACAGGCTTCAATTTAAGGCTATGTCCATCTCTACATCTCTAAAATGTAACT
Organism: Oophaga sylvatica; assembly: GCA_033576555.1. NCBI lineage: Eukaryota > Metazoa > Chordata > Amphibia > Anura > Dendrobatidae > Oophaga > Oophaga sylvatica. Next base: position 35,386,605 of record JARQOD010000006.1, read on the forward strand.
CGTCATTATACTTTTTTCGTTTCTTATGAATCAATAGTATGTGTGAAAATAAGAAACTTTTGCAATATATCTTCACAACTAAATCCACTTTCTTCTCCTCCAGGAATAATCTTTCAGTCTCAAAATTCTCAATTGACGGTAAAATTGTCTTCAGTGATATGGATTTTCCCATTATTAAAATAGTAGATGACCGTTGCTGATCATTAAAGAAGCATTCCCATCTCCGAAATCCTATCCCAATATGTAATACGTGTAATTATAATAATAATAATAGCAAATGCCTTCAATTAGAAAGGTAGTATAGTTCTTCTGGTTCACTATGTCTCTTTCATCATGTGCAGGCATTGCAGGACTGTAGGTATCCATGGATATATGTATATGTATCCATGATATAGTGACAGTTATCTAGCTGTTAGTGGTCGTAACCATGGATACCTAACGTCCTGCAGTGCCTGCACATGAGGAAAGAGAGATAGCGAATCAGAAAAACTATACTACATTTCTAATTGGAGGTATTTGCTAATATTATACGTACTACATATTGGGACAGAATCTTGGAGATGGGAATAACCCTTTAAATTCCATTATGAACGGTAACTGTCATGTCTTTAGAACTTACATCTGAAAGTCTGTGCCGTTAGTTCCTCCCCCCTCCATATAATTTCAAAAGCACCAGCTGTCAACTCCTATTTCAGTAATGGGAAAATCTGTCTTCCCTAAATACAGATTTTCAGATCTTACCCATGAAGTGAGAGCGAAAAATCAGTCCAGGAAGTGAAATAAGCTAATTTCTCTGACTGGATATATTACAAAATTGCTTATTTTCACATTTGCAATTTATTTATGAAATAAGAATGAAAAAGACTGATACTCTTGAAAGTTTATATAAATACATTACATAATCTATAATATACTAGATATATTGTACTGTAGAGTCTGAATTAACAAAAGCAATGAAGCAAAGTGCTTGTGGATAATGATCTGGATTTTTATTTAAAGGGGTGTGTTCAAGCTCTTAAAGGGACCCTGTCACCTCATTTTTCGCATATAAGATGTGGCCACCGCCATTAGGGCTTATCAACAGCATTCTGTAATCCTGTAGATAAGACCCCGATGTAACCTGAAAGATAAGAAAAACAAGTTATATTATACTCACCCAGGGGCGGTCCGGTCCGATGAGTGTCGCAGGTCCGGGTCCGGTGCCTCCCATCTTCATGCAATGACGTCCTCCTCCTTGCTTCTGTCGCGGCTCCTGCGCAGGTGTTATTCTCTGCCATGCTGAGGGCAAAGTAAAGTACTGCAGTGCGCAGGCACTGGGCCTCTCTGGACTTTCCCGGCGCCTGCGCACTGCAGTACTTTACTCTGCGACACCCATCGGACCGGACCGCCCCCTGGGTGAGTATAATATAACTAGTTTTTCTTCTCTTTCAGGTAACATCGGGGGCTTATCTACAGCATTACAGAATACTGTAGATAAGCCCCTGATGGCGGTGGCTGCAGCTTATATATCTCCCCATAAACCAACTAAAAATCTCAGGGAAAAACAGGACTGATGAGGATACACTGCTGCCCTGTGGCCAAAGCAGAAACAGAGGAGGCATGAATCGGTACAGATGTTACATACAATGTCAGATTCAGAAGAACAATGGCATTTATGCCAGGTAACAAAGAATGCATATTTATGGCAAGTGATAATTGCTCTTTAAAAAGAAAAAAAGTCAGTCCATTACACAGGTACAGTTTAGAATAAAATAAGTACAGTATGGATTATAATAGACTTCATCTTCCAGTGATTTAAACTTAACCAAAGTTCATAGTATAAATGCCTTCAATGATAATTCCCTGTACTTGCCCAATGTACAACAGGGAGACATGATCCTGCCCTACTTTCTTACTAGCAGCTCTTGACATCATGACATTCTTACAAGCTATCAGGCAAACTGTATTCTTGTGAAGACCAATAATTAGAAGTGGAATAATATTGCTCCCCAGAGACCCCGGGATAATATCTCAGACCTTGTTTTACATGTCCTATATCCTCAGGTCACATTTTTTTTCTCAATGCAGATAGAAACCAATTAATAATGTTCGCTCCTAGTGTATTGCATACAGTCCTCGTACTCGGGAACAGAAATAACAATGATAGTTGGAGTACCTGGTAGAATAACACATTGATTGGACACATTTAGGATGTTCAGCCCGGAGCAAATGGCAAAAAAAAGAAGGTTTATATATTTAATTGACATTATACTGATTTGTTCAATTTAAGACAGAGAAACATATATTAAGTCAAATACAGTTACTCTCTGCAGTATCGCTCTGCGTATCTTATTATTATAATTATGAAGGTTAGTCAGCAGCGCTGGGCTGACAATTGTAATTAATGTAATGGAGCTTTCTGTAGAAGACTTGTGTTGTGCTAAAAAAATGCATTGTTTTGTTTAATTGACACATCAAAACTGTGTAAGAAACAGTAACACAATCTTCATGTGTCAATGACTTGTTACAGGTAGCAAAAGTCGCACAATGATAGTGTTAATTAAATGAGAAGGTTGGGGGCTTTCCATGCAGTGCTGCTTTGCGCGTCAAAAATATTTGTTTTCTGTTTTTACAGGAGAATAATTGTATGATAATTTCCATATTATAATTACTAGATGGTTTTCCTAAATAAAAGTTGGCAAAAATTGCCTTGAAAAACTGGCATTTTTACATTTTTTGCTTTGCATTACTGATGTGTAGTTTACCTTATCATATACACCAGGTTCGGACTGGTCCATAGGGTAACAGGGGGAATTCCCCGGTGGGCCCCTGTGCAGATCTTGGCCCCAATCCCACTGTATGGGCAGTACTTGGCATGATTCACTTGTCACTCTGTACAGAAAAAAGTAGCATCTCATCATTCATTAACCAAACTACCCAGTTTATTATTATATAGAGATATAGGTAGATGTGCGAGCCAGGGTCATGTAATATCTGTATACAGGTGAAAAGTGGGTGAAAAGTGGGTCCCCAAAGTCTATGTTACTGGTGGGCCCTTGGCACCCCAGTCTGACACTGATGTACACCATAAACTTTAGGTGAGGACACTAAATGTCTCTTGGGACCTTCTCCTTGGATGCTATATTCATCCATCGTAGAATGTGAATTTTTCCCTGGAATCATGTTTTAATCGATTTAAATAAAATTTGGGATTCTATTTGAAGTGCTGGATCCACCCTTCTCTTTCTCTTTATGGACTGCCTTCACTGGGATTTGGGATCCTGTGCACTCGGTGATAGGTGATCTGATCATATTTTTCCTCTTTGTTGCCATAAGATGTAACATGACACAGCTTTTCACTGAAAAATTGAACATCAGACTGTAAATAGACTCTGAAATCTGAGGCACATGAATTTAAGACATAAGCCCATGTTTCCAGATTTCTGTGCGCTTCATACAACAGGGGTTCGTAATATTACTGTGTGCATGAGTTCTTAAAGAGGCTATCCGGGAATATTTTATTTTTATCTCATGGGGCTAAGAACTGACAAGAAGGTAGCTGCTAACTACCTGGCTGTTCAGTCCGACGCCAGCTCAGAGCCATCACAGACTGCCCCTGCTGGCAAATCTGATGCTTCACATGATCCAGAGAGCAGCTCTTTCTCTTCCGGGCTGCTCTGTCGATGGGGCGTGACACGTAATGCTGATTGACAGCCGACTCCCTGCTGTAGTAGTCTGGAACCTGAATGGTGGCAAATTGACAACTGGTTATATATTATGCCATATGTACTCTGTATGCTGGATTATTAGATATCATGGAACACTGAGTGTTTATTATAATCATTTAATGCTTAAAAAGGTGAGAAAATTGAAAAACAATCAAAATAATTTGTTAGAAGGAAATTTATTGTACACTGAGGTACACTGTGAAATTGCCACCGCTGTGACTTTCTATGTTTAATCAAAAACATTTCCAAATTGTCTATTTATTACCAGTCTTCCACTTATGCTTATGTGAATTTTCACCTGTTGGATTGTTGGACACAGGATTACAAGCTTTCTTTGTGTATGCATTTACATATATAAAGAGATTTGTAATTGTAACTAAAAAGATCAATAGATTAATAACACAGGGTCTATTCTACCTTTCCAAGTGAATAATCATCACTCTTGTTCAGTGCAGATTCACTAATTCCAGATATCAGGTCTAATATTTCTCCCATTCTTCCTTCTGTGGGACATAAATAATCAACACCCCCCAGAAGAAGCAGATTGCAAAACGTGTGTTGGGGTCTGCCTCTCCCACGTTTGCAGCAAGTTAGTCACTTTAGCTCCATTATGCCCCTATGTGACTAGAATAAAAGAGATTACCTTTACTAGGATATGCATTTTGCTCAGGCTGCCTGTACCTTAACTAGGATTTGTATTCAATACTGGTCAGACTGTTTTTGCCTTATTACTAACATATCCTGCTGAATGTTAACCATTTATCAGTAGGTCTGGTTGGACCACTTGTATCTTAGTGACTGTCTTCAGCTGTCTCCTCATATGTAAATATATTATATTATATATTATATTATATATGTTTTGCACTATGCACTTTATATTATCTCATTGATATTAGTTATCATTCCTTTGGGTATTATATGGTACAGTATTGTATTGTATGACTAAATCTAGCTACCTCTACAAAGGTTAACCCTGTATAGTTATACTTATAGCCTGTATATCTCTCTTGCTAATTATTGGGCATTCATACAGACTTACGAATTATGACTCTGCCCAAACCTGGTGCTAAGGTGTCGCTGCCCTATGAATTTTAAACATTTATACTTATGTTTCTATTTTTATGGAAATTATTATAATAAAGTTATATATACCTTTTACATTATTTGCTCTGTTAACCATTTTTTCCGGTTATTTATGTATTTATGGATGAGCTCCCACTTTAGACCTTCTTATATGGCTTTCTGTGGGATATCTTTCCTGAATATCTACGATACACCAAGAAAAAGGGTAAATCTCTTAGACTGCAGGAAGAGTTGGATAATCTCCCAAGCGCCCACATAACCTTTCTGAAAAGAGATGAATCTGAAAGGTTTCTTGTGTACTCCAGAAGACAAACACAAATTCAGGGGGCATGACTGAGGTGTCGGTGGACATGTCTTAAGGTACTGTCACACTGAACGAGATCGCTAACGAGATCGCTAATGCGTCACCGATTTTATGACGCAGTAGCGATCTCATTAGCGAAGTCGCTGTGTGTGACATGTAGCAGCGATGTGGCCCCTGCTGAGATGTCGCTGATCGCTTATGAACGTTCTGAGCCGTTTTTTGGTCGTTGGTGTCCCGCTGGTGAGCCTGAATCTCTGAGTGTGACACCCTTTATGAACGACTTCACCAGCGTCGCAGGTGGGACTAGGTTTTCCCAACGACCGCAGAGGTCGTTATACAGATCGCTGATGAGTTGTGTTTGGAATCTAACTAGCGATCACATAGCGATCGCACCAGCGATCTCGCCAGGTTGTGTCTTTGTCGTGATCGCTAGTGCGATCGCTAAGTGTAACAGTGCCTTTAGTATACTATGATCTCTCATCATCTGCAAGAGCCTCCATAGAAGTCTGATTGAATGCTCTGGGACTTATATATTATTTTGAACAGACAAGGTTGCAACCATAGGGACTATAGAGTTATAACCAGGAGTTTACGGCCACTCCTGGAAATTAGATTCCGAGGGTCCCCTTGGTTCACACTTCACATACGTCCAAGGAACACAGAAGGAAAGTATTATAGGAAATGTAGAGGTTAGAGAACTGGGGCTTGAGTGTTTACAAAAGATCCCTTTTCCCCTTTGAAAACTTCCTGGGGTCTGTTGCAATTTATGCATAGGAGCCTTAGGGTTGTCCGGGCAAAATAAGACTTTGCCCATGGGACTGAATATGTAAAAAAAAATAACTCAGACATACCTACTGCAGCCCACATGGATTCAGTGCAGGTTGCTTCGTGGTCTATGTAGAGACAGGAAACGGAGATGTCACTGTTCCATCAGCCATCGGACTGCTGCTTCCTATGATAGGTTGCAGCGGTAAGGGTGGATTTGAGCAGTGCATCATCGGATACTTTGTGATGGTACACTACTCAAAGTTATCTTACCGCTGCCATCAATCACAGGACACAGTGGTCCGGCAGCTGGTGGAACAGTATAATCATTTCCTGTCTTGGGATCTAGATGGGTGCCGGTAGGTGAGTATGACTGTCAGCCCCCTTTAAGTTTTAAGAAGTATAATAGCCACATGCCAAAAGATACTATTTCATATTACACTTTTTCTGCAATATATCTTCACTGGTTGGGAAATCTCACTGCCATTTCTATCACTGTGAGATGTTACACAACTAGAAGCGTACAGATAAAATACGTGCGTAGCACTCTAATTAGGAAATCTATTTATTCTGAGCTGTTTATTTAAGCACAGGAGGATTCCTAATGGAGCTATCAGCCGTCGTTCATTGGCTAATAGTTTAATTAGGCCCATCTGGTGGATGCTGTGGAGAGAAGTGTCCCAGCTCTGATATTGGCAGAAAGGTAATTTTTCATCCCTTGGCCCAGAGACTGGCATGCAAAATCATGTAAAACTAAGCAGAAGCTTAGCAATCTGTCTCACAAGAGAATCGCTAGAAGCGAGTGGAGACTGCTGTGTCATTCACCTTGGCATATCAAGGAGAAAAGGGCCCATTCAGTAATCTCCTTCACATGACCTCACCAAGAGAAATCTTTAGACAGATTTTTGAAAGTGAAGTAAATCTTGCATTTGCCAGCCAAGGCTAATAAAATGAAACGCTTTCCCCCCAAAAAAACTATTTAAATGGTAATAATACGTTATATTGGAGGCTGATAGGGAACACGACCATTTAAAAATATGTTCCGGTTTAAGAAAGAAAACCTTAACGTTCAAAGTCTATTTCACAGAGAAATATATTTCTGGCTAAGCAAATTGCAATATATTTTACATAAATGAAGGTTAAATATGCTTCATATATCTGGATTGCTTATAAAAATTCAGCTCTGGTATCGAGGGAGCCATTCGTCACCGGAAAGTATATTCGGAAGATTTGCTAGCGCGGCACATTTTGTCTCTGATGCTCGGTTTGGATGTTCCACTGTTTTCGTGCAGCGAAAATAAAAGGCTCGCACCATGTTCCTTTAATGAAGCACCTTAATTGAATTTTTATTTTTTGATAAATGATTATGTCGTTGGCCACAGATCAGTCAGGATTAGTGTTGAGCATTCCGATACTGCAAATATCGGGTATCGGCCGATATTGGCTGTATCGGAATTCCGATTCCGAGTTCCGATATTTTCGTCTTATCGGATACCGGAATCGGGATTGTCACTGTCACTGTCAGTGTCCGTCGGTCGGGTCTGTCAGGAGTCAGCGGCACTTACCCGGCAGAAGATCTCCGGCGGTCACGTCCTGCACTGCTTCATGGCCGCCATCTTCTTTCCCCGGCGGTCACATGCAGTTTCTCGCGATAACTGCAGTGACTGCTGGGTAATCGCGGCCGTAAAGCAGTCAGTCCGATGACGTCACCGCCGGGGAAGCAGGTAATCAGCTGTGCTGCGTTGCAATGACAGGCTCTGCCTGTCATTGCGATGTAGCAGAGCTGGATCGTCGTGGGACTATCGTTATGGACTGCGTCGGACAGGTGGTATACTGTTGGTTTGTTTTTTTTCTTTTTTTACAGGAGATCGATGGCGTCGCAGGAATGAGAGAGTAATAAAAGAAATGAAAACTGTGTTGTCTCTTTTATTTCATTAAAAGACTTTTTTCTTGCTGTGTCTTTTTTTTATACATTTAATAACTTTGGGATTAATAATGGATCGGTGTCTTATTGACGCCTATCCATTATTAACCGGGCTTATTGTCACCGTGCAATCAACGGTGACAATAACCCCTTATTACCCCGCTTGCCACCGCTACAGGGCAAGTGGGAAGAGCCGGGTAAAGTGCCACAATTGGCACATCTTTTGATGCGCCAAATGTGGGGCTGCTGTAGCCTGGTATTATCAGGCTGTTGAGGGCCAAAATCCATGGGCCTTGACAGTCTTTTAATACCAGGCCGCAGCAGTCTGCATTTTACTTGGCTGGTTAACAAAAATAGGGGGGATCCCCACGCCGTTTTTTTTTCGAGGGGATCCCCTATTTTTGTTAACCAGCCAAGCTAAGCAGACTGCTGTGGCCTGGTATTATCAGGCTGGCAAGGTCCATGGATCTTGGCTCCTTAACAGCCTGAAAATCCAGGCCTCAGCGGTCTGCTTCATCTGGCTGGTTAACAAAAATAGGGGGGACCCCACGCCATTTTTTTTTCGAAGGGAACCCCTATTTTTGTTAATCAGTTCCCTCTGACGTCACTGATTGTGTCCCTGGCTGACCTGAAGTGAAAGTGGAAAGCAATCAATTAAGCTTTCCACTTAAGGGCCCGTCTCACATAGCGATATCGCTACCGAGATCGCTGCTGAGTCACTAGTTTTGTGACGCAGCAGCAAGCTCACCAGCGATATCGCTGTGTGTGACATTCAGCGACGATCAGCCCCCCTGCCGGGTATCGCTGATCGTCGCTGAAATGTCAGGACCTTTGATCGCTGGTTTCCCGCTGACAGGCACACTCGCTGCGTGTGACAGGCGGGAGACCAGCGATCCGCTGGTAACCAAGGTACACAGCGGGTTTCCAGGCGCGGGGCTGTGCCTAGAAACCCGCTGTGTACCTTGGATACCAGCGCCCTGATGCAGGGAGCTGGTATCCAAGGTACACAGCGGGTTTCCAAGCGCTGCGCGGTGCCTGGAAACCCGCTGTGTACCTTGGTTACCAGCGGATCGCTGGTCTCCCGCCTGTCACACGCAGCGATGCGTGCCTGTCAGAGGGAAACCAGCGATCAAAAAAAGGTCCTGACATTTCTGCGACGATCAGCGATACCCGGCAGGGGGCTGATCGTCGCTGAATGTCACACACAGCGATATCGCTGGTGAGCTCGCTGCTGCGTCACAAAACTAGTGACTCAGCAGCGATCTCGGTAGCGATATCGCTATGTGAGACGGGCCCTTAAGCGATGTTACCCGCAGTGTCGCTGTCCCAGATCGCTGCCTGAGCTGCCTGTTTGGCAGCTCAGCAGCGATCATGTAGCGATACACCAGCGATCCTGACAAGTGCATATCGTTGTCGGGATCGCTGGTGTATCGTTATGTGACACCCAGCCTTTACTCTCCTGTCAGGCAGGAGAGGAACTCATTCATTTGGGGTTTACTGTGAGGCTGCAGCATTAGCTGCGGTCCCTGCAGTAAACATTAACCCTTTCTGAAGGATTACACCGTGGGACCTGACTGTGCATGGGATAGGTAAGAATAATTTTGCTTTTATATTTTATTTTTATTACAGGAAATGGTTTTTGCAGTAAAATAAAAGATGGTCAAAAACATGTGTCTTTATTTCATTAAAATGATTTTTAATTAAAGTGTGTGTGTTTTATTTTTATTTCATGCAATAGGATTAATAATTGATAGTTGTCTAATTGACAGCTCTCAATTATTAACCTGGCTTAAGGTCACCTTTCAATAGCAAGGTGGCTTTAACCCCATATTAACCCATTCGCCACCGCTACAGGGCAATGGGAATAGACGGGCAAAGTGCCAGAAAGGGCGAATCTAATTATAGATTTGTCTTTCCTGGGGTGTCTGGGGCAGATGTTAGTAGCCGGGGGGGGCAAAAATAATGGTCCCTCTCTGGGCTATTATTATCTGCCCCCACTCACTGGCTTTGTCTGTCTGGTTGCGAAAATAGGGCGGGAGCCCACGCATTTTTTTTCAGCAATTTTACACCTCATATATATATATACATGTCATTGAATTTGTGACACATATATATATATATTTATATTTGTAGTTCATACACTTCTACATAGTATAATAGCCGCTAATTCAATTGCCGGCTTTTGTGAAAATGCAGAACCCGACATGAAATGACACTTGGTGTACATAGGGTTAACCATGTCTTTTCATGTCCTTTGCTATCTAATTTGCACAAACAATTAAATCAGACTATGTGTGCAAAATTTCACACCTGTAGGGGTTAATTAAAGGTGTAAATTCGTAGCAAAAAAGTCCGTTTTTTTTACAACGAATTTACACCTTTAATTAACCCCTACAGGTGTGAAATTTTGCACACATAGTCTGATTTAATTGTTTGTGCAAATTAGATAGCAAAGGACATGAAAAGACATGGTTAACCCTATGTACACCAAGTGTCATTTCATGTCGGGTGACATGAAATGACACTTGGTGTACATAGGTTAACCATGTCTTTTCATGTCCTTTGCTATCTAAGGCCGGAGTCACACTGGCGACAAAATCGGACGACTGCAATGCGATGAAATATCGCATTGCAGTCGGACCTATGTTAATCTATGGAGCAGCTCCCAGTATCAGATTTTTTGTGGTCCGTTTTAAACGTCCGTGTACAATCGCAGCATGCTGCGATTGTCACCGATTGTCGGTCGACAATCGCCAATGCAAGTCTATGGGAGCGATGAAAAATCTGATTACAAACGGACCACACTGTGTGACTTGCGATGAAATCGCATCGGTGTCCTTTAGAAAAGCCGGCAATTCATCCCCGCCTATACTGTAAAATCACACTGACAGCTTTAATAAAGACTAGAAAGAATAGATATATACACATAGAACACATACATATATATATACATGTCATTGTGACATGTATATATACATATATTTATAGTTCCTAGACTTCTACATACTGTAATAGCCGCTAATTCAATTGCCGGTTTTGTGAAATCACAGAAGCCGACATGAAATGATACATTGTTTCCACACATTTAACCATGTAATTTCATGTATTTTTATATATGTTTGAAACATACAATTACATGAGTGTATTTGTGCAAAATTTCAGACATGTAGGGGTTAATTAAAGGTGTAATTTCGTTGAAAAAAAATGCGTGGGCTCCCGCTGTATTTTCTCCACCAGACAGACAAAGCAAAGCGAGTGGGGGCAGATAATAATAGCCCAGGGAGGGTGCATTTTTTTGTGCCCCCCCTGGCTACTAACATCTGCCCCCAGACACCCCAGAAAGGGCAAATCTATAATTAGATTCGCCCTTTCTGGCACTTTGCCCGTCTATTCCCATTGCCCTGTAGCGGTGGCGAATGGGTTAATCTCACCTTACTGTCACCTTGCAATTGAAAGGTGACCTTAAGGCAGGTTAATGATTGATAGCTGTCAATTAGACAACTATCAATTATTAATCCTATTGAAGTAAATAAAAAAACACACACACTTTAAGAATAAATAATTTTAATGAAATAAAAAACACATTTTTTTGACCATATTTTATTTTACACTAAATCCGTGCGAAGCCATTGATCTCCTAAAATAAAGAAAAAAGAAATAAAACAACATTATTCTTACCTATTCCGCCGATCTGTCACGTCCCACGCTGTAATCCTTCACAAAGGGTTAACTAGCTTTGAGCCAAGCAGTGCAAGTAATCCTGCATGCTCAGCTCAAAGCTCATGAATGAATAAGTTCCTCTCCTGGCGACAGGAGAGGATGTGTTTCATGAATGAAGCTTAATTGATTGTGTCCACTTTCCCTTTAGGTCAGGTCACTACAGTTAAATTGGCAAGAAATCAATTAAGCTCCATTCATGAATCTATTCCTCTACTTTCGCTGGGAGAGGAACTTATTCATTCAGGGGAATACAGGTCTGAGACAGCATTATTAGCTCTCTGCGACCTGTAACCTGTTAACCCTTTCTGATGGATTACACCGTGGGACCTGACTGTACATCGGATTGGTAAGTATAATTTTGCTTTTTTATTTTATTTTTATTACAGGAAATGGTTTTAGCAGGAAAATAAAATATGGTCAAAAACTGTGTGATTATTTAATTAAACTTATTTTTTATTAAAGTGTGTGTGTTTGATTTTTCTTTCATACAATAGGATTAATAATTGATAGTTGCCTAATTGACAGCTATCAATTATTAACCTGGCTTAAAGTGACCTTTCAATTGCAAGGTCATTTTAACCCCTTATTAACCCATTCGCCACCGCTACAGGGCAATGGGAATAGACGGGCAAAGTGCCAGAAAGGCGAATCTAATTATAGATTTGCCCTTTCTGGGGTGTCTGGGGCAGATGTTAGTAGCCAGGGGGGGCACAAAAAAAATGTACCCTCCCTAGGCTATTATTATCTGCCCCCACTCGCTTGCTTTGTCTGTCTGGTGGAGAAAATACAGCGGGAGCCCACGCATTTTTTTTTAACGAATTTACACCTTTAATTAACCCCTACATGTCTGAAATTTAGCACACATATACTCATGTAATTGTATGTTTCAAACATATATAAAAATACATAAATTACATGGTTAAATGTGTGGAAACAATGTATCATTTCATGTCGGCTTCTGTGATTTCACTGAAGCCGGCAATTGAATTAGCGGCTATAACAGTATGTAGAAGTGTAAGAACTATAAATATATGTATATATATATATGTCACAATGACATATATATATATATATATATATGTGTATATATCTATTCTTTCTTTTGGCATTTAAATACTA